>LOEQ01000984.1:348937-362046 GCA_001685075.1 Bramus lutescens | reverse complement strand
TTTGATTCTACTGCATGTACTGGCTTTGTGGGTGCCTAATCTGTTTGGATTCTCTCCCACTTCTCTCTCACCTTGCTGCAAAGACAAGAGTTAGTTCTTTTCTAGTATTTAAGATTCTAATATCAAGTCCAAATAGGACTTGGTCTTTCAGCGAACTTTCACTTCCCTACTTCATTTGCAGTCTCCCGCACGTAAATCCGTTGCCTTCACTCATCATAGTACAGTACTTGTCAGTAATCTAGCACCTGTTTACAGCTCTTCTTTTTCTTTATCCAGTTACAGACATGCATCCAATTTAAAAACTTAGTGCTATATGTGTGTGTAAACATGTGGGTGTACATACTTGTGCACACACACAAGTTGCATGTTTTTCTAAGCTTCTGAAACTTTAGTTTGGTATATAAGTAAATAAGTGTATTACTAGCAAATATAATTTGAGATAAATACATTAATATATTTAAGAAAATTGAAATGTTTTCAGGCATGATAAAAGCCATGCTTTTGTGACACAATTCTGCATCATCTTAATATTTTAACTGCCAATTGTTTCTTATCTAACCATTGAAGTTGACCAAACACGAATTTTATCTTTTACCAAGTTCTAACTTTTTTACTTCATTTGCAGCATGAAATAAAAGCTTAATCCAAGAGTCCTTACCTTTAAGGTTGACATTTTATGAAAATACATTATGGTTTAAATATCCCTCCAAAATTCAAGAAGATATTTAATTCCCTTGAGATTGTGTTGGAAAATGAAGGCAATGTGGGCTCAGTCCCTGTAGATGAATAGAGGTTCTTATTATAGAAGTAGGTTAGTTAGCATTGGGGAAACTGACTTGCCAGGAAAACAAGTCCAACAGCGCCAAATCTCTCTCTAGCATGCTCGTCCTTGCCTTATAATGTCATCTTCCATGATAAGAAACCTCAGGAATGCCTTCACCAGTTGCAGCATCTAAGAATGTTTGCCCCTGCCTTGTAATGGCATCTGCCATGAGAAGAGGCATCAGGAATGTCTTCATCAGATGCAGCACTATGACCTTGAACTTCCACATCTCCAATACTGTGAGAGAAAAGAAATTATTTTCTCTGTAATTCTGTGTGCAGTTGTCTAACAGTAGAAAAACCAACTGAAATAAAGAAAAAAATGAACCTACTAGCCTAAAACTCTAATACAGAAGAGCAAAACAATGAATATTCTGATTAGTTGACCAAGAATTGAACTTTGAATGGTTAAGGATTCACATACTTGTCCAGCAACATCTGGGAGTTCATGTCAAGAGACCCACATCTAACCAAGAAACCATTAATAATTGATAACTGCTAGCAACAGGAAAATCAGCTTTCTCTGATAGAATGTTACTTGGTATGCCAACCACATTTCAGGGCAAACCCCATGCCCTGGAATAACCAGTCAATACAAAACAGACTCCATATTTTGCTTTGGTTTGGTTTGGTTTTGTGGGTTTTGTTTTGCTTTGCTGTTTTCTATCCTATTGATTTTTGTTTGTTATAACTTTTGTTTTATGATTTTTTTGTTTCTTTAAGAGAGAGAAAGAGCTTGAGGCTAGGCAGATAGGGAGGCATAGAGAACATGGAAGGAGTTGGTGAGCAGAAAGGATATGACCAAAACGTACTCTACATTTAAAAGTTTAATTAAAACTGAAAAAACTGTAAAATTCTTTAAAATTATGATAGACAATTAAAACAGGAAGAAAGGAGGGATGAGCAGTCAACAACACAGCCTCATGTGTTCTGCTGCATCTGGTCCTCCTCTCACATTCTCTCTGCACCCACAGTTATTTGGGGAGGCAATAAAGATATTTTTTTAAAAAATCTTATTTTACCTACAACCCCAGTTCCCCTTTACTCACCTTCTCACACCCCCACCTCCCCCTTCCCACCTGCCACCCATCCCTCAGAGGGGGTAAGGCCTCCCTTGAGGACACAGCAAAGTCTGGCACACCAAGTTCAGTCAGGACCAAGCTCCCCCATCTCCTGTATCAAGGTCGAGCAAGGTCTCCCTCCATAGGGAATGGGTTCCAAGAAGCCAGTTCATGCACTCAAGATAAGTCCTAATCCCACCATTAGTTTTATGAGTTTCAAATCTGAGATTTTTCTTTCCTTGCACAACACATATCAATTGCTCCTTAAAAATCAGCAGTAAAATAAGCAAATTCTTTAGGACAGCTAACAAAGTGTTGTTCTGTGACTCAAAATTTCTCAGGATTATCTAATAGATATTGTCTAGAGACTTAACAAAAAAACAAAGAATGAAAGACACTCAGATAATAATGTTTTGTGGGTACACATCCCATACGCCATGTAGGTGCACTGTATTTTAAAAAAAATACTTTTTTATGTGAATTTCAAATTGATCTATGTGTTCTGCGTTGAATTTGGAAATCCTACTTACATAGGTATCACAATCTAGGAAGATCAAAGTGCTTCTGGAGCTTCTTGGACATGTTCCTCTGTCATATTACACATATGTAAATTCAGTCCTACTACCTGTTTTGCATATTGTGAATATCAGCATTTAATGAAAAGTGGTAGAGAGAAAGAAGTAAAGTGGAAGAACAAATCACCTCAAACATGCCTCAGTTACCCTTCGTTATCTAGTCACTTTGGGCAACCACTAGACTGATCATCCATAGCAAAGACTGTATTTTCTTATCACTTACTTTCTCCCAGAGTATCTAGAATATTGGAAGTATATAATAACTGTTAAATAAAGAGTTAAACTGCCAAACTCTAGAAAAATTTCAAATAAAATGTTTGAAGAATAACGTTTCAAAAACATTAGGCTTTTAACAAAAACATTGTAAAAAAAATCAAGGATGACTGAGAAACCACACCTAAAACCTAGCCTTCAAACTCAAAATAATGCATGGCTAAAGAATTCTCAGTCTTATCTCACAAAAAGGCAAATGTTTTTGGATACTCATGCCAAGATAGCTGGCAAGATTAGCACTTCTTTCAGAGATTCTCACCAAAAAAAAAAAAATCACTCAAGGTCATCAAGAGCAGCTTTGAGGGACGTGTTTGCATCCACAGCACCTATTTGTCTCCAGGGAAAGTGGCCAAGGTAACTTGAAAATGTCAGGTACAAATACAGTTCCACTGTCCTCATGAGGAACTTCTTCCAAGGCCTGTTTTCTCATGGTTACCCCTGTCACATAAAGACTGTGCCCCACACAGAATCCCATTAGATTTCATACAACTTGGTCAGGACCAAACAAGGATGGTGGCACTTTCTATAACTACTCCTTTGAGGCAATGGTTCTGCCTCCCCTAAATTCACATCTGCCGCAGTATCCTGTTAGCTTGTATCTTCCAACCTATCACATTTCACTCACCGATTGCCTGTGGGTTTTTGTCTCACCCAGAGTGAAAGCCAGAGTCACTGAAATGGACCACAGGGAAATCCAGGATCAGATACCCCCACACATACCTCTCCAACATCATCTACTCTATTCCAGCAGCAGTAACCTCTGGCTGTTTCAGAAAGCCTACCACACTTCTAACTCAAGGCACAGGAAAACACAAACAGGCACATGTCACACATATAAATAAAAAATAAAATTGTTTTAAATTAAAGGAAAGCACTTATCCTCCTGGCATAGGAAAATGCAAGTTACTCAGCCTTGTCCTCCTGTTGTTTTTTAGCATGACCCTCGATTCCGGAGTCTGAGCCTGCAAGTCTTGGTTAGAAGCCCATCCTTGCCCTGTCAAGGCTACTGTGTGATCCCACCAGTACCTCCACTGTGGTTTCTGACACGTGTAAACTACTGAAAACAGGACTGGATGCGGAATTCAACTGAAAATGGTAAAGAACTGTGTTCAGTTCTTTCTACCAAAAATTTTAGAACTTAGAGATAAAGTAAAAAAGGTACAATTTTCTCAGATATCAGAAACCTCCTCCATAGTCATTGTGATGCACAATTTCTTGCAACTATTCAGTTCACCACGACCTTATCAATTTACTTTAGTCTCTGTATTTTAAAGATGAGGAAACTAAATCGGAAGTCACACGCTGAGCCTGCAATGAAGGAGAATTCTAATCCAATTAAACCTGACATTATGGACCATGCTTTCTAAACTTCATGATGTTTCTCACCAGGATATGCTTGATGGATTATTTCAAGTCAACTCAACTAGACCTGAAAGGCCATTGTGTGGCCTCTCTCAATGACAGATATTTCTTCTCTTCTCACTGCTTAACATGGACAATGATGAAAAGAGTAGCTTATGATGATACCTGTTTAACTACGAAGACATTTTCACAGTAGGTATCTACATAACTATTGCTGAGTGAACCCTTATTACAGAGAGAATCTTAAACTATTTTCCATATTCTAAAATAGCAAGACTCTTGATAATCTGTAAAGAAAAAAGTTCCTCCTTTTATTATCCAGACAATTACTGTTAATATTCCCATATTAATATTCATGTCTGCATGATGGATATGTTTTTAGTCACTATGTCATTGTATGTTAAAATTAAATAATTATTTTTAATACTGTCCACTTACCTTTCATTAGAACAGAGCAAATTTCTTTGTGTAGATATAAAAAATTAAAGATGCAAAAGATAAGATGAACAACCTGATGCTTTAAAAGCTCTGATAATCAAGTGTGTAAGTAATGGTAACCAGAAATAGCCAGTTGTGTTTGCCCTGCACGTCTGCGTATTTTAATGTGCTTGAAATAATTGCATAATACTGCTTTTAAGCATAAAGAACTCAGACATGTTTATAGTTTCTGAACAGAAAATAAAATAAAGAGTGGCTTAATGATAGATAATATGTGCCAGTGGGTGGTTTATTTCTTTTAAAATAATAAAATAAAATGCAAGCTCTTCCTCGTTCCAATATACATTCTAAAAAAGCAGGAAGTCATTATTCCTGTTCTGTGGCAGTGAGAATGGTCATGTCACTCTCTACAGTTCAAATTTAATAGTGAAGAAATGGATTGCTTTTGTTGTTTATTAATTTTCTCAGTGGTGTTTTAAGTGGGTTTTTTGGTATTTTAACAATCATTTCTAAGTGCTTTGGTAAAATAGTAACAATTATTTTTACAAATGGGTACCCATCACAGACAAAGATTCCGCCCAAATTGCTGAAATTTAGGATTCTGGACATGAGCCTTGGAAAAGAAGAGTCAGCAAGGGTGCCACATCAGAGCAACCAGTCTGGTGCCCTAAGGTGCACAGCTCTGTGCCTCAGCTTCCTCCTGAGTGTGAGTCCAATCTTAAGAAAGGGAGGCTGCTACCCTCTGGTCCTGCCCTTTTAATTCTTGACCCCTTCATCTGTGATTAGCTATTGATAATAGGAAAAGACAAGTCCTCAATTCTTTTCCTGTAGTCACCCTATCAAGAATCAGACAAGAAGTTTATCACAGTGTGATTTTTTTTCATCCAAAAACGACTTGGAGGAAAACAATATCCTTTATACACAATGTTGGTTTTCCACTTGAAAATGCTGCAGATGTGAGACTATTCACATTCTGACCTTCAATTCTTCCAAAGGAAAGCCTTGATTTCTGCTCCTTTGTAAGTAACCTTTTTGGTAACATCATTTTATCTGCTTCATTTCATGTCTACCTGAATCATTGTAGAATTCCTTTGTTCATATCTTTAAGTAAAAGTTAAATATCAGGAACAGGGTGATTCTGTATTAGATAATCTTTTCTGGATAGTTGAGCAAAGCTTATATGTAAATTATGTGCAAAGAAAAGAATAACCATACATTATTGTTTGGAATTGAAAATGAAAGAAAGGTGCTTATTAATCATGGAATTCATACAATGGGCAGAAAGAGCCTCTTTGTCAGCTTCAGATACTAGACACAGGAGTACTGTGTTCTGACAAGAGACTTCCACAATGCATTGCTACAAGAAAGGGGGCAAAGTCACAGCACAAAGATATGCTCAATGCAATGATCTTTTCCTTTTAAACCAAGCAGTGTTTGGAGGAGCTGCTGATACAGGGCAAAGCAGCATACATCCACCTATCAGATCTTAACATCCTCATCCTCTCAAAGGCACCTTGTGGTGTTTATGCTGTATTTTCCTAGGATGTTTCAATATTTCAAAATTTCTAATTAAGACAAGGAAAAAATTGATGCAATGTGTGTCTAAGTAATTTTTCATTTGTTTCACTAAAATTATTTGAAATGTAAAGAATCAATTCTAGATATAGATCCCCCAGCTCAGCCTGTTTGGGCTCTGGGACGGGGTGGTGAGTGCGACCAGGCAGGAGTTCCTTTGTTTCTATAGCCTGCCCACAGCAAGGTAGGCCTTCTGTCTGCAAGGTCCCTGGCCAGAAAGGGGCCCTGATCCTGGACCAGAAGATCCATCCAAAGGGTGAGTGTGCTCCTGACCAACAGAAAAGGAGCACAGATATTCCTCAAATCCCTAAAGTTCCTGCTCATTCTGCAGGGGCTCCCAACCCCGGATACTACCCCTAGCTTCCTACCCCATCCCAGCTTGCATTCAGACACCACCTACCTTACCTTCTTCTGGGACATAGATCCCCCAGCTCACCCTGTTTGGGAGCTGGGACCTGGTTGTGAGTGCAACCGGGCTGGAGTTCCTTTGTTTCAATAGCCTGCCTACAGCAAGGTAGGCCTTTTGTCTGCAAGGTCCCTGGGCAGCAAGGGGCCCTGATCCTGTACCAGAAGACCCATCAGAGAGCATTTGAAGGGAGAGATGGGCAGGTGCTAATGCAAGAATCCTTCCAACAATCTGAAAAACAACATGATAACACCAGAACCCAGCGAACCTACAGCAGGAAGACTTGAACACACTAATCCAGAAGAAGTAGAAAAAATTGACATTATAAAATGAATAGAGGCCTTTAAGGACGATAAGAAAAACTCAATTAAAGAAATGGATGAGAAGAAAAACAAAAACTTTGAAGAAATGAGGAAATGCGTAAAAGATACCCTAGGAAACTAAGAAAAAACAATCAAACAGAAAATGGAAACAGATCAAGACTTGAAAACTGAAATAGAGGGAATGAAGAAAACACAAACTGAGGGCTGACTGGTTATGGAAAATCTAGGTAAATGAACAGAGACTTCAGAGACAAACATAACAGTATACAAGAGACTGAAGAAAGAATCTCAGATGCTGAAGACACCATAGAGAAAATAAATGCACTGATCAAAGAAAACATCAAATCCAACAAATTCTCATCACAAAACAACCAGGAAATCTGAGAAACAATAAAAAGACCAAATCTAAGAATAATAGGGGTAAAAGAAGGAGATGAATTACAGCTCAATGGCCCAGAAAATATATTCAACAAAACTATAGAAGAAAACTTTCCCAACCTAAANAATCTGGGACACAATAAAAAGACCAAACCTAAGAATAATAGGGGTAGAAGAAGGAGAAGAATTACAGCTCAATGGCCCAGAAAATATATTCAACAAAATTATAGAAGAAAACTTTCCCAACCTAAAGAAAGATATTCCGATGAAGGTTCAAGAAGCATACATAACACCAAATAGACTGGATCAAAACAAAGAAGCTCTCTGCAGCTAATATCTCCTGAGAAAGAGAACATAAGTGTTCTGTGTAGTTATCCTTAGATGTCTCAACTACCCTCCAGGGCAAGCACTATACCCAGGAGCAGTCGGCTAAAACCAAACAGACTCCAGGCTTTGGCGGGGGTGGGGGGTGGTGAATTTTTGTTTCATTTTGGTTTAGATTTTGAATCATGAGTATGTGACTGTTGGTGGCAATGTAGAATGCCCATGTTCTTTGTGTAATTGAATTATAGCCACCATCATTCTTTATTATTTCTACGTGGAATACTCTCTAGAATACCATCTCATAGACCTAATGAAATGGGTTTTAATAGTTGACATCAGGAGCATGATTGCATATACATTGTAAGCAAACTATCCTGTGATACATGCATTCAATTTAAACACAAAGTAGAACTTATAGCTAGTATCTGAAATCTTGACTTAGATATTTTTATAGCATGTCTATAAATACAAGTACAATATGCCACTAAGAATTTGTTTCATCAATAACTGGATAAAGGTTCTATAAGTTAGGGTATTCACCAATCTGATCATAGAGGAAGGTCGGTTCAGACGCCCTCTCCACTACTGCTAGTAGCCTTACCTGGGGTCATCTTTGGTGGATTCCTGGGAATTCCCTAGCACCATGTTTATCCCTAACTCCATAACTGCTCCCTCTATCAAGATACCTCTTTCATTGCTCTCCCATTCCATCCTTTCCCCACTCAACCTCCATGGGACGGAACTAGTTCCTCTGCATGTGGGAGACAATTGTGTACCTGGGTCTATCTGAAGGCCCCTAGCAACGGGACTCGAATCTATCCCTGGTACATGAGCTAGCTTGTGGGAGCCCATCCCCTATGATGGGATGCCACACTAAGCCTTATTGCAGAGGGGAGGGGCCTGGTCCCACCTCAACTTAATGGACCAGGTCTTGTTGACTCCCCATGAGAGGCCTTACCCTTTGGGAGGAGTTGATGGGGGGTGGACTGGGGAGGACGCAAGGGAGGGCAGAAGAAGGGATGGGTGGAAGACCAGGGGTTGGAATATAAAATGAAATTAAAAAAAATTTTAAAGAATTTATTTGTACTGTTCTAAAAAGAAAATGTTAATTTAAAACTGCCTTTAATATTACCTAGTGGCTAATAATATAAGTGAAATTTGTCCAAATAGGCATTCCAGGTTTTACCAATAACCTTTAGTTTTGTTGCTGTCAAGATAGGGTCTCATGTAGCACAGAAAGGTCTCAAAGCTACTATGAAGCAGAAGATGATCTTGAATTCTGCAGTCAACCTTCCCCTCCGAAGGGCTGGTGTGACAGTTGTATATCGCCATGTCCCATAACCTCTGAAATTGTTGTCTCCCAGAAAAATATCCTGTGGCTCCCAGGGTACTAAAAAGCAACTGGATGAGCAGATGTTCAAGGTCATCCTCAGCTACACTCTAAGGCCATCCTGGGCTCCATGAAACAGTCCCAAAACATACACAAGAACATGAAAG
Source organism: Bramus lutescens (assembly GCA_001685075.1). Taxonomy (NCBI): domain Eukaryota; kingdom Metazoa; phylum Chordata; class Mammalia; order Rodentia; family Cricetidae; genus Bramus; species Bramus lutescens. Next base: position 353,012 of record LOEQ01000984.1, on the reverse strand, counting down.
CTGTGAGCGTTTATATAGTCAAAATAGTAAACATTGGCTGAGAGTAGATTCCTGTTGAGACCCCCGGACTCTTGTCTTCCATAATAATACAGTGAAGTATAGTTTCTGTCCTTACCTTGAGGTCATTGGTCAACAATGGGGCCTGGGGCCAGCTGCTCACGACATCCTGTACACTGTGTAATATGTCAGGAATTGCACATAGGCAAACGTAATAAGGACAAAACTAGCCTTAGAAAGTCATGATCTTTGGACTTGAAATTGCAGAAGTGAGAAACAACTTGGTTATTATCTGCTATGTGTCACTGCTATGTGCTCTGTGAAGAATGCGTAATAGTCTGAGATTCCATGTCTGATACACGCTGCCTCTGAGTCAGCCAACTCAGCAAAATTACCCTTATAAGGAGACTGTCCTCCATTTTCCAGTCAACTACTTTGTTGTAATAAAGGTCTTTCTCTGTCGTTCTCATTCCTTTTAAGTAATTTGCTTCTGTTGTACAGCAAGCAGATCAAAACTGTGCACAGTATCACTACATTAAAGCCCTTTATGAATATAATCAACTACTATTTATTAAGCATGTAATATATGCCAGGTACTTTCCTAATCTAGGTAAATGAGCACGAAACTGAATTGTGTCTGCTTCCATTAACTTATGTAGAAGTTAGAAAGTGAAAACTTAAGCCATTGTCAAATCAGAGTGTCACAAAACCAAAATGGATGAGTAGGGGACAGAGACCTCTGTGGGGAAGCAGGCATGGAAGGGAGAGAAGAGAAGGTGAGAAGAGGGAGCAAATAGAATACATTCTATGCTTGCATGAGGATAAATTTAATCAATGAGAAAAAAGAATTTATCTGACCTCCAAATGTGTGACATTTTATCACAGTGACAGGACAAGACACTAAGGAAGAAAGACTCCTTTCGTTTTCTCCCTGCACCACCAGACATTCCTCACACTCCTTGCTGGCTTCACCTCTACTAGCAATGTGAGGATTTGGGGACTCCTTTCCTATCTCATCCAGCTTCGGGGCTTTAGAGAGTCTCCATATGCCCATGACTCTTAGACTTAATTTCTAGACCAGACTTCTTCCTGTATTCTAGATTTACACTTCCATCAGCGTAGCAAAATTCTCCTAGACTTCTTATATATAAGTTATTCTAAAACTAACATCCAATATCCCTTTCCAATCTGGTCCACTTGGTTTTCTTTATTTGAACTGATAGAGACTCTTTTAAAATCTAACACCGAATCTGTTAGGAAATTCATCCAACGCAACTCTTGGCATTATGACTTTGTTACAACTTTCATTGTCCCTCTTATTAAAGTCACCACCATCTCTGGGCTGCAGTCTGTCCTGCAATCACTTTTTAACACATCTTCCCTTGAACACACGGACCAGAGTCTAGCTGGTCTCTGCTCAAAAGTCTCCAGTTGTTCCTAGCTCATATGAGAGCTATGGTTCTCAGAATGTTCTATGAAGCTGCACTTGGCCCTCATTTCCATTATCCGTCTGGCTTTGATTCCTCTTCTTCTTCGCCTGTTCTTCAGCTCAGTCCTACTGCCTTCACATGTTTGGAATCTACCTGCTTGGAAAACTCAGTCTTCTCCCCAATGTCTCTGCCCAAATATTCAATGAAACATTCCCTAAAATCACTAGCTAAAATGAAGGGCAAAATATGGTGGTGTTGTAACCCCAACTCTTGGAAAGTTGAGGTAAGAGGTTCACAAGTTCGAGGCCAGCCTAGACTATATCAAGAGACAAACACTGTAAAAAAAAAAAAATTCTCCACTTCTCTCATCCCCTGAGTTCCAAACACTTGCACCTGCTCATTTTTTCCAAACCACCTATTGTCTCCTATATATTTTGCTTATTTTATGTTTATTTTAGGTTTCATTCATCTTCTTTCATAATGCCCTCCAAAAACAAAAGTATATTTCTTTGAAAACTGCCAACTATATGGTAAGAGCTTAATATTATATTTGATAATTACAAATATGCATTTGAGTCCTGAAGAAATGGCTCAGTGCTTGAAAGTATTTGATGCTCTTTCAGAGGACCTAGGTTTGTTTCCTAGCACCCATATGGTGGCTCACAATCATCCATAATTCCAGTTCCAGGGAATCTGATGTCTTCTTTTGACCTTCATAGAAACCAAGCATGCACTTGGTACACATACATACATGCATGAAAAACACTCATACACATAAAATAGATGATTCTTTTAAAAGTTAGTGAATATGTGAATTTATTGAAAGAAAAGATCAGAAAGGTATGTTATCTAAAAAGTCAATGGTCAAAGAAATGCATTATTATGTCTATTTTAATTAATGTATAAAATATTATTAAAAGGATTAAGACTTGGAAACTATTTAACTTAAATTTTAAAAACATAGTTGCCTATTGCTAGCAAGTGTTTGTTATTGTCTAGTTTATCTGCAGTTTAGACTTTATTCCCATCTTTATTCATATGCCTTTGCTTATATAAACATTACTCTGAGTGAATTATTGCTGGTGAATTCACTCAGTCATAAAGGAGATGCATTTTAAATTTTCAAAGTCACTGTCAAATTATCTTTATGAGTATTCATCAATTTATATTTATGCCATCAGGTTATAGATAGGGCTGAATATTGGAAATTTTCAGTAATAACTTTTTATTGTAATGAAATAAATATATGCACATGAAAACATCAACTATTTTATAAGTTATTTCAACAATGAATAAAAGCAATGAACTGAATGATAACTGAGGATGGCTCACGTGGTAAACAAACGAAGGGATAGATGGAAGGACAAATGAATGGATGAGTAGAGGAATGTTGAATGAACAGATACTTGACTAAAGATGAGGAATGTGTAAGAAGAAAAATGGGGAAGGGTTGCCTGGTTAGGTGGAATAATTCAGGCAACAGTAGAAAAGTCTTTCAGCTTTGATTTTTGAACAAGAAAGAGAAGGCTCATTAAGGAGAACAAGCGAAAATCATGTTTTGTTTCTTTCCTAATTAATTCCAAGAGACTAAAATGAAACATCAATAACACCTTCCTTTCTCAAAAGACAAAGCACTCGCTGCTGCTTGAAAAAAGGAAGTGGTTTTGTGAAGCAGACTGTAGAACACATTCTAGACTCTCCCACTGCAGATATGCAGCAACTAGAAAGATTTAGAAACAAAAGCGATGAGTGACCTTCACAAGTCTAACTCCTCTTGAAGAGAAGGGTGCTTTCAAAAGCAGGGGGTTGGCTCAAACCATGACAAAAAAAAATGTCACCTTGGAATACAACAGAAACCACTGGCACTGCCTGGTCACCTGCACAAGCACATTGTGGATACTTTTACCTTCACAGAAAATTGACTCAAAACCCACTGGTTATTGCTTTTCCAAAGATATATGACATCTGAGACTTTCTTTGGCCCTATCAACCTAATTGAGCCTTTGAACATTTCCTTTCTAATCAATACCAAATATCTTAAGGTCATTATGCCTACCTTCCTGAGTGTCTTGACCAATATCTCTTCACAGAATTATGAAGGGAACATCTTGCATTTTCACCATGAAATTTGAGTGAAAATATGCCAGTTAATAAAGAAAGTGGGCAGGAGATAAATGTGTTTAGACATAGTCAACAAGAACTATGTTTGATTATTAACTCCTACTTCTAGTTGTATGAGTCTCTAATAAAGGCCTCGGATCTTTATCTACTTTATAATTATGGATATGTATTAATTTAGTCTATAGAAACACCAAAAAGTAGCCTTCTTTATTAAATAATTGTTCTCAAGGAAAGATACAAGGATAAAAACAGATGTGTCTTTGTAATCTATCATTATATATTGATTACTTATCTGGAGAGTTAAATAATTGGAATTTCTGATTTCAAGTAATGTAATGGTCTAAAAGTACAGTATTTGTGTCAGCTATTGTATATGCAGAGAACACTTGGGTATTCCTTCACCGGTGAAGCTCAGTGAAACTTCTACATCTATAAAATATATGTTCGAGCAGCTGCTTCTTCATTAAAAAAGTAAAAATTAGGGGCTGGAGAGATGGCTCAGAGGTTAAGAGCACTGACTGCTCTTC
>LOEQ01000984.1:273893-300107 GCA_001685075.1 Bramus lutescens | reverse complement strand
GTAAGTTATAAGAGTTAATAAGAAGCCTGAGCTAATAGGCCAACCAGTTTATAATTAATACAGACCTCTGTGTATTTCTTTGGAACTGACCGGGCAGGACAGAAACCTCTGTCAACATATTGTAGTTCACAGGGTTCACAGCTAAATAGGCTACTAATGACGTCCTCCATAACCCAGCAACCTACATGGCACCTTCTAGTACTATGACATCAGCCGTGCATACATAATTTTGAAAATAAAACAAATCTTTAAAAACAAAAATAAAAGATGCAAGCCTTGCCCTACTGGAGTTTCCCACCTGGACAGATACTCATATGCACTTTGAATATGAGGCCAGGGCTGTGAGTGTTTTTTCTTTCAGCCCATACACATGTCAAATCCAGAATGCATTTGCTATTATTCATGGAAATTCCAACCAGAAATTCTTTCAGCCCATACACATGTCAAATCCAGAATGCATTTGCTATTATTCATGGAATTTCCAACCAGAAATTCTTTCTGACTGGAAGTTTAGAAGACAATTAGGTATAATTAAAATGTCCCTTGGCTTTATTAACTAAAATCAGCTAACAAATGAGCTAGCAAGATAGAAAAGGTTTTCTTGACAACAATATAACCTGTGCTTTCCTAGACTGCATGAACTTCTTGAAGTGGCTGCTTCTTGGTCCCAGAAAACATTGCAACGAGAAACAGCTGGAAGGCATAGGTGTGGGAATCTAAACAGGACCTGTAGTGGGGAGGGGGAAGGCCAGGAGCATTACAAAATACCCAAGACAGCATTTAGGCTTCCAGCCTCAGACGCTGCCCTTCCTGAATGTAGAGAAACTGCGGCTGCTTTCCCTTGTTCAGACTGGATCTGCCTTTCTTGGCTCTTCAGTGATCCAGGTTTGGGAACGAGCTCGACAATCTTCTAGACAACCACCAACACTCCCCCTGCAGTCTTTATGCTTATGAATCATGTAAACCTAATAAGGAAATAACTAATTAAGACAAAGTGTGGGGGGTGTGATGACGCATATTTAAATCCTAGTGTTCAGGAGAATGAGGCAGGAGAACCATGAGCTTGAAGCCAGCTTGGGCTACATAGAGAAACCTTATCTTAAAGAGAGAAAGAAAAAGGTAGTGAAAAAAATAAACAATGGTGTAGATATTTTCACAGACATACCCAAAAAGAAAGAACACAGCCAACAGCCTGGATGTCTGCTCGATGTTTTATTGTCCCTTCCTGTGTTGAATAATGCAGAGGTATTGCGTTGTGACACGTATGTGGGTAATTCTCACAACTCAACAAGTCCTTTAGAAGGTGCACCCTGAGCGTTCTCATTTTAATGACAAGCTGAAGGCTGCTGGGTCATTAAAGAGGATTTGAAACCTCTCTCAGACTTCTTAAGTCAAAAGATTACACCGTGCGCTTTGTGTGTGAGCTATGAGGTATTAAGTTTTTCCATCTTGGTGCAGTCTGCGAACCTGATAATGTTTGTAATTGCATTATCCAGGCTAGTGATAAAAAAAATACAAATCCAATGCTATCCACTGTCGGTGTTAACCCAGGTGGGTAGAGATTAAGTCAGTAGTACTATAAAAGCCACTCCTTATCAATGTGAATACCATGTGGGATGAAAGAAAACCGCACTAAAACAAAGGTGTCCTGTGTATATTGCTTTCCCCTTTGGCACACTGCCCTGAAGACATGGAAGTCTTTTGATATGATCAGCTATTCGCAAAAGAACTGCTGGTCTACAAAATATTCCAGGTCTTCCCCTACCCCACAGCCTAAATTTCTTTTTTCCTTTATGGTCCCATATCAGAAGTGTTTTGTTTCCCTGGCAACATGTTGGTGTTAAACTCAGAGTAAACTGAATTGCTAGAGGCTGTTCACACTCAGAATCACTGTGACTTCGCTTTTCTACTTGATGTTTTTCTCAGACCTCATGTTTATAAACTAACTTTAACAATATGATGTATAGACTGTACGGGTAAATTTCTGCCTTAGTATGTGCCAGGCTTTGGTCCAATTCCTAGCATCAAAAAAGTAAAAATAAAATAAAATTTCAAATACATGTCCCACAAGACTCTGAGTTCAGTCCCTAGCACCAGAAAAAAAATATTCTTTACAGAGAATATTTCACTCTGAGACAATATTAGCCATAACACATATGAACCTTCACATTGAGAGAGCACACTGTCTTTTAGAAATCTATATGCATTTAATAGTCTGTGCTGTGATGTGGTAAAAAAAGGGGCCAACAGATTTTACATGTTCTTTTGTCACTAATTACTAATTCATTTATTAAACACTATCACATTTAATCAGTATTGTGTCATACACTCCCACTGATCTAGAAAATTGGAGAATTTAAAAATTTCAACCTTATGCTCTTGTTCCTGACAGATTATAATCCCATGACATCCTCCATGAGTAAACCATCTTTCAAGTCATGCTGAGGATGCACAATAGAGAAGCAAACAGTTCAGTAATGTGATATATTTGTATTACCTCATACTGTCATACCCATGAAATACTGCTTGTGGGTAAAACAAACAATAACTATAACCAGAAATATAATGGCTGCCTCACCAACGTATGTACTGCCACAATGTATACCATGCCTCATCCTCTAACAGCTAAAGGAAAAGTTCCTAAAGTGTGGGTGGAAACACACCATACACACCCCTGCATGAAGAAGAGTGTAAACACACCACACACACCCCTGCATGAAGAAGAGTGTAAACACACCACACACACCCCTGCATGAAGAAGAGTGTAAACACACCACACAACCCTGCATGAAAAAGAGTGTAAGCACACCACACACACCCCTGCATTAAGAAGAGTATAAACACACCACATACACCCTGCATTAAGAAGAGTGTAAACACACCACACACACCCCTGCATGAAGAAGAGTGTAAACACACCACACAACCCTGCATGAAAAAGAGTGTAAGCACACCACACACACCCCTGCATTAAGAAGAGTATAAACACACCACATACACCCCTGCATTAAGAAGAGTGTAAACACACCACACACACCCCTGCATGAAGAAGAGCTAGAGGTGAGAGGCTCTATACTAGCAGGTTAGAGCTAAGTCCGCCCATGTTGTCCATGCCCTTTTTCAGTCTATCCTCCTCATAAAAGATTTACATATTAAAGGAATTCTAGGCCAGAAAATTACAAACATGTGGATTTTAGAAGAAAAGAAAATAAATAATGATCATTTTCATGTCAACCTCAAAATGGCACCTAGCAAATTCTTACTCATCATTTATATCCCAACCCAAGATCAGCCTCTGTGTTACTTTCAGCACTCTTGTACATGTATGTGTGCACACATACACACACAGACACAGACACACACACAGAGAGAAACACACAGACACACACACAGAGACACTCACACACAGACACACACACACAGACATACACACACACGGGGGAGAGAGAGAGAGAAAGAGAAACAAAAATGAATAATTTATGCCCATTTTACTTGAGTTCCTATTGCACCCAGTACATCACCTATCTCCTTCAGTACCTTTAAGAGGCTATATTGGAATTGTTTATAAAGATGTTTCCCTTCTGGTTCACAAACCCATTAAGAGTAGAAATTACACCCATATGTTATCAACTTTGTATTTTAAATGTCGAACACAATAACTGACATGAAACAGACGAGCATTCAATGCATATTTGTCAAATTTCTCAAATAATTAAATTAAATTAAAATAGATGATAGCTGCATTTCTCATCTCTGCCAGAGAAATTGGATGGGATTGATCTGATATTTTTCACATTTAACTTCATTAAGACAGTCTATACTTCTATTTTATAGCTCTCAATTATTTTTGAATACTTTACTTGACATCACTTTGACCTAATCTTATATATTTTTATGGAACTGATTACCTCTCATTTGTATGGATGAATGGAATGAAATGAACGAAAGAGGAGCCTATCATTATGTCGCAAGAACAATACCAACCACAGCCCCAAAGCATGGTCCAAATCCTGCTGCGTTAATATTCATAAGCAGGCATTTAAGCTTATTTAAGCCTCAGTTTTCCGATTTGTAAATTGAAGATAAAATTCTTTCCTCTAGGTATGGCTGTAGGGATCAGCTATTATATACAAAGTCCTGACAGTGCACCTGTGCACAGTATGTGCTCCATAAATTGCAGCCACTGTAAAGTATATTTCTATGCTATACATCACTTTGTAAATGTTAGCTATAACATTACCCCCACCCTTGGACCTTTATATTTAGATACGTAATAACAGTAGCAGAGTGTAAGGAAGCTAGAAAGAAGCCATTATAAAACCTAGTACTAATAATAACTCAAGAAAGAAACACAGAAAAGAAGTACGGAGCATGCCTGGTTGCATCGGGTTCTATTTACATTCACTGAGGATGAAGGAATCTCATCAAATAATTTGGTCATGTCCTGATCTAATTCATTAAACTGCCCAATGCTTTCTACTTGTGCAACGGTAGTCACTTCCAAGACTGTGACTTCAGTTTTGTTCTCCTTCTACAAGTCTTCTCTGGGTTGGTTCTTTTATCCCTCTGTTCTCCACTGCCTCAGTCTATTGAAACTGCTATAACCAAATACCATAGGTTGGGTTGGTCACAATCTATAAAACATATATGACAAATTCTGGAGGGTAAGAAGACAAAAATGGATGCCTCCAACAGATAGTGTGTCTGCCAGGACCCACTTTCTTGTACATAACCTATGTCCTTATTGTAAGACCTATGTCCTTTTTATAAAGGGGTGAGTGAGCCAGCCCCAAAGTTGCGAGCATGGGAGAGTTCTCCCCACTTCTCATCTCTCTTGTGGTGGTATGGACAGAGAAATGATGCCTTCCTGCCTACCCATCAATGCCTGAGGCAGGTGAAAGAACTGGTCTTGTGGTCATAAGAGTAGGAGAGTTATCACAAACCCCACCAACAGCAACACTAGGGAGAGCAGACTCTATACCTAGGCAGAGCAGCACAATAGAGCCCACCCTGCTAGCACAGATGTGGGTGAGCCAGTCTTGAATTTGTAATCATGGGAGAGTTGTTCCCACTTCAAATCTAGTAGAGCAACCCTACAGCTGCCCAAGCCCACCCTGACAGCTGCCCAAGGATATGATTTGGCCTGCCCCATCATCTACCCCATTTAAGATCTGCTGGAGTATGTGAAGGGACCTGACCTGCAGACCCAAAGCTGCAGGATCTCCAAAACATAGGGCAACAACAGGATGTCCAGGATGAGCCCTAGCAAAGACCCAGCATCAAAAGAGTAGTAGAAACCAGGCCAATGATTGTGCAATAAACACTTTCAAGTAAAGACATATATAAGAGGTTCATAGTGTGACTCAGTGTCACACTGCCGCTTCCATGACAAGACTTTAAAATTTTTTCTCTTTTTTTTTCTGCTGTGGGATAATGCTTTTGTACACTATAAAGAATTGTCACTCATTTTGGTTTAATGAAACACTGATTGGCAAGTTGCCAGGCAGGAAGTATAGGCGGGACAAGGAGACTAAGAGAATTCTGGGAAGAAAAAAGACAGAGAGTCAGTCACCAGTCAGACACAGAGGAAGCAAGATGATAATACCTCACTGATAAAAGGTACCAAGCCACATGGCTAAGCATAAACAAGAATTATTGATGAATTTAAGTTGTAAGAGCTAGTTAACAATAAGCCTGAGTTAATATGCCAAATAGTTCACAATTAATATAAGTCTCTGTGTTTCTTTGTGACTGAATGGCTGCAGGACCAGGCAGGACAGAAACTTGGTGTTACATTTTTTAATTTCTTTTATTTTTTTTCCTTTTTCCTCTTAATTTCTTTTTTTTATTTGAAGGTATACAGGGATGGAGGACAGATAGGAAGGGATGGCAAATGAATGGGATTAATATATGTAATGTAAAAGACACATAGACTAAACAAACAAACAAATAAATAAATGTAACACCATTCTGAATTTCCCATAATCGACAAAGAAAAGATAATCCCAATCATGAGGCCTCAGAGCTTAATTGTTCCTCCAAAACCTGACTCTTAATATCATCACAAGGGAAATTAAATTTCAGCATATGAATAAGGAAGGAAACAAAAACCACTTTGAACAAAGCACCCTCCAGCCTTCAGCTGCAATGGCAGCGTCACTGAGGACACTTGGGATAACACAAGCTAAACCTGATACCAGTTACCTTGCAGGAAAACATGAGGCCTCCAAAGAGAAATGAAACCACAAACTGGAATCACATTCTTAGCCCACAAGACCTGTTCACCATTCTCATCTCTGCTTCCTCCCTTTTCCTGATGCATTATCAATGGCCTGATTGTTTTCTATTTCCCAGTGTTCTGTCTTCAACCCCAGCCCTTCCATACTCCCATACCCATGCTCAATTTTCACATGATCATCAACTGAATTGGTCATGAACCCAGTTCTCATCAGTGTGGTATGTAGAGGATAAAAGTGTGGCAAACTATAAATGTGGGAGCCACCCGTGGACAAATGGGCAGTTCTCTGGAGCTGTAAGGATCACAGAGGTAATCTGGTCTTCCTACACAGAAAATAACTTTGGGCAAGATATTGAATGGTTTGGAAATATAGACAATTAAGTAATCTCAGAGTCAATCAATCAAGTTATGTAAATTTTAATATCCTTCACTAGTTCCCTATTCCTCTGACCAATGGCAGTTTGGAATCTAAACCATCCATAAGTAGTGAGACTGGTTCCAGTTGTGGTTATCTGTCTGTTCTTCCTTCTGTCTACTGTCACCTAGTTAACTCTACTTCTAGTGGGGAACATCGTGGTATAGAGTAGCCAGGCCTGCTTCTGAGTTCTGATTCTTCAACATTGGGCAAGTCTCACTGCTTCTCAAGGCTAGTTGGCTCAAGTGTAAGTAGATGGCCATAGGTGCCCTTCATATCCTCAATCGTACATGTGTAAAACCGAGTGACAAGCATTCTGAAAATTAGCAAGTATTTGATGGATTGTGATCAGATCATCACTATGCCTGGGAGTGCTCACTCCAAGGTCCCTTATGATCTGAACTTAAGCTCTACCCTACCACTTACCACTGTGCCATCTTGGACAAGACTCTCTTTTGAACTTCAAAGTCGTTTTGTGTAAAATGGCGTAAAATACTACCTCCTGGGTTATTGTGAAAACTTAGCATAATAATATCATATTTATACACTAGTTGGTGTTCAAAGGTTCTTAAATAGTGTGAAAAATATTGCTAACTATTGTGGTTATAGAATAACCTTTTGACTTCTGTCCAAAAGTAACTTAAAGTTTCAATCACTTCTTTTACTAGAAGATGAGTATGATCTTTTTGTGGGAGCTAAAGTACCTTCATATTTCCATTGGCTTTGCTCTTGGTAGATGCACCCCCTTTCCTTACTTCACTAGACACTGAGTCATTCTGTCTTTGCTATCTGTCTTGCCTGGGCTATGGGTTCTATCTTTGACTACTACCTGGCTCTTTCATCTCTGAATCAGTTCTATTGCCTCTGCATGTAGCGTCCTTACTCTATTCACCCCCGCTTTCAGATCTTGAAGTAATTAAGCAATTTTTTACTAGCATCCACTCTCCTGTCTACCACATCTTACAAAGCAGAGTTGAGAAGTAGAAGAAAGATGAAAGGTATAAAATGGGGGAAGAGGTGATAGTAAAGAATGCTGGACCCTGGAACTGAGGATGAGACTATCAGGAAGCTTAAAGGCAGAAACAGAGTTTGCCACCTATGTTTTGCCTGCCTTCCTTGCTAATGAAGTTCCATCTGTGCCTAGACTAGGGATATGAATGGTACATGACTTCTTTTCACTGCGCTGACTGCAAAGTCAGTCACCACAAAAGAAAAACTTTCATCAGTCTACTTCCAACTTCTCTGTGAGAAAATGTCAACACACACCTATCAGAGATACAAGATGAGACGATGTGGGATTCCCCTCTATATGCTGTGAATACCATTAGTTAATAAAGAAACTGTCTTGGGCTTGCACGGGGCAGAATAGAGGTAAGTGGGAAAAACTAAACTGAATGCTGGGAGAAGGAAAGCGGAGTAGGAGAAGTCGTGAAGCCCCGCCAGAGAGAGATACCGGATGGAACCTAGCCAGTAAGCCACAGCCATATGGCAATACACTGATTAATAGAAATGGGTTAGATTAAGATGTAAGAGCTAGCAAATAAGAAGCTAGAGCTAATAGGCCAAGCAGTGATTTAATTAAGACAGTTTCTGTGTGCTTATTTTGGGGGTGAGCATCCAGAAGCCTCCCTACAACAACGAGGTCCTAAAAGAGAATATTGGAGTATAGAAGGGAAAAGTCTCCACAGTCTTGATGACATGTTCCCTCAAGACCAGCCAGTGGTTAAGTGCATGCCTGTTATGCTGACAATAACTTAATAATCACACTAATAGAACAGAGTCAGTGTTGCTACAGAGATAAGACAAAGGTGCAGCGTGAGGCAAGGAGGAAGCTCCAGGTTGTACAGAAACCACAGAGGCATGTTGAGAACATTCTCAAGAAATATGGAAGCCACTGAGGGAATTTAAGTAGCTCTGTGGAAGATCTCTAGAGTTGTACTATGGGAAATAGGTAAGGAGATATCAGGGGGAGAATGAGAAAGCTATTTCAAGAGTCTAATCAGGAGATATAAGGTCAAGATTAATGGCTTTCTTCTGTTTTTCTAACTTGCTTCTGATCTTTCAGGTGACCTTAGATTGCAAAAAAAAAAGCCTTAGCATTATGAATGACTTCATCCCTACTATCTGTAGATAGCTTTGTGGCTGGTTTATGCTGGCTTGTTGGATGAAGTAAGCATTTTTATTCTATACTCCTTCAGTTTCTCTTTTACAATGATCCTATTTGAGGCTGGTGATATGGCTCAATTGAGAAAGCACTTGCCATGCAAGCATGAATGTCAGAATTGGATCCTCAGGGTCACCAGGCCTGGCGGCTTGACTGTAATCCTAGCTCGGGGAGGGGGGTGTTAAGAGGTGGACTCCTAGCCTGATGTGGCTATCTAGATTAGCCGAACTAGTAAATTTTGGGTTCAAGCAAGAGTATAATACCTCAAGGTATAAAGTTGAAAGCATCGGAAGATGGCAGTGGGTATCAGTGTCTGGTTTCACACACACACACACACACACACACACATACAAGACATATGTATGCAAATATAGTGCACCCACCCCCCATGTGACTATGCATATAAACATAAAAATTACATCATTTTATCTACATATTTGTAACTACCAAATTAGATGTAAAAATATGTGCTAAAATAACAACAATGTAGATTTATACTTACCCACATATATGAACCTTCTCTTGTTTAGCTGTCTTGTTCTTTTTCAATTTGTCTTTCCCTGGTCCTGTTTCATCACAGATGATTTCGCACCAATTTCTTCTCATTTCTTGGGTAGTATCCTTGATTCAGAGTGCTAAACTTTGAAGTTCATTAGAAAATGAGGCAGAGGAGAATAACCAAGATGATGAACAAACATCAAGCCTAGGAGATTTACGAAAACTGCAAATGTTTCTTTAACCAAGAGAACCCTTGAGATTAAAATGATGTCTGCAGACACTCATGAAAATAAACAATAGTTATTTCCTGTGACCAAAAACTCAGAAATGGGATTAATATGAAGATACCAAATGGGTGCAGATTTCTGCTTTGCAAATAGTACAAAATTAGATCTTTCTATTTATTCCCTGAGAATAGACCAAGCTATTCAGGATACAGTGGATTTTTGATCCTTCAAGATAGTAAAAGCAAAAATTTAGAGAGTCACATGACAGAAGGAAGCTGAAACTGGTTGATGCTGAAGGTCCATGGTAAACCTTGCCCGCTAATACCCCTCTCATTTATCAGCAGTGTTGATGTGGGGGATGATAAAATCAGACACTGTTTTTAAGATCCAAGCTGACAACAAGGAACTACATTTTGCTTTGTCACTGTTTTCACTAGTCTGTGCCTCAGCCCTCCCCATTAGCACAGATTGTCATGGACCATAGTATCTATTCCTTGCTTGTGTTTAGTAGAAGGTAGTGACATTTAAGTTCGCTGTGAAATGGTAACGATAAATTCCTATTTTTAAGTACATTTTCAACAGAATTTGTCTTGAAAAATCTACATAAACCTAATTTCATTTCAAAGCCCATATTTTAAGTGATTTAGATAGACATATTTGGTGCAGTTATTTAAACTTGGCACACCTAGCAATTAAGACAATATTTGTTGATGAAGAGATTCTGGTTACAAGTTTCCTTTCCAGCACCTGGGTAATTTAGTCTAAAGGAAAAAGTCCAAGATGAAAGTGGTCAAGCTGACACGACCCTACTGCTTAATCGGTCTACCTTTTCCTCAGCTCCCCAAACACACGAGAACAACGGTGCTAATTATTGCTCTTGGATGCATTAAATCTCCAGTGGGTTTTTTTTTTTGCTATGTATAGAAATGGCTTAAGCCACCTGATGAAAGCGTATCTGAACAATGGCCCTGCCTCCCTTTCGCTTCTCACCCCATGCACATTCCCAGTTACAACTGAACACTTTACGAAAATGTATATATAAATGTGGACAGAGAGAGAGAGAGAGAGAGAGAGAGAGAGAGAGAAGTAGTGCTCTGACTAGGTCCTTTGTCAATTTGACACAAAAGAAGAGAACCTTCAGTTAAGCAAATACCTCCCTCAGGATTACCTAAAGGCAAGGCTTTGGGCATTATCTTGATCAATAATTGATGTGAATGTGCCTAGACCACATGGCTAATGATACCCCTGATATGGTCCTGAGTAGATCCAGAACTCAGGCTGAGCAAGTTCCAGGAGCAAGGCAGTAAGCAGGGTTCCTCCCTGACTTCTGCTTCAGTTCCAGCCTCCTGAATTGCCGGCCTGACTTCCCAGAAGGAGTAGATGGAGGATGGCAGGGCGTGGCCTGAGTGCAAGTTGAAATAAACCCTTTCCTCCCCAACTTGTTTTTATCATGGTGTCTTATCACAGCAATGGAACCCCAAATTAAGACAAGTAGACTTAGGAAACAAAAGAAAAAGAAATGAGTGCAAGACAGGGGTGCTTCACAATCAGTGATGGAATGAATCTTCATTGTGAGTGGAAAAGTGTGACTCAACTATGCATGCTTGAGGTTTGATAAAAAAAAAAATTTAATCTATAATCTAATGCAATAAATAAAAGTTGCATGTGCATACGATAGCACTTTAAGATTCATGAATGTATAAAACAATTGCTTCATTAACATACATGTACATTAATTCACTATGCTAGGTTCATTAGGTTTTTTTTAGGTTTTGGTTTTATTTTTCTGAATAGCAAAACACAGAATTAGTGACTTAAAAAACACACACACACATTCATGATCTCCCATTCTGTGGCTCAGGAGCTAAGCTCGCCCTGGCTGGGCCTTTTGCTCCGTCTCACTTTCCCAGAGTAACAGAATGTTAGGAGATACATTCTCATTAGAGGCACTGCTGGAGAAAAATATACTTCAAAATTCATTCAAATTTCTTGAACAATCAATTTGCTGTGGCTCTATGCCAGGTTTATGGCTTCAGACTAACTCAGGCTGTAGATAGCACCTAGACTTCCAGAGACCACTCACAGTGTGTCCTCTCATGACATTTATACCATCAGGCCTGCAAAGAGAATGTCTGCCTCCAATATGCTGAGGGATACTTAACAGGACCTAATCAAATCTAATGATGAAATGACATCTCACTTGTCTGTTGAAATCTATTTGTTGTGAGCAAAGCATAGGTCCTACCTTGACTTATCTGCGGTGGGGAGATTTTGCTAAGGTGTGAATCTCAGGACTTGGAGATTGCTAAGGACCACCTTTGGGGTCCTGCTACCATGCCAGGCATTGTTCTAAACAATGATATTATATAAATGAGCAAAATACAAAGGAAGAAAAGTCTTTTGTAGAGAGAACAGTGTGTGTGCATGTGTGTGTATGTGTGTATATGTGTGGGTATGTGTGTGTGTGTTTGTAAATTGTGAAGCTGATGTAAGAAGTTTTCTTAAGTACAGGTTTCAAGACCAGCTTAAACATCATTGTAATGCTCGATCTCAAAACAAAACAACACCAAAAAATTCCATATAACTCTGTATTATCTTTTACATCTTGCCTGCTCATATTGTAGCCTTTCTTATATAATTTCCCTTTTAAGTACTGATAGAGCTAAGGTGTGCTTTATAATAATTGCACAGTGGCGGGGAGGGAGAGGAAAATGGGAGGAGGGGAGGAGGTGGAAATTTTTAATAATAACAAAGAAAATGGAAAAAAATAATTGCACAGTGGTTAGAAGCACTTCTCTCTTTGTAAACTCTTGTTGAGATCTTGTGCTGGTTTATTTAAATGACTTATCTTCTTACAATCAAGCAAAGATGCTAACCTGCTTTAACCTTACCTCGGCTTCCTCTCAGTTATCACAGCATGGGTGAGTTAATAAAGTTTTAATATGTATTTTTCCTTATCTAATCCAGAGTGATAATTTATGTGAATGGTAGTCAAAAATATAGAGACTATACTAGCCACTGTATGGTGGACATATTATATATCACTCCATCCATCTTGTGCATGAGACTCTTCATCTCAGGGTCCTAGGCCCCACATAGGGCATCATTTATGCACAGAAGTTTCTGGTCTGCCCAGTCCCACAGTCATTAAGTACCAAATAAACAGAGGCGTATATTAATTCTAAACTGTTTGCCCTATTGTTCAGGCTTATTACTAACTACCTCTTACAACTTAAATTAACCCATAATTCTTATCTATATTTAGTCATGTAGCCTGGTATCTTTTTTCAGTAAGGCGTTCTCATTTTTCTTCCTTTGTTTCTGGATTATGACTGTGCCTCTGCCTTTCCTCTTCCCAGAATTCTCCTAGTCTGGTTGCCCCACCTATACTTCCCACCTGGCTACTGACCAATCAGCAATTTATTAAAGCATTATGAGAGACAAATCTTTACAGTGTACAAGAACATTATCCCGCAGGATGGGGCACCACCCAAATTATTTTCAGATGGATTATCCAAGTCAAATGAGGGGGATTAGATGACTTGTAAAAGGTTATAGAGAAATCAACATGAACAAGGGTCTACAATAACATCCCTATGCATACCCTGAAAACTAAGCCTCTCTGCATTTCCTTGGTCTAGCCATGTCCAGTTTTGTGGTCTTTTTTGGTAAAGGGAGTAGCTCAGAATGGCCTCACATTTGCTAAAGTTCTGCTCAGCCCCCAGAGAACTGGGATTATAGATTGACATTACCACATCTGACATTACCAAGTTAACTCAATGGACTTAACAAAGGCCTGACTCTCCTTTCTTTTTCTATATGTATAAAATCTACATACCTTGAACCTATGCTGTCTGTTTCAAGGAGACATACAGATAAGATAGTTTTAACTGAATATATTTACATAACTCAACTTCATGTTAAGGAGCAGATGAAGGGATACATGGAACAAGCCCATCTAAATAACATGTTTACCTGTGTAGTGTTCCTGACCTCAGGGTATTAATTGTTACATTGCTCACCTTAATAAAGAGTATTAATAGATACTTGATGAGTGCTTGCTTAAAGTCATAGCTTCAAACCATACCATAAAGCCACTTAAAGCTTGCTTAGTCTATGAGGGCTCAGAAATCTTGAAAGATTTTTCCTTTAAAGCTTGCTTAGCCAATGAGGGCTCAGGAATCTTGAAAGATGTTAGGTTTGATCCAGTACCACCCAAAGAGAAAGACTCTCAACCTACAAAGTTCATAAGACATTTCTTCAAGAAACTTTGCCTTGTTTCTGAAACAAAGAGAAGCAAGATGTCCTTGAGAAGTGGAGATACAAAAGGGTTTTCTTTCTCATTCACACAAAAAGCAAATATTTCCTCTGAAGAAGAAGGTGGAATTAAATGCACTATCTTTTCTCCATCTTAGACAGGGAGACCAGCTTGACCAAGGAACAGGCTGATCTTGGTATCTTCGTATCTTGGTATCTACAAGCACCGAGACCTGTGCATGGTGACACCTAGTGGTCGCCCGAACTCAGCTTATAGCCAGAATGGCATGCACTCCTGTGTATTTGTATATTTTTGTAAAGGTGGTGTCTTTCCTCAATATATGCACAAGCTATGAATTAATCTAATTATTCATTGGTCTTTATTCCAATGCCACTCGATTTTAAATCATAAAAAATTAATATGTAATATTTGGACAGCCCAGAGAAGACACTGAGTGGAACGCAGCAGCAATTCTGATGTGCGGAAGAAAAGATTTTGTCCAAATCTCCATTCTAAAAGACGCAACATCAAACCAAAACACAGACTCTTTCTCAACAGTGTTGAAGAGCCACTAGCTGCTTAGGTGGAATCTCACTGTGGAATTCATTCCCAGGAATCCTCCCTCTGCCTTTAACGCTGTCCTAGGGTGAACCTGCCCAATTGCTTATTTCTACCCCTGGATCTTCAGGGGAAGTTAGAGGGCCAAGATATCTATAAACCTCCAAAGAAAATGTACCGTTATCCTATAATCTGTGCCCAGACAGGAACCCTTGAACCCTCCTCTGTGGTGTCGTTGGGAGAGGTGTTTGTGCTCCTCTATCAGTAGACTGTGTTTTGAAGTGGGCTGGGGGAGGTTATGGACTTGGCTCCCTAAGGCCTGAGTGGACAAGAACTTCTTAGGTAACACGCAAAATAAAAATGGAGAACAAGCCCTCAGGAGTGTATTTAAGTATTTTAAGTCTTCTGGTAAGTTTCACTTTACCAGAATTACAAAATTACCAGAATGACAAACATAGGATATGATAAATATGGTTGACTCTGGTCACCAAAACATGTAATGAAAATAGAAGCTGGAAAATAATTGGATGGAAACTGTGATGCCATGGCTTTAAATATTTCATAGTCTGGCAGAAACATGGGTTTGGTTTTCCAGACCTTATAAACCAATTGTTAACTGGCCCTTACTTGATAGGTCCCCAGCCTATTTTACCCTTGACCTGACTTCACTTCCTAATACTTTATGTTGGGGGGTTGCTTTATTTATTTTATTTTGTTGCAGAGTAAAGGATTGAACCCAGAACCCTTTTTCTGTTAGGCAAGCGCTCTACCACTGAGTTGCACCCTCAGTCTGAAGGTTAAATTCAAATGCTTGTGCCAAATATGAGCATTTCCAACGGTGAGCAGATGAAGTTCAGAGTCAATGGGTGTTGTTGACAGGAGCATGGTCCTGTCCAGGACACCAGTTCCTCAGAACTGTGGGAATGGTGAAGCCATCTTCCTCTGTATTGACCAACAGCTGAGCTTTAGCCAGAAACAGTATGGGTAAAAAGTGCTAACCCAATTAGCTAACCCGCTTCTTCATTCATGCAGTATGTAATAGACTTGCTGAATATCCAGGCTCCTGGTGCATCTCCACCCAAGCACAAAGCCCACACAAAATCTTACGTTCCTTCTGTCTGTCTTATTTAATCTCTAACGACTCCCTGAAAGATTTCCATACTTGGCTTCATTGTTGCAACTTCCCATCACAAAATGAATGGTAGACCTCATTTACCAATATGTTTTTCTTTGACATCTCTACTAGCTTGACTCTCTCTCATTGGACTTAGACCAGAATTCTCTGAGCTCATTGGATTTTAGTTTGGGGGGTTGAAATAGGGTCTCTCTGTGGCCTAGGATGACCTATAAATCTCTGTGGAGACAAAGAGGGCCTTGAAATCACAAAGATTTCACCTGTTTCTGCCTCCCAAGCACTGGTTTTAAAGGCGTGCACCATCATGCCTGGCTATATAGTGATCTTTCTTGATGGACATTAAACCTGTTCAACCCAAAGAGAAAACAAAATTTAGGCATGCTTGTTTTATGCACTCCCTGCAGTTTTATGATTTTTATTATCACCTTAAAGCAAAATATGCTAAAAATTTCATTACACAGTTTTGTCTTCAGGGCATGTCTGACCTTGTGACAAGTCAATCTTGACTCGCCTTGCATTAACTCAGTGAAATTCCCCACTTTTAAAATGAGTGCCACACCTGCCTCTAGCTATATGTTGAAAACAAATGTTTAAGATAGCAAAGTAAAGATCTTTCTGATTAAATGATTTAAATGTTAAAAAATGGAAGCATGACCACCATTCCTTTTCATCAATATCTTTTTGTTTTATTAGAACATATTAATTAGGGGGCTGGAGAGATGGCTCAGAGGTTAAGAGCATTGCCTGCTCTTNGGCATACACACAGAATATTGTATACATAATAAATAAATAAATATTTTAAAAAACATATTAATTATATATAATAATGTATTTCATTGTGACGTTTCATACATGTATAAGAAATATTTTGGTCATATTCATTTCCCGTTGCCTTCCCTTTCCCTGACTCCACTTCTGACTGCCTACTACCTTCTAACCAATCCTTCTAGTTTCATAATGAGAGTTGGGTTTTTTTTTATTATTATTTTTAGTTATCTGCATAAAAATTCTAGTTTCTTTCCAGATTACATAAATCATTTGACTTTTAATGAACTGGATGCATACACGGCCCAGTATAAAAAATCAAATAAAATAAAGAGATAAGTTAATTTGTCATCATGCATGTAGCAGCCTTAATAGACTGTTGCCATGACTCTCTACACGGTTTCACAGGGGAACTGATGCCCAGGAAAGGATGTCATTTTGAAAGTTAGTCCTCTGCTTTTGATAGCAGAAGTGAATAGTCTAAACTCAAAATTACTCAACACCTAACAACAGTTGAATTGACCAATTGATAATACTTGCGAAAGCTCCAGTAGACTGACAGCCACTTCTTAAATCAAGAAGGTTAATTTAAANAGGAAACTGATGCCCAGGAAAGGATGTCATTTTGAAAGTTAGTCCTCTGCTTTTTGATAGCAGAAGTGAATAGTCTAAACTCAAAATTACTCAACACCTAACAAAAGTTGAATTGACCAATTGATAATACTTACGAAAGCTCCAGTAGACTGACAGCCACTTCTTAAATCAAGAAGGTTAATTTAAATAGAAACATTAAACTCAACAAGCCCAACTTCTCAAGGAGTGTTAATTAAAAATATGAATCTGTATAAGGATTGTTTAGATATTCTTGGAATTGTTTTTACCAGAAATGTTTAAAATATATTTATACTCTACTGGGATAAATCATGAAAGATAAACATATCTATTTTTAGACATTCATAAGTATGTAAATCTATGAATAGCCATGAGAGTGTGTATGCACGAGTGTACATGTGTGTTTGTGTGATATCAATCTTTCTTTGAGAGGTAGAAAATCTTGATAAGTCTGCCGTTTGTCAGATCCTAGAAGATGAGTGTTCTCACTTCCATTGACTTGCATAAGCCTCTCCAGCAATATTATTTTTAAGGTCCCCAAATAACTTAGAAGATGTACAAGTTCAAACAGCCTTCTACTTCTCTGAACCATTGAGGTAATTCTTTCCTCCATTACCCATGGGTGCTGCAATACAATTTTCCATGTAACAGAAAGAGACTGTAATTCTGTCTTGCACTCCACCCACTTCCATGCTTCTCTGCTCCAACCTGTCTAATTCAAACAGAGAATGTCTTAGGGCTCAGCTGGCAGCTTGTTGAACTGTTGCCTAACTGTCTCCTGGATGTTTCTTGAGAAGACACAGAAGGCAGAACAGGCTGCTTCAAGGAGCCTGTGGGTGGGTGTGTGAGAGCACATGAGCTGTGCAAGCGTATGTCTGGAGGGATTCACATTTCTTGATACTTTACCCCCTTGAGAATTCGCAAAGCAGGCGGGGTCTGATAGAACATGCCTGTTATTGCAACACTTGGGAGGCTAAGGCAGCCGGTGATCACAAGTTCAAGAGCAGCGTGGACCATACAATGAAACGGTGTCTCCAAGGATAAGCAGTGTTGGAGAGATAGCTGAGGGAATAAAATGTCTGCTGTGGAGGCAGGAAGACTTGAGTTCAGATGGAGAGCACTTGCAAAAAAGCTGGTGTGATCATGCACATCTGGAGCTCCAGGGGCTTGACGGTCAACCTAGTCAAAATAGCAAGCCTCTGGTTCAATGAAAAATGTGCCCCAAATAAGTAACGTAGAAAGCAATAGAGGAAGACATCTGACATCAACATCTATCCTCTACACAGGCACAGAGGAATGTGTGCACCCACCCACTTGCATGAATATGCATATATCACAAAGGCACACACACATTCAATACAAATAAAATAAAATCCCAAATCTTGGGGTTCTAAAATGCATTAAACAAAATGTGTAATAAGCGAATCGAATATAAATAGTTGAACAAAAATATTTGGGAACTTCAATACCTCACTCTCAGTAAGGGGAAGAGGGCAAGAGAAAATGTTCAAGAAGACAGAAACGGTGGACAGCACAACATTATAAGCCAACTAAACCCAAATGACACCTATTGAACACTCCAGCCAACAACAGAAAAACATACTTTCTTCTCGAGTACGTGGGCATATTCACCATGACAGACCATCTGTGAACTCATAAAATAAACATTAATATATTTAAAATAATGCAAAGTAATTTCCAACTGCAATGAAATAAAATTAGAAATCATCAACAGCAGAAACTTTAGGAAAGACACAAATGTGTGGAAATTAAACAACAAACTCCAAAATACTAGTAGATCAAGGAAATGATAATCTAGATAAAATTAACAAATTCCTAGACAGACACGAATTACTAAAACTGAATTGAGAAGCTGTGTATCTGAGTAGACACAGCAAGAAAAGAGATTAAATCAGTAGCTTAATTTTAAAAATCTTGTCAGGAGAAGATAGTCTTATTTATGAATTCCACTGAGCTAGCAAGGAAAAAGGAAGAGTAGTCCTTCACAACATTTTCAAAATTTAGAAAAAGAGACTATTTCCAGTTTATTCTATGAGGCCAGTACTACTTGATTCAAAAATAGAGAAAGTCAAAATTAGAAATAAAAACTACAGATCAATATCCCCATTTATATGAATAAAAATTTCTCTGATAAAACTCTAGCAAAACAAGTCCAGCGGCATTAAAAAGAACACTGTGATCAAGTGAGGTTTAACCCAAGAATGTGAGGTTGATTCAATATCTAACAACTAACCATGTCATATACTTTATTAAGAGAACAGAAACAAAAACAAAAAAAAAACAGAACACTCAACAAACAAGGTGTAGATTGGAACCTAAAGGTATCACAGGAAGCTATATATTAAAAAAAAGCTCACAGAAAATGAAATGACTACTTCTCTACACACAAAATTAAGGCAAACACACCCACTCTCCACACTCCTGTTCAACATTCTTCTTGGGGTTCTAGCATGGTAATTAGGCAAGAAAAGGAAATTACAGGCATCAATGTTGAAAAAGAAGCAAATCATATCTACTTGCAGGTGTTGTGATTTTATTGATGGAAAATCCTAATGAATCCACAAAATTCTATTTTAATTAGTGAGTTCAACAAGGATAGAAGAGCAATCAGAAAAAAGTCAACGGCATTTTTAAACACCAGCAATGAAAAATATCAGAACGAAATTTAGAAAACATCTAACTGCAATGACCCATCCTAGTAAACCCAGAACTCAAGAGACTGAGGCAGGAAGATGGCCCTAAGTTTGAAACCAGTCTCAACTACATGTTAAGTTCCAGATAGGTCTCATCTACAGGATGTGATCTTGTTACAAAAACTAAATTCATTAAGAAAACCAAACAATTTCATTGATAATAGTAGCAAAATGAAAATACATTGAAGTAAATCTAATAAAATAATACAACAATGTGTGAATACTGAAAATTATTTAATATTGTTATAAGTAACAAAGACTAGATACATGGAAAGACATCCATGCTCATAGATTGATATATTTAATATCATTAAGATGGAAGTACTCTCCCAAACTGATCTATAATTAGGCATGTCCAATCTGATGATCTTATGATTTACATTGTTACCTGTCAAGGTAATGCTTGATCCAGGTACCAAAAAAAGAAATGCAAAGCTCTCACTGTGTTTTAAATGAGTTTATGGTTTTGTGTTGCGCCATATTTGTTACATCCAACCCGTGGGTAGAAGATTAAGTCCCAGCTGAATTTATTATAAAAATTGACAAGCTGACCATGAAACTTATATGGAAATGAAAGAGACAGAATATCCAAAAGGTTCAGGGCAAGACGGACTTAGTTGGGGGTTGGGTTCTAAACTTCCCAATGGACTCCAGTTTCCTGGGTTTAACATTATAATGATGTAGAGATAAAGAAAATGATACTGGCTGGCATACTAGTAGGCAAAAACATCCTTGGAACAGAAACAAACCCTACCTTTATTATTGACAATTATTGGAGAATATGGAAATCCATGGAGGCAGAAAATAGAAAGGCAGCAATCTGAGATAGAAGAAGTGACTGCTAATCGTTATGTGAATGGTTTCTGAGAGATGAAAATGTTGTATCAAAGGCCACACAATTTTATGAATATACTATAACCAATGGATGGCACACAATTTAAGAAAATGAGTGGGCAAATATTCTAAATTGAACTCACATTATTGGGTGTTTATGAAACGGTGTCTTAATTAAGCAATGTGGTGGCACACACATGTAATCCCAACACCTTTGAGTCAGAGGCAAGAGGACCAAAAGTTTAAGACCATTCTGGGCTAGAAGAGCTGCTGTCTCTAAAAACAAACAAGCAAATAAATGGTTTGTCCTGTTAAGTCAGTATGAATATTTCTCAGAAAATGTTAAAAGGAGCTACAATATGACAGCTATATCGATTCTATGTATATATTATAGAAATATATGCAAATCCATGTCTATCGCNTAAGGCAAACACACCCACTCTCCACACTCCTGTTCAACATTCTTCTTGGGGTTCTAGCATGGTAATTAGGCAAGAAAAGGAAATTACAGGCATCAATGTTGAAAAAGAAGCAAATCATATCTACTTGCAGGTGTTGTGATTTTATTGATGGAAAATCCTAATGAATCCACAAAATTCTATTTTAATTAGTGAGTTCAACAAGGATAGAAGAGCAATCAGAAAAAAGTCAACGGCATTTTTAAACACCAGCAATGAAAAATATCAGAACGAAATTTAGAAAACATCTAACTGCAATGACCCATCCTAGTAAACCCAGAACTCAAGAGACTGAGGCAGGAAGATGGCCCTAAGTTTGAAACCAGTCTCAACTACATGTTAAGTTCCAGATAGGTCTCATCTACAGGATGTGATCTTGTTACAAAAACTAAATTCATTAAGAAAACCAAACAATTTCATTGATAATAGTAGCAAAATGAAAATACATTGAAGTAAATCTAATAAAATAATACAACAATGTGTGAATACTGAAAATTATTTAATATTGTTATAAGTAACAAAGACTAGATACATGGAAAGACATCCATGCTCATAGATTGATATATTTAATATCATTAAGATGGAAGTACTCTCCCAAACTGATCTATAATTAGGCATGTCCAATCTGATGATCTTATGATTTACATTGTTACCTGTCAAGGTAATGCTTGATCCAGGTACCAAAAAAAGAAATGCAAAGCTCTCACTGTGTTTTAAATGAGTTTATGGTTTTGTGTTGCGCCATATTTGTTACATCCAACCCGTGGGTAGAAGATTAAGTCCCAGCTGAATTTATTATAAAAATTGACAAGCTGACCATGAAACTTATATGGAAATGAAAGAGACAGAATATCCAAAAGGTTCAGGGCAAGACGGACTTAGTTGGGGGTTGGGTTCTAAACTTCCCAATGGACTCCAGTTTCCTGGGTTTAACATTATAATGATGTAGAGATAAAGAAAATGATACTGGCTGGCATACTAGTAGGCAAAAACATCCTTGGAACAGAAACAAACCCTACCTTTATTATTGACAATTATTGGAGAATATGGAAATCCATGGAGGCAGAAAATAGAAAGGCAGCAATCTGAGATAGAAGAAGTGACTGCTAATCGTTATGTGAATGGTTTCTGAGAGATGAAAATGTTGTATCAAAGGCCACACAATTTTATGAATATACTATAACCAATGGATGGCACACAATTTAAGAAAATGAGTGGGCAAATATTCTAAATTGAACTCACATTATTGGGTGTTTATGAAACGGTGTCTTAATTAAGCAATGTGGTGGCACACACATGTAATCCCAACACCTTTGAGTCAGAGGCAAGAGGACCAAAAGTTTAAGACCATTCTGGGCTAGAAGAGCTGCTGTCTCTAAAAACAAACAAGCAAATAAATGGTTTGTCCTGTTAAGTCAGTATGAATATTTCTCAGAAAATGTTAAAAGGAGCTACAATATGACAGCTATATCGATTCTATGTATATATTATAGAAATATATGCAAATCCATGTCTATCGCCACACTCGCTCTTCACAATAGTAAAGTTATGGGGTAAACCTTGGTTAATGAGAATGGAAATGCTGTATGTGTACGTAATATCATTTTATTCACCTATAGTGAGTGAATTATAGCATCTGCAGGAAAATGGACGGAACTATTATGTTCTGTGAAATTAGCCAGTCTCATAAAGACAAGTGTCACATGTTTCCTTTCCTATATAGAATCTGGTTGAGGAGGTGATGAATGTGAAGGGGGGCCTCCATAAAAATGGAGGGGGCAAACAAAGGATGAAAGGGGAGCTTAATCAAAGTCTTATATACATGTATAAAAGTGACATAAAGATAACCACTGCTGCATAGAATTAATGTGTCAATAAGATCTTACTGTATAATCGTTTCTCTAAGGCATCTTTCTCCTTGTGTAGGTTATATGATGATTGAGTCCATGAATTACAAGTTATTGACTTTTGATCGAAGAAAATATTTGCACCTGGGAACTAAGTTGAAATCATTGGTTCCCCCAACACTTCAAGATTTCCAGCACCCGTGCTTCCCTAGAGCCTTCAAGATGGCTTGAGTAAACTCCAAAATCACAGATCTAGCTTCACCCACTCAACTTTTTTGAGATTCACAGATTTGTTTGCCAAATAATTAGAACCAAGAGCTCGTTTGTGTGGATTCTGACTTCATTCCATTCCTTGTCTGACAAGCTGGCTTGCTGGAGTGTGTCTCATCAGCTCAGTCTCTGAGTTCTCTATGGTGGTCCTCCACTTACAGCTCTCCCAGGTCCCCCCTAATAATCCAGCCTTGACCCTCCCCTTTCCTCCTCTCTCCATCTCACCTGTCCATGACCTTCTGCTTTCTAAGTTTGCGGCTCTATCCGAACAGCAACAGCTCTATCAATTTTCAATGTTCCGATCTAGTGCCAAGTCAATGGTCACTTCCGCCACCTTCTGCTTTGACACTCGTTGTCTTACTAATTCTTCCATTCATTCGTTTTTATTTATTTATCCCATAAATACATATCAAGTACCTAGAATATGCCTAATGTTGCTCAAGTTGCTCTGTCGCCTTGATTACTTCCCATGTTTATTCATTGGTGTGGAAATGGAGTGTTTGTTTACTTGTGCAACTAAAGGAATTTATGTGGCATAAGTAATAACGTTAGAGGAATTTGGTGTTTCTAAGTGTTAATACCTAGTGATAAACTAGCAGACTCACTGATTAATAATTTCCATATTTCAAGGATCTCAGAAAATGAATCAACTCCTTTTCATCTAGCAAAGGCATCAGTATTCTAATCAATTCCAATTTTAAATCCATCTTCCAATTTAAGCAAGTTGCCATCTGTTACCCAGGCTGTATTGGTTACGACCTCAGTGTGACTATTCCCTTCACAGTTTAAGTCAAGAAAGAAAGAAGAGGGAGCATTGCTGAACGTTAACATCTCTCTGTATGTGCACTCACACTGAGTGGTTACTGGCAGCTCTCCAGAAAGTGTAGCCTTGACTCTGGAATCCTCTTCAGTCTGTCACATTAACAAATGCATGATAACTTAATCAATTCAAGAATTTTATTATCTTCACCTAAACACTTCTCTTTTTTATTTTTTCTTTTGGATAGTGCAACGAAATCCTTCTGGGCCACTTTAAGAGAACCCAGAAAAGTGGTGAAATTCATAGTAAAGCCAAATTCAATCATCCCTGATAGCATGGACTGTTCCTCAGTGGCTGCCTGAGGGGAGGGACAGAAAGCCTGGCTTCCGGGCTGCAGTCACTTCCAGGCCCGTCCCTTTCGTTCAGTCTCCTCTGGCAGCTCTCAGTTTTTAAGCTGTGGCCTAGAGTCAAAAAGAAACCAAACCAAACACCAAAATCATCTCCTTTGGTCTTCATGAACAGCTGTCTATTTCCGTGTGCTACCTCTTGAGCCATCTTGGATCAGTCGGGAACTGCTATTTGCCTACTCTACTCTCTCAGACCTCTCTCCAGCTTGGTAACCTGCACATCCATCCACATAGAAAGGGTCTACAACTTGTAAATCCTGTAGTCAATTCAGGTTATTCTAGTGCTTTTAGAATGTCATTAACCTAAAGTCAGTTTCTGGACTGACAATATGCATCCCTTAGGTCCATGTGAAAGACCAGCTATTGGACCTTCTTCTAAACCTGGGTGATTGTGTCTTCAACTCCCTTTGTATGAGCCAAGTCAAGGCTAAAAAGCCCAGCGTGTTTCTTAGCTGGTGGCATTCTTAACGCTCTGTCTGCTTTCCCAGAGCATGGTCACCCCTTTCCCACATCCTCAGTCCCTTTGTTTCTTGTCATCTTGTCCCTGCAGTGTTGATTCCTCCCAGGTTAGTTCCTAATCCCAACCTCTCTCAGCAGCTCTGGACCAGACTCCCTATCTGCAGGCTCATCGCTGCCTCTCTCAATGTTCTGGGGTCAGTCTGCACCCTGTTTGCTTGTGATGGACAGTTCCCCCCACCCCTGTGTTCTCCCACTGTTCTACACCCCAGACTGGACTACAGAGGATAGAATCTGCTCACAACCATCACAAAAGCACAAGACATATTAATCCAGTTCTGGAAATGCTTCTTTGTACCTTAGATTTTCCCTTTTGGTGTCCGGCTTCCACGCAGCTGCCACTTATTTCTCTAAGGAACAAAATTAATGTTTTCTTCTGCCTGAAGTCTATAGATTTCCAGTTTTCTGGAGACTAGCTGAAATCTCTATTCTTTTCATTGTTCAGGAAGTTTCCTGTTTTTTGGAGTATCTCAAAGGTTTGTTTTATTCCAACCGTAATAGAACAAAGGATTTTGTTTTTGTTTTTAGAAAATGACAAGGGATGGTATGTGGTTGTAAATTTTGAGTAAGGTGGGTGTTTTAATTTTAAAAAGAGTTATAAAGCTTAATTTTTACTGTATGTGATAAATCTCATTAGCATCTGTGAAAAATACATGTTAAATAATTTAAAATAATACTAAATTGAAGTTGCTTAAAGAAAATATGCATGGTATCTAAAAATAGATGTGTTTTAAATGCAGTTTTTCTTTCCCTTTATTTTATACTTCTCTATTCATTTATTTTTTTCTTTTTTAGGTTCTTGCTCTGTAGCCCAGGCTGACTTTGAACTCTCGATCCTCACATGCAGGGACTGGGATTAGAGTTGGCACACCACATCTAGCTTCGGTACGGTATTTTTAAATGTAATTGCGCCTCAGCCGGTCAGTATCTTATGATTGCTGTATGACAGGTGGAGGGGTCATCATCGTCCGTGTAACTAGTGTCTTTCGAGGCCAAACATGAGAACCTTTATGTTAAGAAAGAGATCAGCCGGCTTAGCTGTCTCTCGACTTGGATGGGGTTCCCTGCACCAGTGGCTTCACTTGGCCTTCACATTCAACACAATTCAGCTAAACAAATCACCAAATAGTTCATAGTTTAGTCTTTTAAATGTTTGTGGAGCAATTTGGGGGGCCACAATGATAGTATGAAGGTGGCACTCCCCAGCAGGCAGGGGTAATGCTTCCCGAAACAATGTAATCCCTTAAAGAATTGGCTTAGTCCTGTGCTATTAGTTAATGTCTTATTGGCTTTCCCGTGTATCAAAAAAGGGATGTTTATAATTATCTCATCCATAAACCTAATTCTGTTTTACATGTAAACACAAAATACCATTGCTGTTTTAATATTTTCTGAGATTTTCAAAAATGTAACCATGAAGGGAATGGGTTGACCTTCTCCAAGTTCAGAATGTTACCAGGGCTTTTTTTAAAGTGACTCTTTATCCACTCAACAAATTACACACACACACACACACACACACACACACACACACACAC
>LOEQ01000984.1:239791-250213 GCA_001685075.1 Bramus lutescens | reverse complement strand
TTGTATGCAGTCGGCGCAGCCGGCTTCCGATAGCGGAGTAGACCTGTGCTCCAGCTTACACTCCCTGTGTGACTCTTTCAATTTTTTTCTTTGCATTCTTCCTTCACCTCCTTCCTCCTCCTTCGCGTAATAAATCAATTTCAGCTCCGGAATATGTCAGCCCAGGCGAAGTTACACATGGTGGTTACTCATTTATTTGCGTATTGGAAACGGTCAAAGGCTTACTCTTCTGGACGGCGAAAGGGGGTGGGGTGGGGGCTGCATCTAGATTGAAAAGTTACGGCTCATTACAAGAGGTTTTCTTTCAAGATCCAGCATCCGCGTGTTTCCTGAGCTGGTGCTGATGTCTTTTTGTTTGTTTGACAGCAGAGTCTGCTCTGTTGGCTTCGCCATGGTGCATTGTGTAACGCGGTGTGGAGGTGTGCTGGGCGTTGATAGTGGAGCCTCCCTGGCTGGGAAGCAGTGGGCCTCCGAACGCGTGTGGCTCTACTTCTGCCTCAGGGCGCCTGGTGTGTTTGAGGTCTAAAGAGATGTAATCAGTTCTTTTATTTTGCTAATGGACTGGATTGTCTGGTAATAGTGGGATCCTTTGCTTACTTAGAGCTCAGACCTTGGGGGCCCACGACATTGTTCCTGGTATCCTATGAGTGAGCAGGGGTCAGCAATCTTTCTGGGGTAGGTGCTAGGAAGAACAGCTGCGGGCTGCTTTCACCGTTGTCAGCCAGCCCCTGGGACACGGGTTTATCCTGAAGCATCCTTGTGTGTGTGTGTGTGTGTGTGTGTGTGTGTGCTTATTGTGCTGGGCTACTGAAAAGGAGGTGACCACCTTAGGGACAAAAGTGGGTGTATTAAAAGGCTTCGGTGCTGTGATAACTTTTTAAACACACACACGCATTTATTTTTACCCATGGTTTTAAGGTATGGGACAGTTAGTGCAAAATCGGGGAGGCTTTCCTAATTTGGAAGCTAGTGGGCAGTATTGAGTGAAAGGCTGTGTTCCTTTTGGATAGTGCCCTCCTTTCCCTGACACCCAGAAACGACCCTCCTGGTCCTTTTACAACGTGGGTTTGTTTCTCAGCTCAGGGAAAATGGTCATCAGACAGACTGATAGAATTTCATGTTTTGACTTTAGGCATTCTGAATGACTCGGACTAAAAGGTGCTAGGTGCTTCTCTGAACCCTGCCCCGTGGAGTGCATCACTTGACCAGCCTCCCACTGAAATGTAAAGGAGGAGGAGCCTGGTTAAATTCAGTGGAAACTATGGGGCAGTGAGAAGGACTTTGGAAGGCTCAGGAGAGTGTGACCCTTGTTTATTTTTTCATGTGTTTCTGGTGGAGGAAATGCTTGGGGGAGCATTGACAGTAATCAAGTGTTTTGGCAGCAACACCCCATGTCACAGTATGGAATGATTTTTGGCAGTTTGTTGGGGAGCCTGTCATTCCTCTAAAGTGATCCATCCCCACGCCTGCCTTACCCCTGGTAACACCAGGTGCAATGAGTGTTGGCCTTGAAAATGCTTGGAAGGGTTTCTTGACCTGGTTGTATTTCAATTAGTGTTTTCTGGAAACACATTTCATTTAGCAGGCCTGTTTGTAGCTGAATGCTGTGGGCACATTCTCCCCCGTCCCTCCCTTCCTTTCTTGCCTTCTTCCCTTTTTCCTTCACTACTAGCAGCATCCAAATAGAATCTTAAACCCATGAAACCAAGGTAAAAGAGACAGTGTTTTCTGGCATGATGTAATGGCTAGATTTAGAGAGGCCTTTTTAACCGTGTGTCTAAAATTTCAGAATTTTTCACATCAATATAAAATATATGGAACACGTAAGTTAACTGAAGAACCGTTTTTCCTTTTTTTTTTCAGGATTAGAGGACTCTTTCCAAGTCACTAATTATCTATCTAGGAGGTGCTCCTACCCCCATTTTTATTTTTTATTTTTTTCTGTAAGTTTGCATAAAATTTCTCAATGGCCGGTGGTTCCCTCAGTTTCCATTTTTATTCAGAAATTCGTGTGTTTTATCATAACTCACTTGAAGAGGAATGGCTATATTTTATTCATGTTCAAAGTCTCATGGACTGCATTTTTTGCACTAAAATGACCCCTACTGGTTGTATCTGTTAATGAAAAAAAATCATTCGAAAGCTTATTTAGTTGGCTAGCCTGAGAAAATATATTTTATGCTATAAAAATATGACTAATCAACCTGCTTTCGAAGACATGGCTTAAGTATGAATTTTTATTACTGCTTGTCAGCTTGCAGAAGTCTTTGTTATTCCCACACTGACTTTGCTGGGGGCAGGGGAGAGTGACGTTTGTAAGCCCAGTTCACCAAGAATGTTTTGGGTCAGCGGCCAGAATGGACCCTTTTACAGACATGACTCACCGTTTCAGGCTGTTACGGCACGCTGACCCTTAAAAATACATGACCAGTCCTAACCATAAGAAGAACCCCGAAGAAAAGGATTCGTTTCTGAAAGACGAGGAATCAAGACCTATGAATCAAGTGACATGTACCCTGGGGTTTCTTCTCTGCACCGAGACTGGTATTAAATAAATCCTGAATTAGTGACCATACACATTTGAAAGCTGAGTGAAAGAAAATGGATTGTCAGGTACCCAAAGTTTTCTCCCAGTCTTAACTAGCGCCTTCTGGTGCGTAGGAGGGAGCCATTCTTTTTCCCATTGGTGTTCCTTTTACAGAATCCTAGCTGGACTGTTCTTCTAGACCTCTGGATGGGAGATCTCTTTAAGGGATCTGAACTTTAAGATCTCATGAAGTGAGATTATGCAGAGAGATCATTTTGATGGGACAGTGAGAAATTTGGAACTAAGGGAAGGAGGCCTTATGCTTCACTGAGGGGGGAGCAAGGCAAAGAAGCGGGGCCAGCCCTTTGTCTTAGGGAGATGAAGAGGAAGCTGTTGGGTTGAGCTTGGCATTGTGTGGACACCACCCTAGAGCTTTGCCCTGAAGACGGTGCCGCCTTAGTCAGGTGTCCATGACTGCAGATGGGCACCACCGTTTTCTGAAGCTTGCACACTGTGGCCCCAGCCTCTACAGAACTGGGTGCTTCGCTGTTTTGAAAACTAGTGCTAATTAATACCTCTATCAGAACTCTGTTTTCCCGGTTGCTTTAGCTTCCACTCCGCCACGCTCCACACTGAGGCAGGGAGAACATACAATTGTGTGGTGGGAACTTGAAGCAAAGGGCAAGGTTTTGTGCTCTTGTGACGTTCCAGTTTCTTTACTTGTCCCCTGGGACAGTCAGTAGCCTCTAATGCTGGCTTGGAGGCCCCAGAGAGCAGTTGCCCAGGACCAGGTAGACATACCAAAACATTTGGCTGGCCCTGAGGCACATGGACACTTCCCTTTTTATTCCCGGAGAGGATGGGAAGTTGAGAGTCTATGGATTTTTACAAATGAAGTCAGAGAAGCGGGTCAAAGTTAATGCTTCTATACTGAAGTTAGAGAAACTTGTCAAAGCCAGGGTTCCAGACTGTTGTTTGTGAGCAATGCACGGGCTTCGTTTTCTACCTCAGAAGTCTTTAGGTAGCGTCTATGCTTTGATGCCATAGAGAAAGGCAAGTAGAGGGCGTGCAAAATATGTATGGGAAGAGAAACCCATTCGAGTAAACAAGGAAGTAATTAATTCCTCCTCAAAGTAAATACTGACCAAACCCACAGGACCAACTCTTCACTGTATGTACACAAATGACAGGACAGAAATGACCTTCTTTTTGACTGCCAGGCTTATAGAAGTCTCCCTGTGGTTAAGGAGTCCGGTCACATAAAACACTTGGCAAAGGACAAATGAGTTGCATACCGTAGAGCAGAAAGGCAAACCCAGCAGGAATGGAGATAATTTGCTGCTGGTAATACGTGGTTAACAGTAAACCAGGAAACCTCGCAAGCAGTATGTTGGGGGTCCAGTCGTGAGCAGAAGTCACGTTCATTTATAAAACATCTTAGTGTGTCTGTGTGTGTGAGTGTGTGTGGCTGAGAAAGACAGAGAGTGTATATGTGTGTGTGTGTGGAGAGAATGAGTATGTATACAGAGTGCCACGGTGTGTGCTTGTATGGATGTCTGAGGACATTTGGGAGTTGGTTCTCTCCTACTCCCCTGTGGGTGCTGGGGGTTGAACTCAGGGTGTCAGACTTGGCAGCAAGCGCCTTTACCACCTGAGCCACCACCTGCCCCTGGACAGCTTCATTCATGAACAAAAGTGAACAATCCCCAAACTCTGGATATTATGGCCATTTATAGGAGCTTTTGGGAGATTTGGTACAGGTTTCTGTTCTCCATGGTTCAGTTCCTATCCAGCGGTCTTGGGGAGGCTTCTTGGAGATGCGGGGTGCAGGCACTGTGAAGCTGGCAGATTCAGATAAGATGATGACCCCAGAAAGTGGGTGGACTAAAGGCTAAGGGATGAGAAAAGGAAAAAAAAATTTAATTCATCTTAGGACAACTATATCATCCTTTGAAGAATGATCCAAAACACATTCCAAAGATTAATTGTGAAATTCCTGAAAAATGTGGGTGTGTTTAACTCAGGAACTGGTGCCAGAGATGACAACGAAGCCTTCAGCTGTGAACGAGGCGGGGTGGGAGGGGTGAAATGTGTGGAAGGTAGGCATGTTTGGCGAAGCCAGGCACGTTGTTACAGTTGTTGCCCCATGTTCCAGATGGTACATTTTGTGTAAGGATTTTGGAGACACCTCAGTCTAGGCCGTTTAATTCTTAGAGGACGGTGTGGTAGAGTAGCAAGTGGCGTGGATTCCTATTGTCTTCAAGGTCTAATTTTTCAAAGCATCATTTTCAAAGATCAGCCTCACTTTTGCCCTGAAATCAATCACTCGTTCATTGATTTTTTTTTCTTTTCCCCCTGCTGTTTACAAGGCTGTCTACAGGGGTAGAAGGAAGCCAGGGAGTCTGGGGATCATTCAGGGATAGACTCCCTTCTGTACCTCAGTTCTCAACCTGTAGGTCACAACCCCTCTGGATATCTCATATCAGCTATCTTGCATATCAGATATTTACATTATGATTCATAACAGCAAGATTACAGTTAGAAAGTAGCAAGGAAAATAATTTTATGGTCAAGGGTCGCACAACACGAGCTGTATTAAAGGGTCTAAGCATGAGGAGGGTTGAGAACCACTGCTGTAAGAGAGACCTCCCCCCACCAGAAAAGGTGGTTGGAGCTAGAAGTTCAAATCTAGTAAAGACAGTGTTTGATTCTGTAGTCTCAGTTGCTGGGCATATGGGTTAGATTTGTTACCATAAGAATCGGAGGTTCCAGAGTGGTAGCTTTCCTGGTCTCTTTCGAGCCCCTGCAGTAAGGTGTCGGAGTGTTTCCAACATTTGAGAAGGAGCCTGCATTTTTGCTACTTCTCTAGCTGTGGTTCACGATGGTAGGTTTCCCTTTGTGGATTTTTTTCTTTGTTCTGTCTTAGGCTAAGCCTGCACCAGAATGTGGGCAGTGAAGTGGGTGGAAATCTCCCTCTTTACCTGCTCCTACTCCCTCCCCTGCCATTGGCCTGGTCAGATCTGAGACCTCTGTCCACTGATGCACAGAGGCATGCCAAACTACACCTGGTTAAGGATGCCCTCAGGGTAAACACAGAACTCTTAAGTGTCTGTTCGGGGCCCACACGGATGAATAAAGTATTTTTTTTAAGGATTCTATTTTTCTTTGTTAGTTTCAAAGTGAACACATTTCTAGTCCTTATCTCCCTACTCCAACCCCCATTTTATTCTGAAGACAAGAAATGCCCATGCTTTAGTGGATGAATGTGAAGGTCAGGAACTTGGTAGCTTGTGTGGCTCTTCTTGGTAGCTTGTAGCTCTTCTGAGCCTGTGTTTTCGGGGTTAATCATAGGGTTGTCCTAAGAACTCCCCTCAGTCCCCAGGAAACACCGGGGCGGAAAACAGCTGACATCCAGCAAGGCTTCCCCTCTCAGCTTGTGCAAGTCTAACATGACCTGGGCTCATTTCCTCCCTCCACCTAACCTTCTGGTTCCTCAGTGCTTGCTGGGAGTAAGAGGGTGGGATTTCTAGAAAAGGAACCAGTTATTAGTAAGTTCAAGTTCTTTTGCCTCCTGCCATCCCCCAGCAGCACCAATGCAGCCAGATAAACTTGAGACCAGCTGGTTATGCCACCTCTAAATAATGACTGCAAAGTTTGTATATTTTGTGTAAATAGGAAATCTAAAATTCTTTGTGTTGCATCGTTGGAATTGTATATTTAGCTCCTTCTTTTCTTCCCCTATGGGCTTAGTATTTCATCTGGGGAGATGGGGGGACAGCTAAGCACTCTCTAATCAATAACGTACATTTTCTTTTATGTTATATTCTGAAAGATTTTGCAGATAGCTCCTCAGGTGTGGGGGGAAGGTGAGGGGCAGATGTCACTCTGGTGGTTAGCATAGCCTTAAGGCTGTCTTGAACTAAGGAGACAACTTATATTGGCACAGCTCACCACCCCTCACTCATCACCTTCCTAGCTCTAGGCCCACCTGCTGCTGTGCTTGATACAAACCTCAAAGCCAGAAGTGTAAGCAGCCCATTCCTTTCTAGATTAACCACTTTACCCTCTTTCTGGGTCTGTCGTTTCCCTATTAAGTTAGGGAGCTCCAGCTAGCCAGAGAAACATCTGCCTACAAATTGTTTAACGGCCATCTGCTGTAGGTCTGGTTTCTGCATTATAAAATCCCGATACCCGTTTTTGTAAAAACTGGGCTTCTGGGGGTTTAACAGCCCACAGTCACCTGGGAGCTTATTAAAAATGCAGCTTTGGTGACTAGAGATTATAGCTTAGTGGCTGGGCACATGTCGAGCATGTGCATGGCCATGACCCCCACACCTAAGCAAACAGCAGATCCTGATTCAGTAGACCTGGGGTGGACCCTGGTGGTTGTCACTCTCCCGTGGGGACGGTAGGATTAGTCCAGGATCGTTCCCAGTACACGTTCAGCTTTTGTAGCGTGAAGTTGATGTATAAGGGTATCTGAAAACTGTCACCTGCTATGACAATTGTATTTCAATCATAGTAAATAAGAGAGGGCCCCTGTTGCCGTAGAGGTCATGGTTTAATGATGGACAGGGAAGCCTGGGGCTGTTCATTCGGTCGGGGCAGTCCTAGACGGAAACTTGAGCTAGAGATGTACTGAGCACACCGGAGCAGGTGAGAGGCCTCAGACTTGTCCTCTGACCACCGGGAACGGACGGTTCAGCCCCACCAAGGAGCGTCTTCTCTTTCTTTTAGCTCATTCTTGTCCACCACCACCACCAAAAGTAGGTCTTGAGCCTAGGTACAGCCAATGTTTATATCATCACTCAGTTTTTAACTGTGAGACCAAGCTTGACTAGTGTTCCATGGCTTTGGTTTTCTTATGGAAACCTGGAGTGCTGTGAGCTTCCATCAGGTAATTGCAGTGAAGATTAGCGATAACAAATGTGAATATATATACTGTAGGATATTGTGCAGATAGGAGTGTTCTAAGATTATATGATTACACCTAAGTACTAAATACTGCCCGTGGTAGATTTTTTTTAAAAAATAACTAATAATAATTCTAATTTTCATCCTTTCTTATTTTCATCATTGTTGGCTTTCCCTGTGTGTAAATTCAGAAGTCAGGTTTGTGATATACTCACACCTCCTCCACACATACTCTCTTTCCACGGGAGGCTGAGGATGGTGATTCTGCTCTCAGATGTTTGTCCCAGAGAATATGACTCTATAGTCCAGAGAACAAGGTGTTCCTTGGCTTGGCCTAGGGTAACCCTACTTTCCAGGCCCTGTGGAGTTTGGTGGAATGTGAACGTTTGCTTCACTTTGTGCTTTGAATTCTTACTTTGAAGACCCAGGGCCAGGTCTCCATCTTGCATTTGGT
Organism: Bramus lutescens; assembly: GCA_001685075.1. Taxonomy (NCBI): domain Eukaryota; kingdom Metazoa; phylum Chordata; class Mammalia; order Rodentia; family Cricetidae; genus Bramus; species Bramus lutescens. The sequence continues at coordinate 242,318 of LOEQ01000984.1, read as the reverse complement.
GTCCTTTGAGGAGAGTGAGTACCTCGGGTTACCACAGATTAGCCTGCTGGGGCTATGGAGAGTATGTCACAAAGGAAGGGGCAGGCATTCCACCATTAAAATATATGACACACAGTGTAGGTGTGGTCCCACAATATGGCAGTTGTTAACTGTGTGTCCTTCTTGCCTAGAAATGAGTGCCATTTAGTAGATAAATAAACATTAGCTCAGAGTTCCCACGATGAATACTTCCTATTGGCTATTGTAGAACAAGGAGAAAGAACCTGATGGACATAAACTCCTCTGATCAGTAATTTAGAGTTGAATCATATGGACAACCAAACTTTATAACATAACAGAAATTGGAATTTTTTCCCCAGACACTCTTAGCACCCATCTTTGAGATGCCCTCTGTCTTTTATCAGGAGTGTTGGTATTCAAACATGTAACCTATAATCAAAATGAGAAGAAAAAAGATCCTACAGAACATCAGGGTTTTCTTTTATGTCAATGCTAGTCACACCCAGGTATATCATTCTGATTAGAAACATTCCAAAAACACTTGTCTTACAAGTATGGAAGAAAGGAAATGAAGGGACTGGGCAGACACAGTGGTTAAGAGCACTGGCTGCTCTTCCAGAGGACCTGGCTTTGATTCCCAGCACCCACATGGTGGCTCACAGCTGTCTTGTAATTCCACACCCTTTTCTGGCTTCAGTGGGCCCCAGGCATGCATTTATATGTACAGACAAAACACCCATAAATAAAGGAAATTAAGGGCTGGCTATATCTTAAGAGTGTCATTTGTTTTATTTCTAATTCCTGAGGATTCAACACTAACTTTTGACTACTCTAAAAGTTAGTGAACTAAGCCTTTAGCAACCAGCTATCCTGAATGGGTTTTTTTGTTTGTTTGTTTGTTGCTGATTTTTTCTTTCTGGCTGTAAGCTGTAAATAGAAACTGTATCTGTCTTGTTTAGTATTTCAAAACAAAAATCATAAACAAACATCTCAGATTCAAGACAGAAAGGAATTTCTGGCAGGACAGGATGAAACCTGAGCTGGCAGAGCCCCACTTCCTGGAGGGTGCTTACCCAACTTCACATCCAAAGGCCTTAGAAAAAAGAGTTCCCGGTTGTGTTCAAACCAAAGGCATCTAGATGCTGAAGGATTGTGACACCTCTCTCTGAGATTCCAGAAGACCTGTCAGAAAGAGGCGAATCTGCCTGGAGGATGTTCCACCTGAACCAGACAGTAGCAAGACCTATTTAGTCTCCCCTCCCCTTAACCTCTTTGCTTGTCAAGAATAAGTGCCCAGGGCTCCATCCCCCAGAATGAGAGTTTATTATTCTGCATATCTAACATGAAGTTTATGTCTCCTTCCACCTGCTCTTGGGAGATATTTGTTCGAAGGTGTGAACCAAGTGAGGTAAAGGGGGTGGGTTTCAGACCATCCTCTCTCTGCCAATCAAAGTAGAAGGATCTCTACGTGACTTGAGTGGGAATGCTCTATGCTATTTAAGAACCCAAGCTGGTATATTTTTCAGGCAGGTTTTAGGAACATTCTTAGCACTACCTATGACTTAAAATGAAAGGCCAAATGACCCATCTTTTAATCGTGGTGTGAATGTACCTGTTTATGTCCTGGCTTGTTTCAGAAAGGTTTTGAGGCTGTTCCCAGGGGTAGATATCACCAGATTCTTATGTATGAGAGCAAGGTACTAAAGGAGAGAAGAAAATCGTCACGGCTTCTGGATCTTTCTTCATCACCCAAACAGCTCCATGACTTAAAGCCCTGTAACTAATGCGATGCTTCACTCCATCTTCATTTGTCACAAGGAAATTAGGCAGTTCCGTGTCTGAAAGCAGGGGGATGAAATCAGTTGGGTTCTCAAGGCTGTTCTTTGGTCATAAGATCTGAGCTTTTATGACCCAGAAGTGCTGGCCAAGGATCAGGCATTAGCTCATGTTTACAGAGGGAAGGAAGAGTAGAGGCCATCCACCTGATGCCCATCCGGGTGCTGGAAACTGGAGGCTCAGCAGGAAAACTCCAAGAAGTCTGCTCTGGCTGTATTTATTGGGACACATCGGATGACAGCAAAAACATCATGATAGGGGCATTAGTGACATCTGTGAGATGCCTGCAATCTGTCACTGTTAACCGTGTTCTAATCTTCACCACCCAAGTCTAAACTGGCCTGCTGCTTTCATTCTTTCTTCGTTTCTCATTTGCTCTGTTAATTATTACAGCTATCCTGGGCCCAAGGTAGGTAGGTGACATACCTCAGAGGGAGAAGCTTGGGCAAAGACAGGCCAAAACTCGCCTGATTCACATGCTCCTTTCTGCCTCTGACATTGAGGAGAGCTGAGTAATTGCTGCTCTTCCTAATGACTGCAGGCAGCAGCCAGATTCTCCGCATTCTTCTACCTTTGCTGCTGTTTTCACTTGCCAGGGAGTTTCCTCAAGGAGCAGATGAATTTAAAGAAACTTAACTGCCAGGGCACAAAAGTGTGTCGGGGGGGGGCTGCCCAATGTACCTCAAGTTAG
>LOEQ01000984.1:197700-211270 GCA_001685075.1 Bramus lutescens | reverse complement strand
AAAAGTAAGCTAATTTTGTCAGAAGGCCTTCATATAATCTAGAGGTGGAACTGATTGAGGTCATTGGAGGTTAAATGCTTTGTTATTCAAAATAAGGCATTCTGTAATTTTTGAGATCATTTCCAGAACTCAAGATTGAGGGATTTCCCTTTTCTGAGGAGGAATTTTGAAGAATAAATCCTTTCTTATTGTTCAGCAACATGCAAAACTTAAAGATGCTGTTGAACTTATGTATTAAGTCATTGGGAGAAATAGGAGCTTGATAGTTGCAATGCTATAGTTATCTTATGGTCAAGAAAGAATGACCCAAAATTGTAACTTAAGATATGGTGGAGTGTCCCAGGCTTTTTATTTTGGCCCACCAACCAGCTCCCAGATCATGACACAGAGACTTACTACTGGTTTTGAATGTTCTGCCTAGCTGAGACTCAGTTTTCTGGCTAGCTGTTTTAATTTAAAGTAACCTGTTTCTCTTTTATCTACTTTTCCCCTCAGGGCTTTTTACCTTTTCTTTCTGTATAATTTGCATTCACTAATTCTCGTGTCTGACTGGCTGGCAGCTTCCTGGCTTCTTGCCCCAGGTGTGTCCCTCATTCTCTCCTCCTCTTGGTCTGCCTTTTTTTTTTTTAGCCTAGATTTCTCCTATTTATTCTTTCTGCCTGCCAGCCAGCCTATCCTTTTTCTGCCTAGCTATTGGCCGTTCAGCTCTTTATTAGACCAATTGGGTGTGTTTGACTGGCCAGGTGAAATGAATGCAACATAATTTTTAATTTTTAATTCATAATTAAACAAATGCAGCATAAACAAATATAACACACCTTTGCATGGTTAAAATAGTATTCCAAAGTGTAAACAAGTGTAGCTCATCTTTGCCTAGTTAACATAATATTCCACAACAGTGGAGGGTAAAGTCTGTTTGGATGATGGTGGGTTTTAGAACTGAGAACAACCAGAACTAATGAATACAATTTTTTTTGAACTGAGAATCTGTATGATTTACACTAGGAAAAGCGGTCAGTATGAACAAGGTTTTATGCAGGTAGCTCGTAGGAAATAAAGATGAGGAGACTGGAGAATTGCTCAAGGAATAGGATCACTGGAGCTGAGAGAAGGCATGCATGCGAGCTGCAGTGGACCTCGGGGACAGTGTGACAGGGACAATAAACATTAGCAGGGAGAGGAACCGAGAAGCCTGCAGACGAATGCACTAGTGTTGCATTGTGATGTTCCCTGATTACACACACTTTAAGTGAACAGGAGAGTATCCTTGAGAGAAGACCTCTCGAAAAAGAGAAACGACCCCACTTAGGAGATGGAGGAGAAGCATCCTGGTTCACACTGCTTGGCTAAAGAGTGATCTGTAAAATGTATCCTTAAATAGGCTTCTTAGCAACACTTTACGTGGGATTCTAGAATAGTATGTATGGATTGTTCAGCACACTTGGCGCTGCACATTGAACGTTTTGGAAACGAAGGTAGAGACATGGGACTTTAGAAATCCTCCTTTGGTTTTTAGCTCCAAGTATTTCGGAGTGATGTTAAATGATGGGACCCTTTGCTGACTGAAGAAAGGTGAGCGGTTGTGTGCTGACGTGTGGTGCTTTCCATCACTGATAATCTGCTGTGAACAGAGGTTGAGTGGAGGAACTAGGAGTTGAGTTTAACTCTGAGAAACGCATTGAGTAGTTCTACAGAAGCGAGACTGTAAAGGCAAGCTTGGACAGAGAAGATTGGTATTGACGGGGAGGGCTTGGGATCGGTTCAATCGGCAAGCTTTGTTGGAGGATATGAACAGATAAAGACGAGGAAACCTCCCAGATTTGGGAGGGCAGGTATCAGAATAAAAGGCTAGTGGGTGGTGGCCAAGATAGACTTTAGGGGGCTGATGCATAGATTATGCACAGTGGTCATTTGCTGTGTGTGGGATACAATGAGAGCAGCTCCATGGGAGACTGATTGAGAAGAACCTCCAGAGTTTGTTTTGCTGTGTTTGAGGTATCCATGGAGATTCTCGATGAAGCTAAAACTCAGGGGGAGGGGTGGGATCTGAAGTGGAGATAAGGCTGATGAGAATGTGCTGTCTCCCATGACTTTGGGGTTCATCAGTGATGTGAGCACATGAGCATTCTTTAGGAAAACTAATGTAGCAGGAACGGACTTGATAGAGGAGAAAGGGTGCTTAGCAACCGGAAGTGGCATAAAAGGACCTGTGCAGTGAGAGAAGTCCAGCGGGATGAGTCCTAGTCATGGCTGCTCTCAACTCAGTGACAAACTCATCCACGGTTGTTGGCACCAGAATGGTAAAATGGAATACACAATTTCTAACTGATCGTTAAGTGATTGATCAGGCTCGGTTGCTTTGCTTTGCTTTCCTTAAAGTTTGTAGGACTGTTTGCATTAGAGATGGCCAGCCCAGAAGGGGAGCTGGCTCAAAGCAGAAATCCTAAAATAAGGAAATGACTGGAAAGGGAAGTGGCACCGGGGTGATGGCCATAGACTATCAGGATCCAGAAGAGCCCTCCCCCTCCGCCAGCACTCAGCTGTGCCTTCAGGGCCTATTCTCTTTCCTTCCAGCTACTGCTTAGGCTTCATGCTGCCCTGCCTGTGCCGGGCCATGCAGGAGGTGCTGAGTGTACACATACCACTCATCCCCTGACTTCCCAAGTCCACCCTGCTCTACCGTTAGCCAAAGACTTCTTCTGGGTGGCTCTGTGGTTGCAGGAGCATAAACCGTATCATAAAGGGGAAGTTTGAATGTCATTTCTTAGCAAGAGATGAGTTATAAGCGCCCCAAGACAAACTCAGTTTACAGAGTTTCTGATCTGTATTTATTTTCCTATTGCTGCTTAACATGAATGAAAGTTTGGTCTTTGTGTTATGTGGCTCTGTTCTCTGAAGCCAACCTGATTTTGACACAGAAATAGATGCCTTCAGTTTTTGCTTGCTTACATGTTTTTGTTTTGTGTCTTTTGAATTTTAAGGCCATCAGAGCATTGGCTTTTAACTCAATTTATTATTTCAGTTCTGTCTAAGGAAAGATATTGTTTCTTTCTTCCTCGTTTTTAGTGTTTTGGTATTTTCTCTCACATTTGTCCTCTGCAGGATCAGGAGCCAAGGTTAGATTTTATTTCTGATGGTTATCTCTCTCCTGGTCTCTTGGCTACAGTACATGCTGTGCTCTGTGACCCCCCTCAGGACTCCCGGCTCTCTCTCGGTGCCATTTGTAATATTTGTCACTAAACAAAAAATAACTTGTATTTGGAAAGCAGTATTGTACTGTATTCTTTCATAGAACTTTCTCAAAAAAAATTTAGATGTAGATATGAGGTAGAAGTTGGGGGTCCTCCCAGAAAACACCCTCAGAAAAATGAGGTAACTTGATGCTGTGTGTGTAGCATTAACCTTTATACACTATGTGAGGCAGTGCATGGAATTCCTTCCTGTTTCTCTTGCCTTTGGAACCACCTGATGGAGACACTTCCAGATGCAATAGGAAGGAAGGCTGCTGTCCTAAGCACCAGGAAGGTCGAAGGCCTGCTCTTCTGCCCCGCCCACTCATTCTCTCCTGGGCTACATCCACAGGGAGGGCCTGGTGTCTCTGGTTTTCTCAGAGCTCTTGATTCACCAGGGACTCACCTACAGCAGGGGACTTTGCATGGCCAGCAAGCCCCAGCAGAAAGAGCTCCTGCTGGCTCTCCCCACATTGAGTAGGAGAGCCTTTTCATATAGCTCTTCTTCCCTCCCCAGAGAAACAGATTTGTTATGCTGTCCCAGGAGAACATTGTGTCTTTAATCACTAGACCAACTTTGAACAACTTCTTCCTTGTTTTTCCAAATAAAGCGTATGCCTGCCTCAGACTGCTTTACTTTAAATATCAACACACAGTGGTCTCACTATGCAATTAAAGATTTCCTCCAAGTAAATGTTAAAAGAAATTAAAATGCAATGGAGGCGTTTTACCTGTCACTGCTGTTAATGCACCACAGGGTGGCTCAGTGGGTAAGAGCACTGGCTGCCAGGCTCCATGATCTGAGTTTCATCCTCAGAACCAATGTGATGGAAGGAGAGAACTGACTCTTCCAAATTGTCTTCACGCACACACATGCACATATAGTATGTAAATGTAGAAAATTATGATCATCACTACTACTATTCATATTATGCATAAGACCACATACTAAAGGATAAAATAAACCCTGAAGTTAGATTCTAGAGAAAACCATCTGTGTGTAATAGAGGTGACCATCTTGCATAGCCAACTGGTCTGATCCTTACATTTAAGACCTCCTCTCCTTGGATTTTTGTGTGGATTACTTCCCTGTATCCTACAAGGTATTAAATATCAGTGCCCCAAAATATTGTCTAATGTATTATGGACTATTAGAAACAATAACATTATGGTTATTAACTTACAGATCATAGAAATAGTTGTATGTGACTGCTGGTTATTTGGAAACTTGATTTAGCACATTTAAACCTAGAAAGCTCTTCTAATGGTGTTCTGTTGAAGAGAGGATAGAAATGGGCTGCGTGCTGTCTAATGAGGGTTATGACATTGAGGAGAAACTTTTGGCCTTTTCAGGCTACTGCAAATGAATTCATTGATGATGAAATATATATCTATACACACACACACACACACACACACATATACTCTTGTTTCCTCAAAAAGGGTAAACTCAACACATGTGACCTTGCCTTCTCAACTTTAGGACTTTGGTATTTACAGATTTCTAATTGCTAAGTCAGGTTCTTCATTCAAATTATTCAACCTTGTTTCTATTTTTCTTCAACTAATTAGACCTGAAAACCATGCTGGGTTACGCTTATGAATGTATTACTCTAACTCATAGGAATTGTCTTAAATTTTAAAAGAACCCAATAATATTGCTTATCAACTTTGGAACTGTTAGCTCTTCTTGCAGCCAAGTGAAAAACACATTATCCTCACCTTCAGATGGTGCAAGGTCCTCATTACCATCAGGGTCCCCGATGGCTTTCCTGTTGGCTACTCAAATGCCGTCTACAGATCCTTACTCTACTCAGCTAGGACAATCAGGCCACTGTGCAGTTTTACATCTGTGTCACTGCTGCATTCTTTTTGTGAAGACAGTTTTGAATTGATAATGCAATATGCTGTTCTTTAAAAAGTTTCCTTTACTTATGAAGAACTTGCAAATAAAACATCACAAGGCAAAATTAACTAGACTGCAAGTCTGTATAGCTAGCTATAGAGTTAGAGTCATTCTGCTTTTCATTCTGCTTTTTTCATTTGGGAAAAATAAATGCTTATAAATGAAGAGATGTACATATAGAAGTGTGTGTGTATAATTTTGAAATGACTTTAACTTCTATTTCATTTTAAATTCCAACAGTGAGAGGGGAAAGAAAGTAGATTCAAAATAAATGTTTGAAACAGTAGACTTTTTATTGTAGGTTAATGCTTAAATCAATATTCTAAAAGTGTGTATGATAGGTACAGACTTCTGGAAGAATTATTGGTAAAAACATGCTTGAATTCATTGCCGTTTTGATGTTCTAATAAGTGATACAAGAAAAACAGAAAGAGCTACCAAAAGGCGGAAACCAGTGTCAAGTATCTGGGAAATAAAAACAGGAAGCTCAGGAACTTGGCCTCAGACCAGTTGGAGGGAGCAGTTGCTTGAACGGTTGTCCCTGCATTTTAGCTGTGGGACGTCAGACTGTGACCCACCTTCTGGGGGTTGCAGATTCTTGTGCCCCTCAAGGAGATACGAGGAAGTTCTGACTAAATACATAGTTGCTGTTGCTCAGAGAAGCGTGGGTATATAGGTAAAGAGGAAAATTTTGTTCCATCACGCTGGGAATGCAGGAAGGAGTTAGCATTAAATGGATTTCCATGTTTACGTCAGAACAGTACTTTCCCGGTCGGTTCTCTAGGCAAGCACCCTGCGGTCCTGTACTGTTCATTGGTTCCTTTTCGTTCTCAACCTTTTAAAGAACTATGTAACTCTATACTTTCCAGCCACGTCTTCTGTTCTGATATGTATCTGTTCAACCAAGCATGTGCCTGTCCTTTTTCCATCTCTCAACTCAGGTTACGGCAGCACCAGACTTAGTGGAGAGCAGTGTTGGCTACAAATGTATGTGTTTCATTTAACAGTGTACTCAATGTGCATTTTTAAAATGCATCAGTTATCATTGCTAAAAGGATAAAATGCACCCTGGCCTCTTCAGCAAGGGAAGTAAGGGTCTTTTAGAACCAGGTTGACACTTTGTATTTCCACCTCCAGGGACTGCTTACCAGATGTTGATCTAATGCCTGACTGCAGCAGGTTGCCACTTTCTCTTCTGTGTACCTCTGAGCTGTCCCTCCTGTGTTTGTGGTTTCTTACTTCTCAGTTACTCCCAGGGCTCAGTGTGTGCTCCGTCACACAGAGCTGCTGAGTGGCTGCCTGGCCCAGCTATGTCCAGCTGAACCCTGAACCATGCAAAAGGGTTTTCCTGATACTAGCACAGGATATAGAATTGCGGCTCCCTGAGCGGCCACAGGGACAACTGACTGAAGTGAAGAGCACACACTGCCTCCCTCAGAGGAGAGCAGGAGTGACTGCAATCTCTGGGGTTCTCCAGACCCTGCAGAATAAAACAGATCTATGGGGAGCTGGGTCACCAACCAGAGGGTAGGAACCCACCACATGGTCTCCGGAACCGTTCTTACATGTGTACCCCAGGCCATTCAAACCTCACTAACCACCGTGATCAGTATTCCCAAGCTATTATCTGGGTGGGGACACTTCACTCTAGCTGGACAACTTATATTTGTACTTTTTACTTGAGAGACCAGAGCAGGGGTGGGGTGGGGGGCGGTGTTGTTCTTGGAAGGAAGTTCAGGCCTGAGTTTGAGAGCACAGTGACTTTAGCAAGAATCTGTCTTCATTCAAAACAGTGATTATTGCAAATGTCTGTATGGTCTGTCAGTGTAGGTATGGATTTGGTAGAATTTTATGCTTTTCCAGGTTTGCTAGTATTATATATTTACTAATATCTTGGTTCAGAGGTCACCTGAGTGGGAAAGGCCCTTATGAATATAGAAGTTTCATTTTTCTTAAAGAATGGGGGGAGTCTTTCTCAGTGAAAGGGGCAGGGTTGAATGCATATAGCTTCACCTAAATAGACCTCGTGTGAAGACAGTTTCTCCACGTGTAGCGAAAGTCACTTGGACCAGCCTCTGTGTAAAAAGAAGAATGTGAGGTTGCCACGTTTGTCATTGTCCCATATTAGCATCCCATTCGGTCTTCCAGATTTTTGTTACTTCAGAAGCCCAGACTCATGTTTCTCTCTTTATACATTTTCTTACAACCTAGGGAAATGTTCGCCCAGGCAGTGGCATAGACAGGATAGTCAGATGCAGTGGAATGGTGCTGGGCATGGTAGTTCAGGGGAGATTGGCACTCACGAACCAAGGAAAAAAAATCAATTGCACTGAATTTTAATGAGTTTAAAAGCCCTCTGTGACTCATAGGTGTGCTATGTTTGCCTCTAGACCTTATGCCTCTGTCCTCTTTGTGAAATATAGAACTTTCTCAAGAAAGTCTTTTCAGGGTTCATTAGAATTCAACCTTTGGTTTAAAAAAGTTTAGAAATGTTCTAATAAAATTTGATTCATCCCCCAGTACATATTGACCTCAGCTAAGCCTATGGTAGCTTGGGGCGCTCAGATAATTTCTCTGGAAGTGTGTGGGGTTCCTCTTTTAATGGTGTCTAGGCTCTAAGACGACTACAGAGGGCTCACATGGTTGCTGATGCCTCTGAAGTCCGGGACATTCTCTTTCATAGGACGCCTTCCTGCTTTTCATTTGTGACCTCTGTTGCTAAGTGTTTTTTTGCATCAGGAGGAAGTGACAGCAATAAGCAATGACTGTAAAGCTGGGGAAGGGAAGGCATTAACACCAGATAAATGTTTGTGTGGTTTTCAGGGGCTGGAATGTTCCTCTGAATCAAGGATATCTTCTTTGTTTCTGGATGACAACTTCCTAGTTTTCCAAGGGGTAGGGAAACTTTTTATTCTTTTCTCTGTCGCTGGAAGTCTTTTTTTTTAAATTTTTTTTTAATTTCCCGAAAAACAAGTACAGTGTTTTCTGCTTATCAGAGGTCCTTCTTTTCCTGTTCCAATAACAAGAGAACAATACAGGAATTTAATAATGCTTAAAGATTGTTTCTTAATGTGCCCATATATTTGTCTGAAGATAAAAAATGCAGCTTTTATAACATAGAGAAAAACTGTTGATAGTATAAACAGTTATTATGTATTTGTTTTGTGTTTTGCTTCCTTTTTATCCAGTTTAGAAAACAAAATGGGTTTTGTTTTTCTGTTAAAAATGTGGAGCTCCGGGGCTGGAGAGATGGCTCAGCGGTTAAGAGCATTGCCTGCTCTTCCCAAGGTCCTGAGTTCAATTCCCAGCAACCACATGGTGGCTCACAACCATCTGTAGTGAGGTCTGTTGCCCTCTTCTGGCGTGTAGGCATACATATAGACAGAATATTGTATACATAATAAATAAATAAATATTTTTTTAAAATGTGGAGCTTTGTTGTTAAAAGTGCAGAAATTGAAAAGTTGTTAAGGACACTGGTTGAGCCTACTAGAAGGGCACATGAAGATGTCTGGAAGATGTCTTAGCCCTGTTTGTGCATTTATATTATATTAAAGATCGTTGTTTACTATTCGCAGGCTTTCTCAAAAGAAAAACTAGTTAGTCTGCCTTGAAGAGCTTTTGAAAATGCCAGCAGTGTGTCTTTGCAATAGTAGATGTGAGAAGGCACTATTGGCTGTGTTGGTGCAGTTTTCAGGGTGTGTGGACTTTCAAATGCGTCCTGCAAGTGTACTTGAAACCTGGTGACCTGTCTCATTATGGTCATCCTATGTGCTTTGACCTCAGGGGACCTTACACCCTTCTCTGGAGTGTGAGACAGAAACTTACGTTCTCTGCTGTGTCTGATTCCGGTCCAGGTAACCAGTCAGGTTTTTAAACTGCCTAAATACTTTGCACATGACATTTACGGTGATGCTTATCTCTGTTTTCGTGAAGAGACAGCAAGATTTACACTTCCAGTGTCCCTTGGCGCTCAGCTTGCTAATCAAACTAGAATCTTCTAAATGCTTTCCTGTGGAGAGTCAGCTCATCTCTCTAGTCATCAGGAATGTTGCAAATGAAATTATGCTGTAGTCTTGGTATATACCTTAGTGTGACGTGGAACTCAAAAATGTTATCTGTGTGTTCCTTTGTGTCTCCTCCTGTTTCCATGTCTGCTAAATGCTCCTGGGAGTCCTTTGACTGCATCAGAGGTTAAACATGTAAGGACAAATGTGTCTGTCTTGACTAATAGGTCATTCTTGGAAATGAGTGTGACCATCTCGTTAGCTCTACGTGTGTGTATGTGCATCCACATATGTGCTGATAAGTATAACAAAGATGCATTCCCTGGTTACAAGTTTCCTAAAAACTTTGCTTCTCTTTGATGGTCATGGATTCCCTGCTAACCTCTGCCATACACATTCCAGCCGTTCTTTTTAAGAGCGAGTGTGATTTTTATATTCTTTGTAAACATCTGAGGGAGAAAGAACAAGCTCTGACTCCTCAAATAAATATTATTCAAACTCCTTCCACTTTCATTTCCCTTATCACCAGGACAACCACACCTAATTTTGCTATTAAACTATGTTATCTATCTGCTTCCCACATGCCAGCCAAGCTCGCCCTATTGAGTAGCAAAGGAAACACAACAGATAAAGTTGAATACTGTCTTCCTCCTGTTGACATTTCTAGAGCAACAAGTCCGAGGGTTTGTCTCCTCTGCATAGACAAGAAGTGTCATGGGTCATGATCAGATGGCATACCCCTCTGTAACCATGATCACTCCCAGCAGAATTCTTTAGAGCATTCCAAAATTCTGATAAACAGAAAAAGAATGACTATTAACTTACGAACTGTTTGCTTCATTTTTCTATATATGGAGAGAAAATGTGGGGGCAAAGCTAAAGCTCGTGTAGGATGTTGGCTTCTCTCAAGGCTCAAAGTCAAGGCCGTCCCAGCTCTCCCTAAGTCAGTAGTTCTCAACCCTTGGGTCATGACCCCTTTGGGGACTGAACAGTACTTTTACAGAAAACACAGAGATTTAAATGGCAATCCCTAATAGTAGCCAAATTACAGTTATTAAATAACAGTGAAAATAATCTTATGGTTGGGGGTCACCACAGCATGAGGAACTGTATTAAAGGGTTACAGCATTAGGAGGGTTGAGAGCAAGTTTGTCTTGGAGAAGCCTCCATGTTTGGTCACTCTTGTGATGGGACACTTGGCTGTATTGAATGGCATTGGTGGCTTTACTGAATCTTAAGAGTTGTGTCACTGCTCCATTCAGAGGGACTGTCAACAAAAGCCTGCACTAACTTTGATGTTTCATGCATTTGTGCCATAGATTCCTTAGTAAATATTCCAGCAAGATTATTTTGCCACCTGCCTCAAAAGTTCCTTCGGTTTTAAATATGTTTCTGAAAACTTAAATGCAAGTCATATCAGCAAATGGGGTGACCCACTTGGTGACCATTTGTGTAAGGTGGTGGTTGACTCTGTTGTATTTGCTATGGCAGAGATACCGGTTTTTGTTTTGCCAGGAAACACATTTCACTTCCTTACTCATCGTAGGTGAAGCAGTTCCTAGGAAGAGAAATCATCAACACACCACACCTCATGTTATTTACTATTATCTGAAGTAACAAAAATAAGGGGCTGTCCCCAAAGTGTTATAAATCACAGCACACAGACACACCAAGGCCTAAGAAGGTCGTAAACGTGAAATGGGCATGTGAATGTGACCTTCACGCACTGGCCCTTTGAAGGGGCTTGGGCTATCAGTAAAAAGCACTAGGAATTCAAATAAGCCGAGCTTGAAAGTAATACCAGGGTTTCCCTTAAATGCTGCTGAATGGATTCTGCTGTGTTAAATGTCAGTTAAATGTGTATCAGCAGCATGCCTAATAAAATGAGAGGATGACAAAAATATCTACTTAAGGCTTTGAAACCTTGAAGCCCTTTAATGTGCTTTTGACCTTCAGCGAAAGGACATAGTCACAGAGCAGAGGAAATGCCTTACATTCTAGCATATGGGTTTGTTTCTTTATACTTTTTTGGCACTGTTATAACAGTAAGGCTTTTCTTTCCTCTTTTTTTTTTTTATAGTACAGTCAACACAGGTTTTCAAACAAGTAGGGAAAGACAGTCACAGGGCCAAAAGCAATGAGTAGCAGGGCCTGATTGAATGGCTTTGCTGTTACAGGGAAGCCTGGAACCCAAAAGCAAACAAACAGAAGCCCACGCAAATACAAATTTTATATAAAATGGGATACCTGGGAGTGTGCGTGCATAAACACACTTCCGTGTGCCCGATGCCTGTTCGAGTGAATGCTGTCTTGTGTTGGGGTTGTTGAATCTCTGTCAGCTGTGCTAGGGTTATTCCATCTCATGTGGTTTTTGGATCCTCCCTCGGATTTCCAGCTGTTTGAAGATTATTTCTTCAAGGGTTTCCCCCCACCCCTGTAGTTGAGAAAATAACTTGGTTTAATTGAAGTCCTTCTAAAGCATGCATCTTCTGTCTGACAGGAGCCCTTCCTTTCAACTCACTTAGCATTTCAGCCAGTCTGTCATCTATCCTTAGTAAAAGGGCACGTAAACTTCCGAGAATGAAACAGCGAGATCTGATTTTCTTTCCATTAGTAAGATTTTCATTGGAAGTACATTTGTATTTATCGTGATTTCCCAGCTTTACCTCTAATGGGTGTGTGTGTGTGTGTGTGTGTGTGTGTGTGTGAAATTTTCTTCAGACTTTGAATGACATCACACAGCATCTCTGAGGCAGATGGATTTTGTGGGACCTTGATTTGGTGGAGCATCTTCTTCCTGCTTTTGAATCAGTTTGTGTCGCTCCCACATGGACGACATGGGGAAGTGATGTGTAGATGAATGCTTATGAACAAAAGAAAAGCAGTTCTTAAAGGTAGCCTTGAAAGTTGTCCTCCAGAGCTCACGGATTCACAAAAGTGTTTGTCTGAAGTACTAGTTCCCAGTGTGCACATTTTAATATTCGTCCCTTCACTCGCTCACTCAGCAGATATCTGTTGCGTACCCACTGTGCTCCACAAAGTTCAATAGGAACAAGACAGACAAGGTGATGCTCCTCCCTGTCCTGTGCTGCACAGAGCGCAGGTAGACTCCCGCACTTGAAGCTGATTTGCAGGGTACGGAGACTGAGAGAGGATGGTTAGAGAAGGCTGTCTCTGCCAAGCCTGTCTGGAAGACAGACTGAAAGGGAGAGAGGTGTTAGCCATGCTGCGGACCTAGAGAGGGATATGGAGAGACAGCTCTGCCATGAAGAACACTTCTGCAGAGGACCCGACTGCGGTTCCAGGCACTCACATTGGCTAGCTCATAACTGCCTGTAACTCCAGCCCCAGGGCTCTCAGCCAGCTGTGCTTAAGTACCCAGGCCCTCACACACATACACGCACATATACAGATAATTAAAAGTGAATCATATATGTGTATAACAGGAGCTAAGCCAAAAGTACGCCAGGTGTGATGGTCCATTTCTTTAATCCCATTACTCGGGAGGCAGAGGCAAGTGGATCTCTATGAGTTTGAGGCTTGCCTGATTTACATAGCCAGTTCCAGGCCAGCCAAGGCTACATAGTGAGACCCTTTCTCAAAAACACAAAGCAAAGCCAAAATAAAAATTGATTATCACAGCAACAATAATATTTAAAAATATATATATATATATATAATCTCATGCCTGGAGAGAAAATTCCTAGGCAGGGCAGCATGTGTTAAGTGACCCTATTGTTGGGAAAGTTCCCTGTCCTGGGAGCCAGAACCCAGCCTGGTGCGACTGGTATGTTGAGGGCTGGGAAGGTGGCAGGAGAGGTAAGGAAGGACTCTTACTCCTACAGTAGTAAGTTTCAATTCTTCTCTTAATGCACTATGAATCTATGGCAATGCATTAAGCTTCAGCGGATAGTAGGGAGCACTGTTTTTAAGATCAACTCTGACCACTCTGGAAAAAAAATTGATTTTACCTGGAGGCACCGGGGTTATTAGGGGAATTCTTCTTGATTCTGAAGGAGAATTCTGTCAGAGGGACCAGGGTGTTATGGAGGATTGATAGAGAGAAGGGTGTGGAATCCCTGTCCTCTGGAAACACTCTATTGAAATACTGGGTTTCAGGTTAGGAGCGGGGTTTGAAAGCAACGTCCACACACTTTCTGTCTTGAGTCATTAGTACCCGTTCCTAGATGAGGTGACAAGGCAAAGGCCTAGTGGAGGCAGCGACCCTTTGGAATTTGCTGAAGTGTATCAAGCGAGAGGTGCTTCTGCAGCCCTTTCCTCCTGTGCTGATGGTATTTGGGAGGGAAGCCAGCCAAGAGACCAGAGTATCTGGGGCAGTGAAAGGAAACTCTTGATGCAAGCTATGCATCCCTCTGCTGGCCAGCCCAACCCCAACTCCTTCCCTGAGCCCAGGTTTCTTCCACACA
>LOEQ01000984.1:179839-197688 GCA_001685075.1 Bramus lutescens | reverse complement strand
TCTTTGGAGAACGATTGTTGGTTTTCCTTGGGGACGTCAGCAAAATTCCTATCCCAATTTGCTCAACTTTCCTTGAAAATTATTCACAGAATCTTTAAGTTTTTGACAAGCAGCATCTACTATCTCCAGCGCGATTATTCTCACACCGGAATCCCTGGAGAATCAGGAGCAGCGAAGGCAAATGCAAGTTGATTTGTAGCTCATGCATATTCCACAGCATGCAGAGCCTCTCCATTCTGGTTCTCAGTTCTCTAAGGGAGGGTGCGTCCTTGAGTGCGCTGGGGCTGTGTTGTGCTCTCACCATCCCAGTCATACCCCCATTATATTTTATTCTCCTACTCGTCACCCTGGAAGCAGAGACGGTGCCTGGCACGTAGGATAATTAGTAGATAATGTATGGGGAAAGTGGACTGAAACCAAGTTATGAGAACGGTAGCTCAGGATAAAATGAAAGAATGAATCCAACTTTATTTTGCCGCCATCGTGGAGGATGAAGAGAAACTGTGGCACACAGTGTTGGGAATAAAACGTCGTCTCAATCAAGAAGAACAAGGAGGCCACACAGACAGATTATCAGAAAGCATTCCAAAAGTTTAAAACCCATTCAGGTTTTATAAAAATCCCAAGTCATGACCAGCAACAGTAATCAGCCTCCAGCCAATAGGCAGCAACATCATTTCTGGAGAGCCCCAGTGGGTAGGAAATGGGACATTTACTCCCTTTAATAACTGTGTATTTGTCTCCTGGAAAGACAGGACATAGCAGGTCTGGGTTTGGGGTTTTGTCCTTTGTATTTGGCTTTAGTTGTGCCTCATTTTGTTTAAGCTCGCCATTTTGGCTCTGGTAACAATTTCTTTTTTGAATTACTATTGCCAGCATTCTTTTTTTTGATACAAAAGGAAAATAATATTTGCTGTTTGCAGATAGAAGAAACCCTGGCATGAATTCCTCCAGAAACTTATGAGAGAAATTGTTAGCCATATCCAGACCGGTAGCTAACTGGCTCGGAGTCTCCCTCCCAGGAGCCTTCCTGATTAATGGGAGAATCTGTTCTGTAGTCAGAAGCCTCCTTCTCAAGCCCAGGCTGTCCTGGCTGCAGCCATGACCAGCTGTGCAGCTGCAGTCACTGCCAGAGCTGTGCTTCTGATTCAATGCCACTGCACTTTGGAGGTGGTGGACGGGAGCTGGGAGGTTGGAAGAGCACCTGGGATGGTTTAGATGTGCCACCTGGTAACAAAAATGCAGCAGTCTCCAGGGCCTCCCACTGGAAGGGGTGGCTGGAGGCGCTTAGGAGTCCTTCTTTCGTTATATTTCATTTTTGTTGGTTTTTTTTTCCTCCCCCAGAGGGTTTCTCTGTGAAACCTTGGTTGTCCTGGGACTCACTCTGTAAACCAGGTTGGCCTCGAACTCACAGAGATCCGCGTGCCTCTGCCTCCTGAGTGCTGGGATTAAAGGCGTGTGCCAGCTGCATCCTGGCTTTTATCCAGATCCCTGTAGCTCCTGTCTTTAGAGATCAGCTTGCTCTAAGCACCTCCTGATAATCCTTTTCCACTTCCCCAGCTCCCACCATAGGGCTCATCAGTTCTGTTTGCTTCCATCCATTTGTGCTACAGCCCTCGCCCCCTGTACACTGAAACAGCCTATTGGCCTCTTTCCGGGAATAATAACCCACCTCAATTTTTTTCCAACATAAAACATTTCCCAGTATAAGAGTGCTAATAGAGTTTGTGACAGCACTGATGGCCTGAAGATAAAAATATTATCATAACTGATGATGTGTATCTAATTTGGGGTAACCTTCCCCTCAATCCATTTATTTCAGAAGCCTCTTACCCCAGTGTCTGGGAGTCTCATGGGAGTCTCCATGAAGGACTGTCTACTACATCTGTGAGACCCTAAAGACAAAACACAGATCTGGAAGAAATCAGTAATTGGGTAAACCCCGTAGCCAACGAACTTTAATGTAACTGGAGTCAACAAAGAAGACACAACCCCAATTGGAGATGAGTCTAGCATTCTTGAGAAGACACTATTAGAGCAGAATAGGCTAGTGGAATGAAATGAGCATTTTGTCCATTCGCAAAGGCTATAGGAGTGCCCAGAAAGTAGTCTTATTCTGATTGAGGAAATAGAGGATGGTCTTTCCTCCCAGAGAAGATAGCATCTTATTGGACCTTAAGGAGAAGAGGATTTTAGAGATGACATAGGACAGAGCACCTTCCAGACCAAGGCGGTGGTGGGGATGTGGAGGAACGTCCTGGGAGGTGGAGTGCAGGCCTCCAGAATTTGAGAGCTCCCATGAGAGGCATGGACATTAAGTGCTTTGAAGAAGGCTGGAGAGAAGGGGTCTGGTGTGGGGAGAGACTGTTCCCTGAAGGCAAATAGAGCTCTCTAGGAAGACTGTGCTCTTGCTTGTGAAGGTTAGCTGTGAGCATGCCTGCAGACAGGACTGAGCGCAGAGGAGGAATGGCGGCCCCACACCCCCTTGGCCTGCTCTCTGCTGGTGTTGTCTGTGTTCGAGTTCTGTCAGGCCCTGCGTGCCTCTTTTTACTTTTGTACAGTTGGAAAGTGGGGTACACTGCCAAGGCAGACATGGGGCAGAGCTATCTTCTGTCAGCGGGAAATGGCAGCTGCAGATCTTTATGCCTTTTACTCTATGGGAGTCAGAGACAGAGGGGTGCAAGCTTTGCTTTCTTGACGTCCCAGTCCTGAGATCTCCGTGGACTGATGGTACGCTAGTGGCTCAGCTTCGATGGGCCAAGGAGCCATCCCTTCCTCAACAGTTAAAATGAGGACATAATCTTGGTTGTAGGATTCCCCACTTCAAATCAAGGCCCCCATCCTTCCATTTTCTGCTTTCTTACACTTTGGCTGTCCCTCTCTCCCCTTCGATTCGTCTGCATTAATCACTTCGTGATCTAACCACACTGTATCTGTGATAAATATGCATGCCCACTGCTAACTTAGCACATGCATGTTTAAAGAAATTCTCTGAGGCAGTTAAATAATATACACGCTTCATGTATATGTAAAAAGAAAAAGTGCTCTTGAAGCTTAAAGTCAAATTCCAGGTATACAAATGAGTCTTTACTCTTAGAACAGAAGGGAGATTTTGTTGGGAAAGGGCTGGTGGACCCTGCAAGGCATTAAAATGTATGTTTACTCTAATCAGTGTCATTAATAATTTTGTCTTTTTGGTTTGCATCTGCTACTGTTTTGGACAGTTGGGATTTCTGTCAGGGTGAAATAGTATTCACCATTGTAACTGGTTAGTTTTGGTCAACCTGACACAAGCTAGTGTCATCTGGGAAGAAGGGGATCTTTAATCGAGAAAAATGGCTTCATCTGACTGGCCTACAGGCAGGTCTTTGGAGTATTTCTTGATTAATGGTTGATGTAGGAGGGCCCAGCCCATTGTGGGCAATACCATCCCTTGGCCAGGTCATCCTGGGAAGTATTAAAAAAACAAAAGGTAGCTGAATGTGAGCCTGAGAGTCAGCCTGAGCAGTGATCCTTTGTGGTCTCTGCATCAGTTCCTACTCTGGCTTCCCCTCATGATGGAACTGCAAGTTTTAAGAGGAAATAAACCCATTCCTCCCCAAGTTGATTTGGTCATGGTGTTCACCCCAGCCACAGAAACCCAAACTAGGACATGTGTAAGGTATAGTTCTCATAGGCATCCAAGACTAGATAGTTTGGTGTGTGCAACTTGTTACTACTAAGCCCAGGCTGAAATTTACATTTACATGTTCTTGAGAATGTTGCAAGTTCTTGGTACACATACCGTATTTACCACATTGAACATATGACTGTACTTAATTTAGTAAGGGACTTGAGTCACAAGGAATAGCTCTTTCAATATTGCTTTCCTTCTTCTGAAATTTACGCCGAGCACAACTTCTTGTGTTATTTATTTTCTGGAGCCAACTTTTTTTTTAATATTTATTTATTATGTATACAATATTCTGTCTGTGTGTATGACTGCAGGCCACACCAGACCTCATTACAGATGGTTGTGAGCCACCATGTGGTTGCTGGTAATTGCACTCAGGACCTTTGGAAAAGCAGGCAATGCTCTTAACCTTTGAGCCATCTCTCCAGCCCCCAGGAGCCAACTTTTTTAAAACAAGAAATGCATTAATAAGTAAAGGAATTTTTGAGCTATTTTGACCTGGCTATCATGTGCAGGATTCCCATAATGCTGTGCTGTGGTGATGTGCAGTAGTTAAACTTAGTGGTGAGACTAAGAAACAAGGGAAGGGCTAGGGGAGATGGCTTCATTGGTACAGTGCTTGCCGTAAAAGCATGGGAACCTGAGTTCAGCCTCCAGAATCTATAGAAACACATGTTGCTGCATGCTTATAGTCACAGTAGTGTCTGAGACAGAGACAGGTGGACCACTGGGATTCGTTGATCGGCCAACCTAACATAATCAGCACTGTCTAGACCAGTGAGAAGCCTTGTCTCAAAAAACAATATGGTTAATTGCCAAAGAAACAACTCAAGGTTGACCTCTACAAGCACATGTATGTGTGTGAGCATGCACACACACACACAGCATGGCATACACATACACAAAAAAGTAAAATCATCAAAAAGTAACTGATAATTTAATTTTAATACAAAATTAGCGACACTAGAGACCAGGTGTTTTATCTTTTTGATGACCATGAATAATGTGACTCCCAGTCAGTTCTCTGATCCTTTTAAACATTCCGTCACTTCTGTTCTTACTTCCTCTTACACTTCCCTGTTTGTGCCACAGATTTATATATATTTATATATATATCTCACCCCCCACACCTCCTCTTTCTGACTTCTTCCTACATCCTTTATCTGCTCTTCAATGGTTGAAACGTCCTTGCCCGCTAACAAACCATAGTACTTAAGTTCATGTATTAAAAACAAATCATCTCCTGGAGGGATAGCTCTCTGGTGGAGGATTTGATTAGTGTTCACGAGGCTCTGGGTTAGATGCTCAGCACTGTTTTGAAAATGAGTAAAGAAAAACAAATCTCAATTCTGAGGTTGCAAATATTATAATAATAACTAACATCTATAGCATGCTCACCCTGTTCCAGAATTCAGCAGGCACTTCTTGGAGATTGTCATATTTCATACAAGAACCCTGTGTAGTAAGGTCAAGGGGTGGAAGAACTTCCCAATGAAAAGTTCACAGCCAGAATAGTCAGAATGAGATAGAGCCACCCCTCCACCCCCACACCCTGCTCCCTTGGGTCCCAGTGACCTTGTTCTGGATCTCATGCTAATGACCAGTTAGTTCTGTTCCGTTTGTTGCTTCAACAGTTAATATAATGATTGCAGGCAGGGTTTTTACAGTCAGGGACTGCAGGCATAGCTGAGACCCTTTCCTCTTGCAGTCCTGAGTCTGAAATGCCCTTGGAGAGCTGTGATTTGCTGGGTATTTCCAAGTACCCATACATCCAATGCTCAGCTGTTTGCTGGGAGCCAGGAAAGTCTTCACTCTGTGCTGGCTAGTTTTATGTCAACTTGACACAAGCTTGAGTCATTTTTGAAAGAAGGAACTGTTGTAAAACGAAACAAGAGAGACCTTGGTAGCAGTGGGTGAGAGTCCATGGCGGGGGGTGGGGGGAGGTGTGAGGGACAGACATACCATGCAGGCAGAGCTTATGTAGGAGTTTTATTGAGATAAAGGGAGTGGAGGAGGGGGAAGAAGGAAAGAGAAATACCAAGAGAAAGAGGAAGAAGAAGGCTTGGACCAGTGGGGAAGAGAGATTGGGAATGGGCTGGCCAGGGTACTGCCTGGGTTTATCTTGCCAAGTGATGGGGCCAGCGTAATGCCAAAATCCTGAAAGGAACCTCAGTTTAAAAAATGCTCCCCTTAGACTGGTCTGTGGGGAAGCTTGTGGAGCATTTTCCTGAATGATGCTTGATGTGGGAGGACACAGTTCACCATGGACAGTGCCGCCCCTGGACTGGTAGTCCTGTGTGCTCTATTAGGACGCCAGGCTGAGCGAGCCATGAAGAACAATCCTTCCGGTCATCAGCATTGCTCCGTGGCCTCTCTGTTGGTTCCTGCCTCGAGATCCTACCCTGACTTCCCTGGGTAATAGACTACCAATCATAAGCTGAAATAAACCCTTTCTTTTCCGAGTTGCCTTTTGGTCTTGGTGTTCACCCTGGCTACAGACACCCTGACTGAGGTAGCCCCCTATAGTGGAGTTGCTGACATTGTTTCCAGTCTTGTGTCCCTCCTGCCTGTGTTGCCTGCCCTATGGAGGTCACCCAGGATATGGAAGCCTGTGAGACCTGTGTAAGAAGCTGAGAATATAAAGCGATTTGCTAAAAGGAATTTTTATTGGCATAACATTGTAAAAGCCATGTTTTCATATACTCTTCTGATCCTTGGAGCCCCATAGCATCTGTTAAATTAAATCCAAAGTCATAATCACTCATTTCATAGCAGTGCTTTTATTCTTACCCTGTAAAATTAATACAAATCCCAAAACTACAGAGTAACCCTATCTTGAAAAATAACAACCCCCACCTCAAAAAAAAATAATACAGACCTGTTTTCCAAAGATTTTTTTTAAAGAGTATCTTTTGTGCATTCATGGTTTGCTTTTCCTAATAAATTTCTTATGGAAAAATTATGCTTTTAAGTGTGGCCGTGAAGAAGCATTTGGACATTGGTGGAAATCTTGATAATTAGTGTTATCTGAATGTTTCTTTACCTCAGCTAAGAAGTACTGAAATTAACCCTCATGAAGCAAGTGTGTTTCTTGACGAGTTTATTTTTCAGAAGCTATTTTGTTGTTGTTGTTTGCATGATCTTAAGGTGACCAGATAGATGTGTGTCACATTTTTAACTTTCATAGGCAGGCCTATATTTTTCCTTTCCTCCTGTCAGTCCACTGAAAGGCATCAATATTTCAGTGGAATTGTAAGGATGACACCCTAGTTTTGCGGGGAAAAGGGAACTAATGCCTGACCAAAAATATTGCATAATAAATATAAAAAAATGCTTTACGTTAAGGTTTTCAGGCAGAGTGTTAGCTTTCCACCGCTATAACGAAATCACCAAGATCAGCAGTTTGTAAAGAGAAATGCTTGACTCGATGACACTTTATGGTTTCCAGTTTGCGATTGGTTGACCCTATTTCAGTGTTAGCATATCATGCCTGATTACATGAAGGACAGTGGCTCACCTCATGGCCGGAAAGCAATGAGAAAAGGAACCAGAGTCCCGCGATCCCATTCAGAGACCTAAGAACCTTCCATAAATTTACCCCTTCCAAAGGCTCCGCTGACTCGGTGGTAACACTCTAGGGGCCAATCTTGAGGGGACATGTACAGTCTGTCCTTTGGCTGCTGGAGACTGTTTTCCCCCAAGATACTATTTTTATTGATTATTTTGGAATTTATATAATGTACCCGATCACACGTGGTTCCTGTACTCAGTCCTCCATATCCTCCAACCCTTCTTCCCTCCCCTCCTTTTTCTGTTTTCAGTCACCTGTAGTGGTCTACAGTGTTTGAGGGCCTTTTCTTCTGAATGCCTTTAGAAGTTAGGTTTTTATTTTGGGAAGCAGCCAAAAGGCCTGTGGAGTCCTACCTGCTTTATAACACAGATAAGCACTTTGGGGAATTGTATTTTTGCTGAAACGTAAGTTAAAACTGTTAGGCACCAAGAGTGATTTTTTTAATTATTATTATTGTTGTTGTATATCTCATGAACTTCTGTAAAAGAAAATGTCACAGGGGGCATTAGGGGAAGTATTGAGAAGTGGCAGAATGGGGATAGCCATGGGTCTCCCCAAGGCAACTGAAGAATGACATGATTTGAATATAGAAATTCCTTGGTGCCTCTTAGGGACTTTATCCCTTTAGTTTGGTATTATATA
Source organism: Bramus lutescens (assembly GCA_001685075.1). Lineage (NCBI taxonomy): Eukaryota > Metazoa > Chordata > Mammalia > Rodentia > Cricetidae > Bramus > Bramus lutescens. The sequence goes on along the minus strand of LOEQ01000984.1, from coordinate 189,802 downwards.
TCATACATCAGGCGTAATTAATATTATTTGATTTAAAACTAATTTTAGAGTACTTTCAACACTCTCAACCTTTAATGTGGATGTTAGTGGTTTGCTGGGGCCAGGGGCATATGCCTGTTCCATTTAGAAGTTCCTATGAATAGATGCTGGAAAGGAATGGCGGTTTGAAAGAAAATGGCCCCCCAGAGGGGAGTAGCACTATTAGGAGGTGTGGCTTTGTAAGAGTAGGTGTGGCCTCATTGGAGGATGTGTATCACTATGGGGGTGGACTTTGAGGTCTCCTATGCTCGATCTTCACACAGTGTGACACACAGTTTACTTCGTGTTGCCTGTGGATCAAGAAATATTACTCAGCCCCAGTAAGGACCCTGTCTGTCTGGACGCCACCTTGCTTTCCACCATGATAATAATGGACTCAACCTCTGATATTGTAAGCCAGCCCCAATTCAGTGTTTTCCTTTACAAGAGTTTCTGTGATCATGGTGTCCCTTCACAGCAGTAAAACCCTAAGACAAAAGGTAAACAGCTTCTTCCCCTACAAATTTGAAGCTTTAAATGCTGGTTAAAATCCTCAGTATCCAAGGCCACTGGGTTTTGGTGGCTGTGTTGTTAGGGTTTCCGCCAGTCCCTGCCAGTGTTGAGTGTGGAGTTGATTCAGTACCTCTCTTCAGATGCACCCATTGTTCGCAAGTCAGTTTGCCATTGCAAGAGGAAACATCCTGGAAGCACTGCGCTATGGTAGGTGTTTACGATGCTGAGACTTTGTTTTGTGAGTGATGTGGTTCATGGGATGGACTTTTGCGGAACTCTGTAGTAGCATTCAGCTTCCTGCATTGGGGCACCCAAGTCTAACGATGCCTGCTGTGCTTCTGCGATACAAGACTTTGGAAGTAGACGTTTGTTGCAGGGCCTGTTACTGCCGAGGCTAATGTTTGCTACCCACAGCCCATTGTCTTCTGTACATAAGACAAACCTTATCTTCTTCCATAAGTCTCCTTACATAAGTCAGACCGGAAACTGGGAATGGAAATACTGTCCCACTAAAGTCTGCTTCACCTTCTTTCTGAGGAGCCTCTAAGCACGTAGGAATATATGTGGAAATAAAACATAGACTGTGTGGGAAGAAGGGAATTGCTTTCGTCCTGGAGTCTTGTCATACTTGGTGAGGTCCGCTTGTTTATGTTAGGCTTGGAGATACTTTAGGATTCACTTTAATGCACTGCGCAGTGCTTTGGAAATGACAGCTGAATTTAGGCAGTTTGTTTGCAGAATGAATCTTTGAACTTTTCATTGTGTTTGAGGTAAATAGTGACATACTAGAAGCCATAAGCAGAATCCTTCCTGCTTTTTCTCACACCACATGGTCCCATCAGGCTTCTGGTAGAACATGCTTTTCATTATTTAAAATAGCCATGCTGGACTGGGAAACCCATGAAAACATCCATAAAGTCAGTTATACTTGAGACACACCCTCTCCTTTGCTGGTTAAGCCTAGTGTCAATTTTATAACATTCCTTTGTTAGCAAAGTCAATATGATTGTCGTGCAATGCTGTAGTAATGTTCAACTCATTGTGAGCAGACGTTTCTAGATTAAGAGAATGCTAACAAGTACCCAACTGTAGGACTAACGAGTACGCAGCTGTAGTACTAACGAGTACCCAGCTTGAGCACTAAGGACTACCCAGCTGTTTATTAGCCCAGACTTATCAAGACTGGTGTGTAGCTAGGACAGGAGACATTGTGAACATAGTATGTGTTTTAATGCTTTAGGCTGATGATGCCTGGTTATTGTAGCAAATTATATGAATCTTTTTTCTCCTCATAGCCTTTGATTCTTTAGAGTTTGCATTATTGATGTGGTTCTATGATATAAAAAGATCCATAACTTTCTGTAAGGATTTGGAAGTCAAGAGTTAGTAATAATTACAACTACCAATAGTTATTTGTATGCCAGATGCTACTATAAGAAATTTCCCAAGGGCTGGGGAGATGGCTCAGTGGTTTAAGTGGACCTGTGTTCAGAACCCCAGAACCCACATAAAGCCAGGCATGGCGGCATGTATCTACAATCCTGGAGCTCCTACAGTGAGATGTGAGATGGAGACAGGGGAGTCCCAAGCACTCCTAAGCCAGCTATCCTGGTGAGCACAACAGTGAACAGAGACCCTTTCTCATACAAAGTGGATGGCGAGGACCAACACCCAAGTTGTCCTCCCACCCTCTGTGTACTTGAAATGGCACACGTGTCCCCCCAAACACGCACACCTATGAGAGAGAGCACACATGTGAGTAACAGTGACAGACAGAGATAGACAGAGGCAGAGAATGAGATGTTTCTTGAAAACTGAAGCTAGGCAATGTCCTTCTGACTGTCAGTGCTCAGCACAATCAGGCGCTCAGTTATCTATGGAAAGAAAGAGCCTAGCAGGAAGTCAGATTAATGGACCTAGGGAAGGATGTGAGGGAGAAAATTGAAAGGGCTATGTCAGCTGATTAGCATCCTGCTATGCTCCTCTAGGTGTTATGTGAAGTATCAGAGAAACATAGATCTTACAAGACTCGGGTGCCAGCTTCACGGAAATACATCAGTCTGGTCATGGTTTTCCATGATGTAACTATGAATAATGATGTAATGTGTGCATTTTAAAATAGGTATATTGCAGAATCCATGAGAAAAAGGCTAGAGGGAAAGATTAGATTTTGATGTAGACAGAAGTGAAGAGATATTTTGCAGGGGAAATGGCTTTGGCTTGATGGTGACCTGCAAGCTCTTGAGGTTAGGGACCACTTTATATCTCCAGATCCCTCAGTGTGTACCTAGATAGAATGTCTTCAGTGCTCAGCAGATGTTAGGGAGATTGATAGTCTGGCCAGCAGGGTGAGTGTGGGTGGAGTGTAAGTGATGAGCACTCCTAAACCTGTAACTGTGGCCTCTAGCCTCAAAAATGGTCAGCTAGGGGATGGGTGAAGCAGCGACGTAAGACCGCAACTGCTAGAGAAACTAGAAAAGTGTCAAGAGGTAGCTCTGGGCAGTTTTCACAAACTTGAATTAGAAACCCCGAGAAAGGCAAATGTTTGGTTTAACTTACCTGAACAAGTTGACCAGCTTTACCTGTAATTTCTGCCAGGTTAAGCTTGGATTTCTTATTTGTAATAAGTAATGACTAGAAGTTAGTCTAAATTATTTCTCAATGTAAACGATCACTTTCTTTTTTTCTTTACACTGGCATAATTAAGGATTAAGTGCTCTTGGCATTGCTAATTGATAATCTGTCTCTAACTCGTGGCTGTGAGATGGCCCTACTGGTAAAGAAGTTTGCCATCAAACCCAGTGACCTGAGGTCAATTCCTGGAAAGACTTGAGACACGCTGGAAGGAGAGAACCAAGCCCCTCAAGTTGTCCTCTGACCTTGACAAGCATGCCCTGGCATGCACCCACATGCCCACATGAACAAATGTGATAAAAGTTTCTAAAGGAGGCGTTGCTAGTGGTGCACTATTAGAGCCAACATTCTCCCCTGATGAGAGGAGTCTTCTGGCGCGTTCTTAATTGGGTAGTGGGTATTGTAGTTAGACGGTAGGTTACGGCAGAAGATGAGCAACCATGATTTATTCAGAACTTATTGCACAGAGAGCTGCACAGTGGACCCTCACTGTTCATTGATTTAGCACTCACAAATTCAGTTATTCATGACACACTGACCCAGGAGATCCATAGCGTGTAGCGATTTGTAATTTGAATCAGATGTGCTCTGAAGCAGCCGTGCAGGAGTGGAGCACTTCCCCAGTGACAAGCCAACCGCCCAGTTGTTTTTAGCTCGTTATCACACACGTAGGAAGTCAAGAACTGGTCAAAGGGTTTTTCTTGATGAAATAGATGAAATAGACAATGCTAAAAGCCGACATTGTGGGTGAAGAGGATGTAACGGGGGTCCTAGAAAGTGATCCGGTTTGGGTTTTTTTTTGTTTAATCTGAAAACTGAAATCTGGGACTAATTAAAGTACTATTATGCTTGTGTTTGGCAGTAGTCTGAGTCATCGAAACGCATGTATAACAAACCAAGAAGAGCAGTCTCTGGAAACGCCTCCACAGCACGCTGGCCAGAATCGAATTGCATTCTCTAAGGCAGTTGTAGTCTGTAGTGTGGTGCACCAATTAGGCCCCTTATAAAGTGACCACGGAATTTTTTGGGGGGAAATCCTGAGTCTCCTATATTGTCATTGCTTACACAGAGGAGGCCCAGCAATAGTATGAACTGTTTTTTAATACAACCATTAATCTTGAAGGCTGTTTGACAGATCTCAAATCTCTTGTATGGCCTTGAAAAGGTCAGATAAAATCTCACCCCCAGTATATGCCAAGAGTCATGGATATCAAACATTGTGCCTGTTTTCCAAAAAGAGTTTTGGGCTGATGGGATTCTGTTAGCTTCCAAGGAGGAAGCATCTTGCATGGAGAAAACTGAAAAACTGCCATCTCCAAGTAGAATCAGGAGTCAAAGGAAAGACAGTGTAAATCCCAGAGCTCCTGACCCTGAGCATTGAGTCAGGAGGTAAAGGTAGCTCCTAACGCTGTTATGGAAAACGCTTAAAAGAGAAATTCACACGTCACTGTCACTATGCCCATGAGCTCCCAGCTTCCCCAAAGAAACCCTGTGGGATTATCCCTTGCCTGTATCCCACCCCTCCTCTTCCTCCCTCCTCCTTGTGTCTCTTTCTCCTCCTCTACCTCCCTTCCACTTTCTCCTTTTCCTTCCTCTCTTCTCTTCTACATCTGTTTCCTCCAACGCCCCTCTCTACATACTTTTCCCCTTCAGGGCAAATTTTTCTGTTCGCAGTTACAATGGGAACAAAGAAGAGATAGCCTTGACATCAGACTTAAAATTTAAAATTTAAGGTATCCCAGAGAATGGGTGCATCTGTAAATAAAGAAAATAGTGGTAGTAGAAAAAGGAAGAACAGACGGGGTTCGGGAAAATATAGACAAGGAAGGCTGGCTCGGTCTCCCTCTTTCACTAGACCCAGAGGGTCTGTACAGAGCGTAAGATAGGCCATGCGGAAACGTTTACAAGATAGCCTTTCGGTTCTCTCAGGGAGATGACTTCAGGTCGACCACAGATGGAGAGGCAGAACAAAAGATGAGGGCAGTGTTGTCTAACTCCGAGCAGGCAGGAGCAGCAGGATGGGGCTCTGCACAGAGAAATGCTTTCAGAGGTGGGACCACGCCTAGCCGGCCCCAGGAGCCGATAGATACCTGGCCTTTATATGTATCCTTCTACCATCTTGAATTCTGAAGAACTCCAGCTACTCATATCAGTTCATCTAGTCATAGTTTCTGCTTGGCTCTGCCCAGGCTTTCTGTTCTGAAGGGGTTAGGGAATATACCCGAGCTCAAAATGCCCTGGAAATTAGGCAGCTTCAGGGAGAGTTTTGCATGGGCGCTGTTTCCCTTGAGTCTCAAGAAAGATTAATCCAGACTTCCACCTCCACAAGCCTTCCTTTGCATTCCTAGCATTTGTGTTCGCAGACCTCACGGGATGTGGCTCTCCGTCTGTCAGGGTGGGCAGCCTGTCAGCAGCTGGCTAGTGGGCCATGCCACAACTGGTCACGTTGAGAGGTTGCTCTTTTGACCTTCCTCAGCCATACCACTTTCATAAAGTACCCTTCTTGTTGTGGCTCAGTTTGTTATGTTTATCTGGCTTGATGATAAAGGAGCTTTAAAATCATGTTTACACTAGATTCTAAGTGGTCTTAAGTATTATATGAGAGATTTGAATAACTGTTGGGGAGATGCTTACTGCAGATGGAAGACCAAGGAATCTGGGGCTACGATGAATGACTGTCTTGGTAGAACCAGTAGAGGATTCCCTGGAGGTCTTGGTTTGGTGCCATTAGCTGAGTGACCTTTTGATAGGTCATTGGCTTTCTACGCCACTGTTTTCTTCATAGATATCTAAGAATTTCTGATGAAAACTGTTTTACTTTTAGCAGTGAAGTCCTGAGGATAGAACCATCCCTACATCTTTATTCCCAAACCAACATTAATTCATCCACTGTCATGTAATTAAATATTCAAATCTGCACACACACCCATTTCATTCTGTAATCATAGGGTTAATTGATTTGTTAAATTCTAATTTATAGGGCATTTCACAAGAAATCTAGGCCCACTGATGACAAGGTCATCTCATTCATCTTATTTTTGCTAAAATACCCAATTTAACTGTTAACTGTGGCATGTTACATGGTAGTTGGTTATCAAGGACTTTGAAGTTCATGAGAGGAAATTGACCTTCCAGGTGCGTTTAACAAGTAGCTGGAGCGCTCACATTCAGTTTGAGTATTCTCAAGCAATTCTTCAAAATGATTTGTTTGCTTTTGCTCTTAAAAAGCACAAGATAAGCCTTGTGTAGTGGCACAGGGGAGGGAGAGGCAGACTGATCTCTGTGAGTTCAAGGCCAGCCTGATTTACACAACGAGTTCCAGGACAGCCAGGGCTACAGAGTGAGACCTTGTCAAAAGCAAAACAAAAGGACAAGATGCACCCACTGTCCAAATGATAGATTTTTGTGGGGACTTGTTGCCAGGAGATCCGGTTGATCCTGCTAGGACCCATGTGTCCATTCTCTTTTTCTCATAGAAATGGAAATTTGTAACCAGAGGTTTGACCGCCCAGAATAAAGAGGACATTTCCCACACTCTTACAAGTGGACGAGGACATGTGCCTAAAGTCCTGGTCTACAAAGTTAGCAGAAGTAATTATGTAACAACTTTGAGTCTTGCTACCTAAAATTACTGATTCCGCTTCCTCCTTTTCTACTATTTGGAATGCTATATGGACCAGGGCTACATAGTGTTGGCTGGAAAACAAAAAGCTACAAGGAACTTTGGTTGCACACACTTTGTGGAACTGATTTCTCGGAACATTTGTGAAGTTAATTTTCAGTGTCAGGGTCCCAGCAAATTGATACAGATTCACACCTGTAGACGCGTGAATTTGTGAATCTTAGCTCACTACAAATTACCTTGTCTTTTAAGTTCATTCTGGCTAGATTTGCTTGTGGATATCCTTCGACACATTTGAGAGCTGCAGCAGCGTGAGCTCGAAAGCCAGTTTGTCTTCTGTATTGTGGTTCTCCAGGGGTGATAACGTCAGGAAGATACGGGATGCTGTTCAATTAGAAGAGTCTGAGATGGGATGGGACCTCCGCTCAGTCTATCAAGCATGTCCTTTAATACCTAGAGCCCGTTCTGCTCTGCAGCTGCTGGAGAGGCAGGCAGGCAAGATGAAGAGAGCACGTTTTCTAGGAGGCAGGAAAATAGTTGCTAAGAGACTAATGTCTTCTGGCAGATGTGCTCAAGGATGGTACCTGGATAGCCGCAAGAGAGCCTGCAAATTTGTCACCCAATGGCCCTCCCCCAGCCCTGTTGCTTACCAACCCCATCGGTGACTCTGGGCTGAGATTCTGTGTTTCAGAAAGCCTTCGGGCATACTGCAGTTGAAAACCATTAAGTGCTAGAAGTCAGCAGAGTGAGATTTGTATCCCATGGACCCTGATGAGAGTCCTAAATTCAGAAGGAGCTTGGCTAGAATGGAAGGACCAAGTGAGGAGTCTAGGAACCATTAAATTAGGCCAGGATACTTGGACTGTTCCTACAGAATTTTGAACACTGCACCTTCTCTGTTTGGTACCAGGAGTGTTTCAGAATTCACACTCCTTGGACGTGATGAGTCAGACAGACTTATTAGCTCCGATTCTTAAATCATTGGTATGTTTTAAATGGGAAAGGTTATTTAAAAACATATTAACTGTGATGAATTAGAGAGCTATTGCCAGACTCAACCCCCATTCCAGCCCCACACCCGAAAGACAGCTCAGAGTGAGGAGCCCAGCCCTTTAATACTTACAAAGAGGGGGAAAAGTATAACTTCCATGTAAGGGCTACCCTTAATATAAGTACCCATTTAATAAATTATTTTTGTAATGCCTTTTCCATTTTGGTAGTTGAAGTTTGGAGTACTATAATTATCATTTCTGGGAAGAAAATACACATGACTGTATTTTTGTTTTTGCTCCAGGTCAAGTTGTAGTTCAGGGTGGAAAGTCAACACATCCCTTTGCTCAGCTGCAGCCCACATACTTGTCTCGGGTGCCCTCTTGGCGGTCGCTGTGGGCCAGCATTTGTGCACCGGGTACACAGAGAACACAAAGATGCCATAGAAACATGGGGCCCTCTCAGGGGCTAGCCTGATTGGGAAATGTGTGGGAGCTGAAGAAACAGTCCAGAAGGGGTGGAAAAGCCTTCAGAGAAAGAGTTTGAAGCAGAAGCGAGGCTGTGACGTGAAGCCCGGAGCCCCCCGTGTCAGTGTATAAATGCTGTCAGCCTTTCTTTGTTATTAGAGACACCTGGTATCGTCATCTGCCCCCTCATCAGTCGAACATCTATGTATGCAGGGGCCCATCTACATACCTAGAATGGAGAAGTATGGAGAACCTTCGGTGGTTCTTCTCTCTCCATAGATGGAGTTATATGCTGTTCCCTCAAATTAATCAGTTTAAGAGGAATGGATAAGACCAGAAGCATTTGACTCACTAAAATGACAGAAGCATTCTATGCTCTATAGGGGCAGTCGGGTCTGTATTTCATACATTATCACTAGTGGTAACTTCAGTGACCACGCTTGTCTTCTGGGATAGCCTATTTAACCTGCTAGGCATTAGACTTAAAACAATAAGGAAAAGCACCAGGACTCTAGAGCAGTGGGTTCTCAACCCTCCTAATGCTGTGTCCTTTAATGCAGCTCCTCATGTTGTGGTGATTCCCCAACCATAAAATTATGTTTCATTGCAGCTTCATAACTGAAATTTTGCTACTGTCATGAATTGTAATGTAAACATCTGTACTTTCTGATGGTCTTTAGCTTCCCTGTGAAAGGGTCGTTGGACTCCCCAGAGGAGTCACGACCCGCAGGTTGAGAACCACTACTCTAGAGCTTGGATACACATACTGTGCTGTACATAATAGGAAATAGTATATATATTCTGCTACTCTTCAAGCCAGATTTCTCATCTTAACACCTGAGTGTTCTGAGGCTCTATGGAATGTGTAATTTATATAAGGTAGCAGAGATAAGTGGTGAAGGCATGTGTGTGTGTGTGTGTGCATTCATGCATGTGTGCACTTGTGCATGTGTCTAGACTGTTCTAGTAAGTAACGGTGGTACAGTGATGGCATCACGAAGCTACTGACTGCTGAGCATGTACTAGGTACACGGCTTCTTGCTGCCTCCTTTATCTCGCTAGTAACAGCCCAAAGAAGCTCCAACTCAGAACCATTGGGTGAGGATGGCACAACTTGTTTTAAAAACCCAAGATTTGAACCCAGTTCTTATTTCTTAAGCCTTTGTGACTATAATGACTCCTATATAAAAATGGACTAAAAGTAGCTAAAAAATAATCTCTGTTTAGTGCCAACTAAATGGTTCAGACAAACGGGTTATCTTCCCTGAGGTGGAACTTAAAAAGAGAGATAAGGCAGGAAAAAAATGGCCAAAATATTTTTCCAAACATCTATTTATAATTTAAGCCACATGTCTGTGTCCAGTATGTGCAGACCTTCATGAGAACTACCAGTGGAACAGTTAAACAGCCTGCTCCTCCTCGTTTTCTACTGCTGTTGTCAGTGGGGATGGAATAGCAACAGAATGTTCTGTGCCACCCCTACCTGTCCCTTATTCCTGCTGCTTGAGCCCTCCTTAATTCTTCACTTAAATGATGTCATCTGCTACAACTCTAAGGTCTCATATCATCATAAAATAAATACTTGAACTTCTCAAGACTTTTTAAAAGTCCATATATCACCTCTGAGACTCAGGAACTTACTGCTAATACCTTCAATTAATTGGATGTTTTCTTTCTCTCTCTCTCTCTCTCTCTCTCTCTCTCTCTCTCTCTCTCTCT
>LOEQ01000984.1:140304-179812 GCA_001685075.1 Bramus lutescens | reverse complement strand
TGTGTATGTGTGTGTTATGTGTTCACATATTCTCTTGTATTGCAAAACTGCAGAGTGTTGACAAAAACTGACATTTGAAAGGATGTGACGGGCTGCTCCTTTCATTCAGTAAACATCTACTGGTCTTCTTGAATGAGCCAACGCCAAGGGCTTTGGAACCTGATTGAGTAGGAAATGCTCCTAGAAGCTGGCTGGAGTGTGTTCATTGAGCACACCCGCACGCGCCGGCCCTACATTTTACAGCTGAGGAACACCAGACCCTTCCTTCCCTCTCTGGTGTTTTATTGTACTCTTGTCAAAGCAGTGCCATCCTTGTAGGAAAGAGCATAGTTACAGCGTCCATTCCTTGGGGACTCTAAGCACGGAAGGCAACTAGAGCCACAGAATGCTGCGGCAAAATCGAGGATTTTGTTTGTGTTCTGTAATGGATGCCGCCTTCTAGTAGAACCCGCCCCAGAGAGCTAATGTTTACACCTCCTTGACATTTTCAAGCTGTGAGGAAGAGCGTTTTTTAAGATGCCACTTAACTGACTGTGAAGCTAGTTCATTTAGGCTTCCCTCGGTTATCATTTGTCCTGCATCCTAATTATTACGATTCCTTTGTGGGGGGAAGGGAGCCCAGCATGTGACAAACAAGGAGGGGGTATTTACAGAAGGTGGCTCTATCATTAAAACTAATCATTTTAAAGCCAACATTTGGTTCTTTGTACCTTTATTCTAACCTATATTTAGGCCTTATCTTATTGTCAGAGTTCTTTTTAAAAACAGATTGTCACATTTTGGAATTCATTATGGTGTATGAATATGTAACTATAATTGTTTGAATGGAAATCCGTCTGGCAGTAAATTGAATATACTTCCTGGATATGAATTCACAGATGACGCAATAAAATTTCTCTGGGCTGGGAATTCTGTTGTCACATGCAAACTGTGTTGAAAGTTAAGAAGAATGAACGCACTCCACACTCAGGGTCTACCTCTTGCCTGTTCACCCTTAGCCTTCTGACCATGATCAAAAGGCGATCTTGGGTTTTGCCTCCTCTCGGGTAACTCTCATTCCTTCAAAGAAGATTCCAGAGAAGGCTGGTTTGGTCATATTTTCTAAGAACTAAGATAGCTTTGAATTTCCTGAGATCATGGAACAAGGGCCTGCGCAGGTGTGTTGACCACATCCACGACCGCACATTTTCGTTGCCTTGGGAGTCTTTGGAAAACTTTGCATTGCTGCAGTAGGACACTTCCACCCCGAGCTTTCAGGTTCTGTTTCCCAGGCAGTTCTGACAGGAGGCAAGGAGTGAGTGAACCCTTGTAGAGTTTTTAGACTCAGATTCCTTGGCCTCGTTCCCGGAGTTTCTGATTCTTTACACTAGATGAGGACCTTAGGATTTTCATTTCTGGCAAATGCCTAGGAGATGCTGATGGCCTCGGCCCTGGGGGTCACTAAAAGCAGCACCCCAGCTCAGCCCATCTCAAACTTTACGGTGTCCTGCTGCTGAAGTACAGCTGCTCCACTTCCTAGCAGTGCTGCCGCCCACTGCTGACTGGGGGCTGCACCTGGAGTAGTCAGTCTGTAAGCTCCAGGTCAGCAGTACCTTGGGCTAGAAAAGCTGTGTGGTCCAAAGGCTCCTAGACACGTCTTGAAGTGTAATATGCAGACTGGAGCTCTGAGCTGGCCAGACTAGAAGAGTCAGTTGGCCCTTTAGTACCCATGGCTTGCCTTGAGTATGTGAAGGCGCCCTGGCAAACGCTGTATCCATAGCGAGTGTCCTTGGAAAGATTTTCAGTTTGCCGAAGGAGTCGGGGCTGTTTCTTCATTTGAAGAACATGGTGCTGAAACAAATACACAGACCCCCCCACCTCTCTTTCTGAGCAATCAGATCTAATCGGTGAGGTGGTTTCCAGACAGTGGTGTTTTTAAAAGCTTTGTGAGTGATTTTAATGCACACACAGCCAGAGTGTAGAAGACTGAATTAAAATATTACATCCAGTAGTTGTGTAGATCCTTTGCTGTTTTCTTCTTCGTCTTCAGGCTGAGTTATGTTGTGCTGTGATGCCGGGGGATTTTATTAGGCAATTGAAAACACTTTAATTTGGCATCTTTAATAAACCGTGCAGGGAAGGCCCTATGTAGGGTTTCCTGCTCTTAAAATCCAACTTCAGGGTAAAAGAAAGAACTGGGAAAGTAGTGTGGGTGTTTCTGAAGGAGCTGAAATATGAAGTATTCCTGGTTCTGTGTCAACAAAAAACGAAATTTCCCCCCTTGGGGTTATGATTGTGTGGAGCAAGTCTTCACAGCAAAGCCTGCCAAAAAAGGTTATGATAAAATCATGGACTGTGAAAGAAAAGAATTCACCAGTGTAGCTTTTAAAGGAGTCAGCCTCTAAACTTGAAAGCAGGAGGATGACATATGTATTGCATTTGCTATAGAAGTTTCCAGAACAGAATAACGCTGCATGCAGGCAAGAATTAGGCCCAATGCTGTCCCTGTGGCTAAGAACAAATGAAACAGAACAGCTGGCAGGGCGCTGATGAGCACTCACCAAAGACCATGCCTTCCTTGCCATTACAAAGCCATGTTGAACTGAGTTTTGAGCAGAATCACGGCCACGGACTAGACATACAAGTCCTAGATGAGCCAAATACAGAACTTTTGCTTTGGGCTTTATGGACTACAGAGAGAATTGTGGACTTTGGCAGCTCAGCCACTCATCATGTGTCCTCAGCCAAGTGTCTTAGCTTCTCTCGGTCTGTCTTGTCATCTGTTGGGTACAGATGAAAATGTAATCTCCTTTTCACTGAAGAGCACAAGGTAGGGTGGTGATTGGGAGACCCTCAATTTGGAGAATTTTTTTTTCCATTTCAATCCTTAATAAGAAATATTATGCATCAAAATATTTACCTTGTGGCTTTTTTGTGAGTTTTAATTGGTATTCTCTGCATGTTAATTATACTTCAGTTTAGATTTCTTCTTCATAACTCTGAATGTCTGTTCCTACTTAGAGTCAGCTCTGTCTTGTCTTCAAGTTGTTTTCCTTGCTGTTCCTTGGTGCTGGAGCATTCTTTTCTACTATTTGTATTCCTATGGCCCTCTTCATTCTCCCCATGCATTCCTTAGTAGCTGGCTTAGAACTCACTGTGTAGACCAGGCTGACCGTGTTTGTCTCCTGAAGGCTGGGATTGCAGGCGTGTGCCACCAGGCCCTACTTTCTCTCTTTCTTTGCCGCACTGAGGAACTCTGCTGGCTGATCCAGTGCCTTGGTATCATTGATTGTACTTCAAAGCCTTTATCGCCACCTGGCACTATGCTGAGAAGCCCTTTGTTTGAATGCCTCTATCTGGAGCCATAAATCCAAGAAAGCGAGGACTTTGTTCCTTCCCTGCTCAAGTCATTCAGTTAATGTTTGTCAACTGAGTGAGTAAAAGACAGATACCAGGACTTCATAGACTAGGCTACTATCACAGCATTTATCTCCAGATTCTATCAAGTGGCTGAGGGCCCCTGTGACATTCAAGGTCAATGTGCTCTTCCCACAGTGGAAGGGACACCACAGTGAGATCTGGAGCAAACAAGTATAGTAAGCCCTTCGCCTCTTGAATTCATACTCTTTGTCCTTGTTGAAGTCTGTGGTATCAAAACTCATCCTAATCTGGGGTCTTTGAGTTATCCTAGAAGTTACTGGAATTCCCAGAGATTTCTCAGAATGGCGTGCACCTGTATTAGGAGTTTAATATCAACAGGCAGAAGGAATCAGGGTTGGTATTGAGGGAGGACCCAATAACTCAACTATGCGATTGAGTCTTCAAGAGTCAGATTTAAATTTCACTGCTGTTTTTCAAGTTTTCTGGCAGCTAGTGTGCAGCATTCTGCTGCTACCTGGAGTGATCATGTCAAGGGATTTTGAAGTTGAAGGAAGGCTTCGATACTAGATATTTTTCATGGAGCTCAACAAAATACACAGGGTTGACAAGAGTCTGGCTGTGTGACTTTACCTCTCTCTCTTAAAATCTCATTTTCCCCTCTTTCCATCTAATAGCTGTCCATTTGTCTTTTACTTAAAACCTAGGTTTAAGCAGAAAACTCTGAAATGCATTTGCTGCCTTCTGAGTTGTGGTTTTACTTTCTCTGTTGGTAAATGGTCCTAGAAAAGGCCTAGAAATAACCACTGTCTAGTCTAGTTGTGGAGGGTCAAGTGACTAGGTTTGATTGACATGTTGCATAATTACTATGACATCACTTAATACTAGGTAACCATATCAGTCCTCAAAGGAAGATTACTGGTATGGTAAAACTAATTTATTTTTCCCTAATTAATTCAGTTGTGAGTCATATTGCCTTTCTATATCTGGGGCAATTTTTACTTTTATAAGATGCCAGTTGCAAAGTTACNGTATGGTAAAACTAATTTATTTTTCCCTAATTAATTCAGTTGTGAGTCATATTGCCTTTCTATATCTGGGGCAATTTTTACTTTTATAAGATGCCAGTTGCAAAGTTACCAGGGCAACCAGACATAAAAGCTTGCTAATTAGCTTAAGTATTATATATAGATTTGTTAGATGCCATTGGGAAAGAGTTTAAAAGGACTTCTTTTCAAATAGATAAAATTTTCAACTTCAAATTTTCTCATTCGTGGGAAATTTATGATGTGGCAATGGTTTCCTTATTTATCTTCCGTGTGGAAAAACTAGCAAGAGAGAGGTAGAAGAATAAATAAAGATTTCCAAGAGAACTTATGTGTTTGAAACAGACTGAGAAAGAAGGAGCCAGAACAACAGTTGCTGGTGCCATAGTAACACATTGAGTTAAGTATGTACAGGATGCTGAGTACACACAAGTACTAGGTGATCCAATGAAAGATGGAAAATAAAGCAGCTATTAACAGTTATAAGACAAGAAAATATCTAGAGGTTTTACAAATCTCAATTCTTTGAAAGTGTACAGTTCACCAGCTCAGCATAAGACTTGAAACGAATGCCTGCTGTCGTCGTATTAACAGCTCAGGTTTGAAGAGTGACAGTGAACAGTGTGGCGAGTGAGACATTGCAACTCCCAGGAGAGTTTGCAGAAATCAGAAGTACGAGATACAGATGATCTGAAGTTTCAGAATTAAGAAGGTTGATTTCAAAGATGGGCATTTGTGTTCAGTAGATAGAGTGTATGTTACTTTCAAATACTCATGTTTTTAAAAATGCCCATAACACTGTATATGTTCATACATACATGCAGAGCCATAAAATCTCAAAGAATTAAAAAAAATTAGACAGCATGCATGAACTAGTATCAAATCATTAAAGAAAAACAAAAGGAAAACTCCCTCCCTGCCCTCAACTTAGCTCTACAGACATTTTATAGCAAAATAAAATGTTCTGAAAAACGTCAAAAGAAGAAATCAGTGTTGAGTTACAGATTATATCAAAATCAATCACATTAAGAGGAACACATACGAAACTTAAAACATGACTGAAGAAGTATTTGGCTAAAATGTTAAAGTCACATTTTTATGTGTTTGTAAGTAAGCAAGAGAGAAATAGAAGTGAATTTAGTCTTTATGTTAAGACTCTTCAGGAACACTAGCAAGAATCTGAAAGACTAAAACATCCCAAAATGTAAAGGAACTGACAGGTACACAAAGCAGGAAGAGTGAGTGAAGCCTTGTCAGTAAAGTTTGCTGGGAATTTGGGGTTTAATACATACAGCTTGGGAAAGATGAGTCTAAAAGAGCTAAGATAATAATATAATATTGAATAATAGCTAAGGCACCTGTCTGACCCCTTTCCCTTTAAGGTAGTTTTATGAGTAAGTTATATGTAAACATCAAAAAATAGTTAACTTTGTGCTTACAGAAATAGTTTTGCAGTAGTTGGGCATGTTGGCACACATCTTTAATCCCAGGATTTGAAAGGTAAAGGCAGGCAGATCTCTGAGTTGGAGGCCATTCTGGTCTATATAATGAGTTCCAGGCCACCCAGGGCTACACAGAGAAACCCTGTCTCAGAACAAAAACAAAGCATCTTTTGCAGCAGTGGAAGAGATAGAATACAAAAGTCCTCATTGAAAGAGTCTATGTAACTATATCTAAGACTGAATAGGCCAGCACTTGGAAAAGAAAGGGGATGAGAGAGTAGGCGTGGGTATTGGGGGGTATGAACTCTAGTAACTACTGTACTCTTTTTTTTTNTTTTGGTGTTTCAAGACAGTGTTTTTCTGTGTAAGTCTTGACTGTCCTGGAACTTACTCTGTAAACCAGGCTGGCCTTGAACTCACAGAGATCTATCTGCCTCTACCTCCCAAGTGCTGGGATTAAAAGCATGTGCCACCACCATCCAACCTAAACTCAAATTTTTATGCTTAAAGGTATTAGGAAGTCACAGTCAATAGAGCCATTTAAAATGGGGTGTTTTCTAAGAACCCAAAGGATGCTTTACCATCTGCTAATTGACTGTATTAGTTAAGGGAACGCTAGTATGATTGTCTCAAGAAGAGCTGAAATACTGTTTGGTAAGATTAAACCTTAATTCTCAACATTCTTGGACTCTTTCAAGTTTAAAGTCATGATTCATGTATGTTCACTGACAGTTAATACTGCTTAGGTCGCCTGCCTTGGCCCCCGTGTGCTGCGGAAGCTCACGCGGCTCTCATGCCATACACACTTTAAGAACTGACATTGTTAGAGAGTGTCAAGAGCCAAGTAACTATCGAGAGCTAATAAGTTGGATTTGTATGGAAAACATGAAAGAATATGTTTGAAATGCCTTAACTATATATGCCAAATCTTCAGAGAATATGACTATAATAGAATGTAGAGCTGGGGCTCAGAGAGTACTTATGTACAGGCCGTCCTAAGTCGGATCCCCAGAATCCCATAAAACCAAGCCTGGCAGTCCATACCACAGTCCCAGCACTTGGGAGGAAGAAACATGAAGATCAGAAGTTCAAGGTGATCCTGAGCCACATAGCTGGTTTGGGGCAACCTGACCTACACCAGACCCTGTCTCAAACAAACAAATCAATTATAATAAATAAGCAAATGTAATAATTCAGTGCTCTTTGTAGGTAGAATTGGGGCTTTTCTTTATTATAAATCAGTGTTAGCATCTGCTAGATAAGCAGTCGTATTGGATGTATTTTACAAGGACCAAGCTGAGCCCCATCGCCTAGATTAACCTTCTATTTCTCAGCTCTTTGAGGATTCTTATGCTGATGCAGTGGGGGGAGATTCTCAATGTAGACTCTTCGTCATTGACGTACCTTCTCTTTGCAAGGTAGTTCCTAGGAACTTTAGTATGAAAGTAGATGGCTAGGTGTTTTGAGAGTGGAGCTAAGACCTGGGTGGCCCACACATATGATTGTAGGCGCTGTGGCTCCTAGGAGAGGAGAAAGTTCAGCTGTGAGGGCTTATCAGAAACCACATTTCCAGTCAGGAAAGAAGTTGAGCCCAGATAAATCAACTCAGGAGGGAAGAAGGTCAAGGCCAAAGTTGAACACCTTCAACACCAGGCAATCCTAGGACAGGAGTCATATCATACCAGAGGTTCGTGGACCTAGCTTAACCTGCTTGCACCTTGATTTCATTACCTGCAAAATGGAGCAGATACTAGCTTAGAGAATTCCCAGGACATCAGAAGTTGTGTGTGTGTGTGTGTGTGTGTGTGTGTGTGTGTTCCGCTATTGAAGTTTACCCTTAGGCCAGAAGCTGTTTTCACTTTCCACTCTGCTTTAAGCTCATTGGCTGTTGGTTTGATGGCAGCAACTGGTAGAGAGGGCAGGGCTTGCACTATTGACCTGACTGAAGCAGAGGTGTGGTGCAGTTGCTTTTTGTCCAACAGGAAAAGTAGGGCACAGCTATAAGTTGTGTGACAGAAAGCACGTCGCATGGCACGTTACATGGCCTTTAACGACAAAGTCATCTCCATGTCCAACACGTTGTTAACTGTAGTAAACAGTGCATGGATTTGGCTTTGTTTCCTCTCTCCAGATCCTTCTCCGCCTCTTACTCCCCCCCTGGTGTCTCCTGTTACTCACAATCCCAAAGCCTTACAATTTCAAGAGGGGACCTCTTGCAGTCGAGATTCCGTCACCTTTCTTGGAAGGCTCCTCTGGGTATCTCTGTAGCGTTCTTCTCATTCCATGCTTGCTCTGCACCTCGTAGCTCCCCCTCCTCCTCAGCAGTCTTAGCTCCCCTTACTCTGTCCGTCTCCCAGCGCGTTTAACACTCTCTGTTGCTGTTTATAATATCGATCGCTTTTCTGTCACCCTTTACTGCCTCATAGACCAGATGAGAGCAAGAATCAATCTTAATCTTTCCCTCCCCCCCTCCCCCTTCTCTCTCTCCTGGCTATCCCAAACTGCTAAATCAATTGGCACTCAGTAAATAGTTCTGTATGCATTTTCTAGGACTCTTAAGTGTGGGAGATCTCCTCTCACGTGTTCTAGCTAGACGAGCAGTTAAGCAAGGAAGGCGACCAAGAAAGTGAAAGGGGAGGCAGCCAGGTTGGAAAGTGACCAGAGGAAGAGCCAGGTATCATCATCACATCACTTGGCAAGTGGAGGCAGGAGGATGAGGACTTCCAGGTTCACCTCTGCTACACAAGGCTTTTGAGGGAGAGAAGTCGGAAAGAAGCAGGCTTGGCTTGGGAATGACAGTTACATCTGTGCTATCCAGAGCTGAGTGAAATGTTAGTGGTGACTTGGCCCTTGCTTTTTCACTGATTAGGCGGGTTCCTTGCGTTTTCTGCCTTAGGTTGGTTGGTTTGTTTTGGTATACACACACAGACACAATTAAGGAAACTCTTGACTTCAATCCTGTTCTGCGGTGCCATCTCTGGGTTTTAGTTTAGCAAAGTCAGTTAAAGGTTGCGGAAGTGGTCACTATAGCACTGTGTGGCTTTGTTTCACTAACATCTTCCCAACACCCTGACCCTCTTCAAAGGTCACCGTCTTTAATAGTTTTAGATTGTTGCAGTCTTTTCCTCGAGGCCATGGGTCTATTAAAAGCTTAAACCAAGAACATAGAGGACTCCAGTTTGATGAGCTCGGACTCCGCTGCTCAGTCTTACACTTGTTGGGTAAAGCCTATCTCCATGGGTCAGCAAGTGGCATTGCATGGACAGGTGCATCCCGTGGGCCAGATGTGCTGTGTAGGAGAATGACGGGGGAAGGTGGCTCATTGTCTTGTTCAGCTGCCACATCATAAAATTGCATATCTTAATCAGCTCCTTTCATCGAAGCCCATTTGGAGGTCAAGTTCTTCATGTCCGGTATCGTTCATATTGTCTTCAGCTCCTGGAGTAGCCAGGGCTTGTTTCTGTCACTGTTTGGGTTTTTAACATATGTCACTATCAAGAAAGAAACCTCATGACCCTTGGGTTCACAGTTAGTCTAGACCTGAGTCTGAGCCACATGAGGCCTTCCCTTTGCATCCCCTTGAGCTTTGTAGTAGGTGTTGACTGTACACCATGAGCAAGGGATGGAACTTCAGGGCCTGTATTTTGGTGTCACGGGCAGCTCTTGGGAGAGATTTCCCTTGGTTGAGATTTTCACCAGACTTCTTTTGCTGCCCTGCTCTTTGCATAGTAAATAGACTTGGGACGATCTGTTCTTCCCACTAAAGTGTCCCACACTGCCCTGGGCATGAGCTAAATTCTTTCTCTCCCATTTAGAAGAGAAGCCAGATTGCTCCAAGGCCCGCTGTGAAGTCCAGTTCTCTCCACGTTGCCCTGAAGATTCCGTTCTGATCGAGGGCTATGCTCCTCCTGGGGAGTGTTGTCCCTTACCCAGCCGCTGCGTGTGTGACCCTGCGGGCTGTCTGCGCAAAGTCTGCCAGCCGGGATACCTGAACATTCTAGTGTCCAAAGCCTCAGGGAAGCCGGGAGAGTGCTGTGACCTCTCTGAGTGCAAACCAGGTATGCGCAAGCTGGCTGGGCAGCATTGCCCCTTTGCGTCAGAGGGCAATAGGTCCCTCCTCCAGGGCCTCTCCACTCCCCCCAAATGAGCATACTTGTGCTTGGGGCTTGTGTCTCACTTCAGGACTCTAGTCAAAGAGCCAGAGGGATAATTTCCTAGCGCATGAGCGCCGTCATGGAGTAAGCCAGCCCTTTTCTCTTCCATCTTTATTTTCTTCAAGAATGTTTGAGGAAGCTGTTGGAGAAAACTGTGGTACTATAGCTCCCTGCTTCGCTCCCCGAGAGACTATCGGAGGCCTCATTTGCAGATGCGTGTGTCACTTGGAAGTTGTACATTTAGAAGCACACTTATATAAAACAGAATTTTGGATAAATACACACATCCGAATGGCAGATGTTTTATAAGGAAACAGCCCCAATTTTCTTCCTTGGCAGCCCCTCCCGTCCGCCTTGGCTTCGAAGCATGCCCTCCGTCACGTGACTGTTTACTCCCCTTCCTTGCCAGTATTGGAATTCTTGTCATGTCGCAGCTGTTTCTCGCTTCATAGTGTATCTAACAGCCTTACCCTAGTGCCAGCATTTCCAGTGTAGTCTGTGACTGCATCTAGGTTGTAGTGGTTTCTTCTTCGCAGGTTTCTAATGACTGATCAGTTTTTAAAATGTTTTTCCTTTTATTTTTCTTTCTTAATTTTAGTTTTCCTGTTAGGTAAACGCTTCAGGCCCAGTGATCCCTTGTCCATCTCTTCTTGAACGGCTCTGTCAGAAACTCTTCTCGCTGTCTATCACCATCCGTATAACTCCATGGTCTCCCTCTGTTCTCATCCTAACTCTTGTCCACTGTTTGAGATGCACCACAGCCGTACTCTCCCGTCTCAGTGACTTAGAGGAAAACACTAGAAGGGCCCTGTGGGTTTCAGGGAATTTGTCGACAGTCGTTATTTCATTTGGGGATTCAAAATGCAAGTAGATGTCACAATAAACAGTGCTTCTCTGTTTGCCCCTTTCAGTTTTCAGCGTGGACTGCAGCACCGTGGAGTGCCCCCCTGTCCAGCAGGCCGTGTGCCCCCTGGACAGCTACGAAACTCAAGTACGGCTCACAGCGGATGGCTGTTGTACCCTGCCGGCAAGGTTGGTTTGTCACTGGTTCAAGTTTCCTTTCTGACTTATTTGCTAGCACCATCCCCGGGACAGTTTCTCTAGCCTGCAGCTTGTTTTCCTTTGGGAAACCCAATCCTTGCCTGTTTCTCTGGAGAAACTGCTGGACTGTTACTATTGCTTGGTATTTACATATGTCGCTCCTCACATCAAAGCCAGGTGTCATCAGGTTAAGCCATTAATCTTAAGGATTAAGACTCTTCCTGAAAGCACTTGGAGGACTAGGAAGTAAGTAGGCACACTTTCCCCTCCAAGCACAGATTAGGAGGCAGAACATGCTATTTGATCCTTTGCAGCAGATCTTGTGGGTATATAAGCCAAGTGCCCAGTATTATGAAACACTGACTGCTTCAAAGAGCTCATCAGAAGGGGTCTGGATTTATGGAGTCATGCATCTCCCAGGGCCCATTTCGTACTGAGGCAAAAGGGTGTCTGAATTCTTAATAGTAATTTTGAGCATCAGCCACATTTCCCTTTAGCTGTGGGAGATAAGCCACCATCATTTCAATGTCAGTAACAGGGCATCCATTGAACACTATTGAATGAGCTCTCTAGACCTCGAGAGCCCTTGGGTCTGTTGTTGTTGCTCTACAGAGTATCACAGTGATGCTAGCCAACAGTAGGTTGCTTTCAGGGAACCTGGGTCTGCAATCTGCTTCCCCTTACCCATGATACCTGTCCCTCTTCTCTGTCATCACTACCTCCTCCGTCTCTTCTAGTCCTTTATGTCATCTTTGTAATAAGGACATTTCCTTTCTTACCACGTCTGTTCTACATAGAGTACCAAGAGCTGAAACCCTTCCTTATTTTGCTGCATCTGTAACCTCTGTTCCAGTCCTGTCCTAGTCCAGGCATTTGGCATTTAGCATTTAGACTTACTGCATGAGTACTTTTGGTTATAGGAATGGCTTTATGAATTAGGAATATGTAAGTATAAGTAGCCTATAGTTAAAGTAACCATGTGTTAGTTGGGGTTCTATGCTTTGCCCAAATCTTTGAGATTTAGCCCATGATCTCAGAGGTTTGGTTCTATCATAGGAGGAGGGTGTTGCAGGGCAGTTCACCAAATGGCATCCAGGGAGTAGAGAAGAGAGATTGTTTGACTAGGGAACCCCGTACTTTTCTCCCATCTGCTCCTTTGTACTCTAGCCTATGCGATAGTACCATCCATATTCAAGGCAAGGCTCCCCCCCTTAGTTAGTCCTCTCTGGCAGTGACCTCTCTCCCAGACCCACTCAGAGTTGTTTTACCTATCACCTAGACCAGCGGTTCTCAACCTGGGGGTCACAACCCACTTGGGGGTCACATATCAGCTATCCTGCATATCAGATACTGACATTACGATTCGTAACAGCTGCAAAATTGCAGCTATGAAGTAGCAATGAAATAATTTTGTGGTTGGGAGTCACCACAGCTTGAGGACCTGTATTAAAGGGTCACAGCATTAGGAAGACAGAGAACACTGATCTAGAGCCTTCTCAATCTCATCAGGTTGATTGGATGAACCACTACAATAAGTTTCCTTTTTCAATAATCAGAGTAGATACTTAGAGTTTGTTTTCATAATTGCTTTTTTTCTTCTTTCTGCTAATGAAATGTATTAGGTCTTTAGTGTCCTGACCTTTTTCTTATCCTAAACCTCGGATTCTTTCAGACATGTCCTTTATGCTGTGTCATAAAGTGGACAACCAAGAATTCTGTGAAAGTGGTGTGTTAAAGAGGTTCAGCGACCTCCCTGTGACATTAGGATGTTGTTTCTATGCGATGTGTGCAACGGGTGAACACCCATGCACACATAGGTACAACCAGTCACCAGCAAAAACAGTGGAGCAATACTAGTAGTCACAGATGTCCCTGCAAGGCCTTAATGAAAAAAAGGAAGATGGTTCATTATCAGAGAACCTAATTAATCAAAGCCAGACAGGCCTGTTGTTGAGTTAAGGAACAGGACAACTTTGAACTCAGTTTTACAGCTGTTATTAGCACTTTTTGTATGTTGGAAGTACAGGGGACTTTTTCTCCCAGTCACTTTTGTTGGGTAAAATGTATAGGATCTGTAGGAAAACACTAAATCCCAGCTTAAGAAGAAAACCTCACAACTAATAACGCTCAGCAGTGAGTCACGTTGCTTTCTGCAGCCGACTCCAGTTCCTGGCGCTGGTTAGATTTCTTCCCATCTGGATGGCTGCCTGCCAGCCGTGCTTAGAAGAAATGTTACATTGGAACAGAGGTTGCACTAGATGCTTTCTGTTTCATCCCCAAGCTTCTGCGACTCTAGTAAACAGAAACCTCAGGGTGGTTATTATTGTATTAATGCAGTTGTGACTTGGGCATTCTGCTGAAGAATGTCCAAGGTAAATGGTGCAACCGCAGAAGCGTGGAGAAGGAAGTCATCAAAGTCCCACTGTCAATTATTTGCAGGGAGGACTACGTTCTCACAGCTCTTACCTTCCTGTGTGTTAGATAGCCAGTGACCCATACTTGTCCCCTTCCCTGCTACACACTCACCCTTTGTTCCTGCCCAATCAGTGCTCTCCCCCAGTGTTCTCATGCTCAGGAACTCTGCATTTCCAGCCGCCTCTCTCCATATAGTGTTTCTCTTCTTTGACCTGGACAGCATCTGCGGTCTTTTGAGGATTCCATTTTCCTCTCTTTAAGGTGTTTTCAATCTTCAGTGTCTCTGGTATGCCCTTCTGCTCCCTTGTAACTCCTCATTCATCTGTTTACATAACACGTTTATAATACATTGAAATCATTAGGATGTTTCTTTTTTATTTTGTGATTCTCAGAGAAATGTGGGTATTTGTGATTTCTAGTACAAAGGAATAATATGGCCAGTATATTAATGAATGAATGAGCAAACAAGCCCATGCTTAGCCAAGGTAATGCATATGTTAAGTAAGAATAAAAAGAACACTTGTAGCTTCTTTATCCCCTTCCCATTGCTCATAATGCTACTATTGTGCATCTCACTTTAAAAGCCTTGACTTCCTCCCAGACCCTTTCCTTAAGCTCTCCTACACCCCAGTGCTACAGAAAAATGGCTCCCTCCTAGCACTGCCCTCCCCTAACACAGCATGAGTCAACCTTTATCTCTCCATTCCACCTTTTCTGATACCACTCATCCTGTAGGATTCCAATTAAATTCCACTTTATCCACAAGGTCTTCATCTTTCACCTGATACCTGTCCTGCCCCCTGAGAACTCCAAGAATATCCTTTTCCATGCTGTCAATTAATCACACATTTCCTTGCACCTTTATTTAATTTTGCATACATAAAGTCTTATCTCACTAGCTGAAGAATGTTTCTAGAGGTCAGCAATTATGTAGTACTTCCTCTGTGTATGCATTAATACTGGTAAATGCAGAATATATATATACTCGGTCTGTTGCTTAAGTCTGTTCAGGATAGCTTAGCATATGAACCAGGGTCTTGCTTATTAAAGAAGTTTATAGGTTATACTGTGATCAAAGAATGAAAACTCAAGCAAACATATAAAAATAGAAATAAAAAGAAAATTGCCTAATTTATAGTAATAGCATTTTAAGAGAAACCTTTGTTCTCATGAGAGAAACATATTTCCAACACAACAGAAACCAGGATGAAATATATAAAATCCTATCATGATTGTTTGACTTTCTTACCTGCTTGTAAGACCTTGGCTAAGAACTTAGAGCAAAGCCAGTTGTTAGAGAATTCAGGCAGGAGAGTCTTTTAGGGCAAAGAAGGGTAAAGTAGCTGAAAAGTCCAGCAGTAAAAATTTACTTTTCACTGAGAGTAACCACTTCTCTCATGGCTTTGTTCTCCTCTCATAAAGACCTTCCAGCTCTTCTTAGCAAGGCTGTTTGACTCAGTCAGGCCCCCAGCTGCCCGTTTCTGTGTGAGCTCCTGCTCAGTTTGTGAGTCTCCTCCCAAGTGGCCTGCTTTTATTCCACTGAATCATCAAACACGAGTGAGGTCTTACAAGGGAAGGACTCCGCTCTCTGGGTGTCCTTATCATACCTGGATAACACTTTTTGCCACTGACACGCACTTCTTTCCCGGCCTGCCCCTGGCCTTTGTAAAAGGAGCCTCTTGCAGCATCCTGGCTTTCTCTTTAGGTTTCAAAGTCTTCAGTTTCTGCTCTCTTCATGTGGGTCCTGAAGGCAATAGATGTCTATCTATCATGCGTATGTGTGAAAGAATTAACCATTGACTGAGGATCGGTACTCTGCAACCTGGTGCAGAGTTGCAGGCACACTGAATCCTTTTAGCCCTTTTCTGTTGGTTCCACTCCGTGATTTCAGCAGCTAACTCATCATACTTTCTAAGAGAAGACAGAAAAAGTTAAGAATTCACATCTGGGGCCTTAATCTGGTCTGGACACCACCGCACAGTAACAGAAAAAGAAACAGAATGTCCTATAAGGTTGTGACCCTTTGTTCATATAGTGTCCGTGAGTGTGTACACGGTGTGTGCCTGTACAGATGCTGCCATGCACAGGGGATTTGCAACAAAACAACCAATGTGTTGTGTACATCGATGCAAATGCTGTCTTTGTAGAGCTGGGAAAGCTGTCCTTAAACAGTGTGGGGACAGCAATAATAGACATAGCTTAACTGTCACATACCTTGATAATTACCAACCCTTTGCTCATTTTATCATCGCTCTAACACCATATGGAATTTACAGTCTAGAAAATGGAAGTCTAAAGAATGACTGACTTGTGTAAAACCACAGCTGCTCCTTGGCATGAAGGGCAGGACCAGACTGTCTTCGAATCAGGATCTTTAAAATCCCTGTGCTCCTTCTTCTGTAGTTTTGTGATGTTTCTTGTTGTTGTTAAAACAGAATGATAAGCTTATGTAAGTCAGCAATGTAAGCTTATGTCTGTATCAGCAAAGTGCAAATTAGCGACAAATATGTATTTCAGTTTTGCACTGCCGTCCCCACGAGCAGTACAGAAAGCAAAAGACCTTCTGTGTTTCTCCGTTCTTGGTGCTGGGTAAGCAGTTCTCGGCATAGAGGTCTGGGTGCCGTTTATGTTTCGGGAACCCCGCTGGGATGACTTGAAGGACAACTTGTGTCTGATCTTCCATCCTGAACTGCTTCACGTGTGCCAGAAGGAGGGGCAGACCCAGATGTGGACATCCCTGCACCTGGCACTTTGTGTTTGTGGAAGCACGTCACAGGATAAGCCCTTATCCAATAGCAAGTAGAGTCTTCCTTTTGATGGAAGAAGCATCAAAGAATGTCTGGCCATTTTTAATTCACCACAGTATGCATTTAACAAAAATAGGTGACCTTTAGACCTGACTTTCTGGTGAAAGAAGGTTGCTGAAATCCTGCAGGTGAGTGACCCTGTTCTAAAAACTAGTGTGCTTTTGGCTCTGGGCATCTGGGTCTTCTGAAATCTAGGCAGCTTTATAGTTAAACTCGCTACGTCCTCAGCACTTTGCCCCTCCCCCTTGACAGTTCGTCTCAGCGCAGACATGTGTTAAAGGCCTCTAAGTACAACCTCAGCTGTAAACCTCATTTCAGTTACTGTAACTCAGAACAGCTCTCCCTAAGAAATACTGGGTTTTTCTTGCTCAGACAACAGAAAATGTAATTGAGGTGTTTGGGGAGGGGATGTCAGAACAACTATTTCCCAAAACTAGGACCATGTTTAAAACAAAAAGCAATCTTTAAAGGATGTGACATAGAAAAATTCCATCATGATTCATCTTGTCCGAGAGAAGTGGATCTACCTGCTGTATCTGGAGGCTGGATGTACCTGAGATGCACAGCACGAGTCCATGTTCCGCTGCCAAGCCTCACCCTTAGCCCAGCTGGACTGTCCGTCAAGATAGCTTCCAGGTCACTCTCAGGTCACTCTCTGGTGTTGTTTTCCTACTCTAAGGGCGCTTTGCCGGCTCCATTGTCTATGCCTCCTTTCATGGAGCTTTCACTTTGCCGCTATCATTTTTCAGTTTTAAGGATACAGACTAACAGGACATTAAATTGTTAATATTTGGGGCAGTGATTCCACTGCACCTTCCTGGAAGTTAACTGAATTACTATTTAGAACATTCCATGCCTTCTGATATTTTTGCATGTTTATTGAGAAGATGAATGATAGTCACTCATTCTAAATTTAATGAGTTGTCATAAACTCTTCTTTCTGAAACATTGTTATCAATTTCTGTCTATAAATATGTTTTTCTTAAAAGTTATTGAGAAAAAAATCCAAGCCAGTTATTTTGAGTTCAAAATAAATTAAGTCATTGTTTATAATGTCCAGAAACTTAAAATAGCTTTGTCTTGGGTTGTGTATGCTGCAAAAGCCAGGTTCCCAAGCTCCCTTTTGGCTCCTGCTTCTCTCTTGACCAAAGGGCCTGACTCTCTTCCAGAACTAAGATCCAGAGCATTGAGATCTCTTACTTTCTGAGACGCTATATCCGAAAATCTTATTTTTATTTTTAGCTCAAGATTTATAAGTTCTAATTTTTTTCAGCTCTAAGGTAATTAAAAATTTTAGATTATCTTGGCAAAAATGTTAATATATGACTCCTGTTTTCACCAAAAAAAAAATTGGGGATGTATTCAGCACATGAGACATGAAGTAAAGATCAATGGATTAGGCTGAATCTTGCCGCTCAACCCGATCGGAGAAGTTGTACCATGATCCGATCTCATAGGCGACATGTGTAGAACTGGAAGTTCCCTGCCTAGAGCAGCAGCGGCCTGTACCTGGGTGAGCGTGAACCACCAGGTACAGTGTCCCCTCTCCCCTGTGGACCACGTCACTGTCAGTGCCCATGCCTTCCCCTGTCCAACCACTCAGGAGACCCAACCGTTACTTTGTGATTGTTGTCAGTGAGCACGTGTGCCCGCCTGTGCACGACACATGTGGTAGCTGAAGGATACTCCATATGTCACATGAACTGGGTCTGCCTCGCTGTGAACTGACGAAACTTCTCACTTTCTTGCTCTCTGAGCCAAAATGGAAGGCAGGAAAGGGTTGCATGTTTGTTTTGTTTTGTTTTGCTTTTTGAGACAGGGATTTGTTCAAGTTTTGGTGCTTGTGGAACTAGCTCTTGTAGCGCCCAGGCTGGCCTAGAACTCAGAGATCCACCTGCCTCTGCCTCCCAAATGCTGGGATTAAAGGCATGTGCCACCACTACCCCAGCCAGGTTGCGTGATCTTAAAAGTAGCTTCCACCTCTGGGTTTTTTGACTTACCCAAATCTTCTCAAACGGATGAAACCCAAGAAGTTTGTGTTAGGAACTTCTTAAGGGAAAGCAAGAGGAAAAGAAAGCCGTCAAAATTCCAGGACTCAGGAAGATAATGAAGCAATAAGTAGAGTCACATGGTGATAGGAGAAGGGGACTGTCCAGTGAAGTCACAGGAGAAAGATGGTTGCTTTTTTCATCCTTGCATTTTCTTAGAAAAGGCAGAATGAAACACGCAAACTACTAGGCTAGTTCTTCGTGCCTTGGTGGTCAGCACTGGTTAGATAATCAAAGCTGTGTGGTAAGCAGGCGAGGTAGGTGATTGTGTGTTTGATAGACGGCTCACTGATTACTGCTAGGTACATTTTCTTTTGACATCTGTGAAGAGACAGTTCCTAAGGAAAGGGGGTGGATGACATCTGGCCAAAGGCTGAATCTACAAATAAGGATTTACTGTATTCAATTGCTGTTCGACAATGGAATGTGGCCTTCTCTGTCAGCTGCCTTGGTATGTGTGCTATGGGAAGGACTCCAGTGTGTGTATGGGGGTGCAGTCCTCAGTGCCTTACGTACTCCCCATGTGTGCTGAGCATGGATGCCTGCAGCCCCCTGGACCCGGACCCATGTGCACATTGTTTCCCTTCTCTGAAGACTCATTTCTACTGAGTTCCCAACTACTTATCTCTTCTCTGTCACCCTTCATTCAGCTCTATGTCCTTAATACCTCTGTATTTCACATTTAGTTGTGTGTGTGTGTGTCACAATTATATTTTAGTAGAGTTTTGTGTCCTCTGTTACTAATTTAGTAATTAGCGCATTGTATCACTTAAAATAAATATTCTATGTGAAGGGCTCTTTTTCCCCCTCGTTTGAGCCTCAGTTTGACTTTTCTCCTCTGAAACACCGACTGATATCTAAGACAGTTTCCTATCCCCATGCTGTACTGTCAGAACAGTTCTCCACTTCAGGAAGGGAAATTAGATTAAAGCAAAGATGATAACCTACACATGATAACACAGCCATGGCCAGAACGAAGGTCTTGAAATGCCTTTCCTTAAGACCAGATCTGTCTTTGCCCCCAGCTGCTTCCGTTCAGAAATCTAAGGTGTCCCCACCTCTGCAATCTCAATTTCTTTGCACTTGTGAGAAAATCCATTTTTGCTACTGCTTGGTTGTGGGATGATAATAGAATTCTAGCAGATTGCTAGCACACTGCGTTTGGGAGTCGATAAAGACATTTGGGGAAGGAACGTTCTGGAGTTCCAGAATTCGCAGCCTGAAGTGGACTCATCCCAGATGAGGCCAGCCGAATGGAATCCTTGGCAGGGTGCTCCTTCCCCTCAGAAGCATGTAAGTTAATAAAAATTAATCTGACCGCATAGCTGCAGTGAGTGAAAACGAGGTGTACCAATTCGAAAATGCTGAAATCTGTTAAAACAGTTCAACAGAGACTCATTGAGGGAAGATAGGGAACAGAACGCTGGGCTTGTCGTAGGGTGTGGTGCTTAGTGAAAGGAAAGGGCTCAACAGTTTCTGAGTATCATCGATGACAGTGCAGAAGGCTCTGGGTCTCTAGAAGGCCATACACCATCAGTAGCCCGCCCTCAAGGGAAATGCCCCATTATAGACTTGTTTTTCCTCCACGGAACGAAAACTGAGTCCAGGCATGTGCCACCGTTACACCTAGACCAAGAAACCAGAGAACTCTAAAAGACACTCCCATGGAAAATGATGGGGAATACTCACTGTTGAGTCCTCTTATTTGCCCTAGTTCCAATTTTAAATAATATGCTTCACTTCCTACTTAAAACAATGTCGATTAGCTTACTGTTGAGTGCAATTGTAGCTGACAGATTGTTGGGGTCACTCAGCATTCCGTCTGCTAAAGTTTGGATCCTGGGGGAGTGAGTTGAGCTTCTCAACATTTTTCTGAACAGTCCTTATCTCCAGAGACCCACCTTTTCAGTCTCTGGGGTGTTTAGCCTCGTGTTAGGGTGGGAGTGCTGGGTCAGGGGCTATCAACAGAGCACACCCACTCCGCCCAGATAGACACGTTAAAAGCTGGTCTTCCTGGGGAGTTAGGACCTCTTCTGTTTTTATGCTTGGAACTCAGAGATCTCTTCTTTGACCTTTGTGAAACAGCCTTGGTTAGCCCAGATCATCAAGTCGTATCTGTTGGAGACCTTATGGCTGTTAACATTGTATTGGGTAATTAAGTTGCTTTTCTCATGCCAACTCAACCTGCAGTAGAAATTGTCCCTGAACGTGCAGTTCCAAGAAACCTTTATCAAATTAAGTGTCTTGTAATGAATTATCATGTCCATCTGTTTTATGCTCCCCTCTCAACAAAAATGGAGCTATTTTTCTATATTTTTTTTAAGATCAGTCTGTTGGTAAACATCTCTCTTTTTAAAAAAAGAAAAAGAAAAATTCAGTTCTTTGAGGTATGGAGTGTCATTCCCTTTAAATAATCCCTCCAGCTGCTTTTTGAGAGTAAATTATACAGTGTGTAAAACATGCATTAACATGTGCATCTAAAGCATTCCTGACTCGTGACATGCTATGTCAGTAGCATTCTCCTTGTTTTTAAACACATGCAAAAGAAAAAGATTGCAAGTATATTTAAGTGTATTTGAAGCCCTTCTTTCTCAGCTTAGGAAAGAACATTGATTCTGTTGCCCTCTGTCATAGTAATTTTTGGTTCAAAAGAGCAAATCAACTCATGACTAAAAAGCCAGAGTCTATATTAAACTCTGATTTTTTTAAACAAAAATAATTATAAGAATTCCATGTTATTATTGGACTGATACCAGACTGAAGAAAATACGCTTTCCTAGAAGTTAAAGCCCTTACCCATTAGAGATGAACCATCTCCCCAGTAGGGTGCTTGGCTTGTCAGTCATGTGCTTCAGCTGTGTGAGCCTTCACACTTTCTATACCAGGGCTGTATGCCCTGTGTGCTCCTCCACGAACTTAACCCAGGACCTAGTCTTTATTTTTGTGTTAACCCTGAAAACTAACAAGGCCGCATCACTCACTGGCTTATGTTTGTTCCAAGTGATCCAGACATCACAACTGAGGGGAACAAGCGAATCTTGTGGAGCCTTTGGTGAAGCCCAAGTGGAGAATCCACAGCAAGAATAATATTAAACTTGATGACTTTCTTCATCCATCCATCATCCAGAAAAATAAAAGAGCTGCTCTGAACAACTCTAAGGGGGAAAAAAAAGCTTTGCGAACTTTTTAGGGAGCTAACAAGCAAATGTAAGACGTTACCTCTCTGGGAAAGACTAAAAGAAGCCTATAATTTCATAGAGCATATTTTACCCACTTGGCACCCTTCACGGTGGCCAGAGGTAGTGGCAGCACATCATTGTGCTTCACAGCCTGTAGAGGTTCGAGGTTGTGTTTGCCTGGTAGACACTGAACAACTGAGCTGGAACCCTGGAGGCAGAGATGGCTGGATTCCCTTGGCCTTTCTGAGTTAGCCTGTTGGGAACAGACCATGCAGGCAAAAGCCTTTCAAGTTATCCTTTCCCGGCCTTGTATGCATTGGGGAGGCGTATTACGATTAGCCTAAGTCATTTGTCCCTTCTTGTCCTTGGCAAAGCTGTTCCAGAGCCTTCATGGATGCCTGGAATTTCACATTAGACTAAATCCAGTTTTCTTCTATGCTTGTAGACCCAAAATAAAGGCACAGGAAGATACTCATAAATAAAACTATAGCAATTATAGTAACATACTGTAATAAATATTATTCATGCTGGTCACTGTGGCTTAGGCCTGTAATCCCAGGACTTGGAGAGTGAGACAAAAGAATTACCATAAATTTGAGGCCAGTTTGAGTTTATAGAGTATAACCCTTTCTCAAACCACCAGATACATGCACAGTGTTATTTATGACTTGTGGTTGTTTATTTCTAGAACTTTCTATTTAAAAAGGAGTGACTGAAAACATAAATAAAGCAGGATAGATTAGGCTAACCTGTGCACCCTTTGAGGGCCAAGACCCATCTGTGTATGTTTCCCTCTCATCACTTACTAACACAGATAAATAAAAGCTTAAGTCCATTCTGTAGATAATCTGCAGCAAGCCCCGGCACCCAAAAGCCTATAGTTTTGACTTATTCAGAAAACAGATTCTTGGAATGTTCGTCGTGTACCTGGAAGGAATAAATGGCCATGAGATCAAGGAGCCTTTAGTTTATGGGGAGGCAAATGCAAATAAATCATTTTAGTTGTAAGTGTTGCTTGTTTTAGAAGTTGAAATGTGCAAAATAAGGAGAAGCTTATAGGACAAAGAGATACTAATTCCTATTTGGAAAACTGTCAGATTTCACTTTTGAGCTGAGTCTTTGGGAATAAGTCAGAGTTCATGGGATGGAGAAAGACGAAAGGGCATTCTAGGCTATTAGATAGAGTCTTTGACTTTTGTTTTTAAATGTGTCTTGGAGCCTAAAACATTTGCACTAATCTCATGTATCTTCATGACTTGAGAGAAATGGAATGAACCCCCTCTCCAGATAGCCACCCCATGGCCAGACTACATCACTTGTTTAAGATTTCTCTTTGCTTTCCTCTTCCAGGGAGCAATGCTTTTTAGAATAGTAGGCAGATCCCTTGTTATCCAGCCTTCCCCTGCCTCTCCTCCATATTGGCTGCCAAACCCTTGATAATAATGCCCTGTCCTCGTCTTGACATATGCTGTGTAGATTGTTTCCTGTTCTTGTAAACCCACCAGTTTCTTCTGTACCTAGAATGTCTTCCTTCTATGCCCTCTCTCATATTTGGTGACTTCTACACCATCCGGGACTTCTCACAGCCTTCGTCCCACTGCCTCTGCCATCAGGCACCTGCCACCGTACTTCTAGCACGTCACCAAAGAGCTGGGCTTATAGGCAGAATGGCTTCTGCAAGGAGTGTGCTCTCTCCAGCAGCCTTTGGCATAAAGGCGCTCACCAGGTGGAGCCCCGGTTTGCAACGGGCATCCTTGGGACCCACTTCACCCCAAGAAGTGTTTCATTTCTTGAGATTACATTCTCTGCCCCATTTATAGTAATAGCCAGCATCTTTAAACTGGCCTGTTTTGCATAAAAGACAAGCTTCTTCTGAACACGTGTTTGTTTCTGCCCAGGACAAGAGTGGTACCTCTTAGAGGGAAGCATCCTGAGCCGTCTACTCTGTCCTCACTTCTTCTGGACTCACACTGACTTCCAGGCTCTCTGTCCCTGACTGATAATTGAGGAGTTCCCGCTGAAAGACCCGATGCAGGAGGAGGGAAAGGGATCAGGAAATGTAAAAGTACTAGAAAGATTGGCCTAGGGTGGGTTCCACTGAAGCACAGCAGGCAAGGAGGAGGCTCGTGCTTTAAAGAGAGCTGGTCAGAAGGAGGCTGAGGCTTGGGAGAAATTGGCAAAATCATCGAGTGGACAGCTTCACAGAGTGAGCGTGGAGAACTTGGAAAGTGGCCTATTGTCATGTGCAGGTGTTGTTGAGTTACTTACATGGGATGGGGGCAGAAGCAGGGACCCTGGATCTTCAGGGACCATGAGAGGTCAGAGCATTGAAAGTGCTTCCTCTGCAGCACCCCGAAGCCTCCTAAATGACATAAATAAGAGACAGGTGTTGAGTGCTTTCATGTTTCAGCCACGGTGCTGGATGTTTCTCATGCGTCAGTCCATTTAATCCACACGGCAGTCATAGGACATACGGAAACTTTATTTTTTTTTATTTTTTTTAAAGATTTATTTTATTTATTATGTATACAGTGTTCTGTCTGTCTGTATGCTTGCTGGCCAGAAGATGGCATCAGATTTCATTACAGATGGCTGTGAGCCACCATGTGGTTGCTGGGACTTGAACTCAGGATCTCTGGAAGAGCAGTCAGTGCTCTTAACCTCTGAGCCATCTCTCCAGGCCCCAGATGGAAACTTTAACCAGCTATATTTTCCCTGTGGTCCAGTTGAAACATAGATTATATAACTTGCCCAAACTCCCATGGTCACATTGCTGCTAAGGAGCCAGAATGCAAATATGACACTATTTTATGTCAGGGTCCCTTTCTGGAAGCCTATGTGTCTTGGGTAGAAGTCAGAGCTAAAGGGAGGAAACGTTTGTGTGAGTGAAAAAGCCTTGCTGACTTCCCTCCCAGCCACCACAGTGGAGGAAATGAGTGTGGATGTCCTCAGTCTCACTGGAGTCAGAAGGATATCGTTAGGGGAGAGCCAGGTTGGTATTAAAAGGTTTGTGTGGTACAGTTTTTGTTGATGCTCAGATTGGTGCCTTGGCTCCTGTTGGAAGACTGGTTGGTGTGTAGATGAGTCCCGGGCACATGTATGTTCTCCAGAGGATGTGAGACTGTACCGTCTGCCACTTTATGCCGATAACGAGAGGCTTGGAGTTGACTGTTCGCTGGGATCCAGTTGGAAGTCTGCAGTCATCAGCTTCAGCGCCAACCTGGGTACAGTTGACTCTGGATGCCCGAGGCAGTGTGTGCAGCCACTGCAGTGGTGGAAACTGAGCTTAGGTTTCAAAGTTGATTTGTTGAGGTGTCATCTGTCCGTGCTTGTTCTTGTATTCCAGGGCAGGTGTTCAGCAGCCTACACCCCACTGTGCTCTCATATCCAGGGCCTTCCTAAACTGAATCTTCCTGGCATTCCCAGTGTCTGACTAGCTGCATGCCTGCTTGCATTCTCAGTAAATAAACACAAACCAAGTACGTATTTGTAGACAAGCTGATTCCATATTCCAGAGCCTCCATTTCTAATGCAACTGGTGATCCCAGGCTTTGAAATGAAAATACTTGACATTGCTGCATTTAAACTTACCCTCCGGCCCAGAGAGATGGCTCAGCAGCTAAGAGCACTTCCTGTTCTTGCAGAGGACTTAGATCCAATCCCCAGTACCCACATGGCAACTCGCAACCGTCTGTAAGTTTCAGGAGATCCGGGCCTCTGCTGACATCCGTGAGCTCCTACTTGCACATGGTGGGGAGCATAGACATACACTCAAACACACCTACACAAATAAAGTAAATAATTTATTTAAATCGTATTCTCATGTCCATCCCCCCTTTCAAGGCTGTAATATGCCAGTTTCTCTTCTTTTTTCCTTACTTTGAATGGTCCTCTATACATCTCTCCCTCCTATCCTACCAGCCCATGACAGGATACACCGGTGACTTCTCTCAGATCTGAGGAAGTGGAGACAGAGGACTCTCAGTGTCAGACAGCTGAGTTTGACAAGGTGGTTGGGAATGCCTGTGGGATCCTCGCCCTGACATTTTCAACAAGGGCCAAAGAATATTTTCAGCTGTTGCCTGCCTCTGGTCTGGCTCCTGCCAAGATCGGAGCCTGCCCCTGGACTTCATTAGAAACTCACATCAGGGTAGTAGTTTGTAGAAAGCATGGTTGCTTTATCTTCGCCATACTGACTTACCATGGGGGTCTGGGAACAATGTCTACTTAAAGCTTGCATGTTCCTAAAGTGTGTACCATTTTCCTTCAGCTGCACACCTTCTGCTTCCTAGGCGCCTGGCATCTTTGAGAAGGAAGTCATAATTGTCTCTTGAGAGAGCCAGGAAGAGGGAAGCTGTCCTAGTTATTTAATTGTCTTGGGTTTATATCTCCCGTGTTTGAGAGCACGTCCATCCGTTCTTCTTCCTAGACAAAGAAGCAGAGCATAACACTCACAGAAAGCTCGGTTGCTTTCCTCCTGTCTTGGAGGTCAGAGTCATAAGGAATGTGCAGTTACGTGTTAGGCTGGAGCAGCTCCCTGTCCTAGGGAGGGACCACTGATAGACAGCAGGGACTGATCCTCCGTGGCTGGCTGTGACGAGTGATGAAGAGTCAAGGAGCTCATACCGGGATTAGCTGGAGGAAGGGTGAAGTAGGGTCAGTAGTTCTCCAGGGAGCGGTAAATCTCCTAGGGAGAGACAGGAGGGAAATTCAAGCTTGAGGCACTCCCATAGGGAGCTGGCTAACCATTTTCCAAAGTGGTAGTTGAACCGTTCCATGTCAAACCTCCTTCTTTGGGATGTTTTATTTACAGTCATGTTTTAAATGTACATATTCCTGGAACAAGGAAGAAAATGAAACCGCAGAACGGTAGAGCTTTAAATTTCATTAATGATGAAGCTGCTTTTAATGGAAGAGCATTGTGTTTTATGTGGCATCTTTTCCATTCTTGACAAGCTATTTCATTAACAGCCTCTACAGCCTTAGCAGAGAGTACTTAGTACCTGTACTTTATAAGTACTTAAATGCTTCTTTTCCCCTGTTCCCTGACCAAGGGAACANCAGACAGGGGATGTCTCCACATTCCAGGACTCAGGCAGGTGTTTCAGATGTGGAATAAAGCCATTATTGGATGAACTGTTTTCTAGAATACTAAACAATTCGGACTTGTTTTTCCTGAAGTACATGGATGGAAGGATAAGTGTCTGTGTTGGGAAAGATGGGAAGTCTGTGGCGTACAGTCTCCAGTGTCTTCCTCTGGAGAGATGTTCCTATCCAGGGATGTTAGGATGATGTTTGCTGTCGTGTGCCAGCACCCACCGCAGGGCACATTTCTGAGACACTCCTATGCTTTTCAAGAGGGCTGTGTGGGTGTCAGAGGACCCCTTTCCCTCAGGTTCTATGGTCATCCCTCTTACTTACTGTCCTTTGAAGTTTCTCTCTTCATTCTGGTAAACAGGTAAACGAACATCGATTCTTTAGCATAATTTCAACACAGGTCCCAAATCTGCTCTATGATAACAGAACCCTGACATTTATCATGCTGTTTCTTTTCATGAAGTATAATATATAACTATACATTATATTTATTTGTATATATAGTACATACAAATAAATATGGAACTGTTACCCACCTCCCAGGTAAAATTATGAGGAAAGTGAGGTCAGGGGACATAGTGAGCCAGGTCTGATTCAAGGAGATTCAAGGAGAGCAAGAAGGAAAAGAAGCAGCAAGATGTAGAGGTGACATGACTGGGTACCAGCCAGTGAGATGCAGTAGAAAAGTCCTGGATCAGGTGATCACATCGATGGGGATGGTAATGGTGGCGGTAGAATCATGGGGTTTCAAAGTTAGAAGAATGCTTTCTGAGTATGCGTCTTACTTTATGGGTGAGCAAACCAACCTTCCAAGGATTGGAGTGGGTTGCTAATGTTTTCACATTTTTTCCCGTGGGGACAGTTAAGTAAATAACAGGAGGAGCCTTTGTAAATGATTGACAGCATACACTGACTATTATAATCCCCATTAAAATGTTAAGATGGACTTGGTTTTCTCAAGTGGGAAGTAAAATTTACACCATGGTGACCCAGCCCCTGCACGTGTAGGCCCAAAGGTCCTAGAAGGTGGTTTCTGGAGAGCATGTGTCCAGCAGATTCTGAAGTTCCTCCTCTGACTGGTCCTCAAGTCCAGTACCCCAGAACCTGTACTGTAAGCAGATTCCATTGTCTGTCTCACATACTGATCTGGGAAGCCTCACCTCTAAGTTCCCCATTCGTAATGTATAAGAAACAATGCGGGGCCAGCAAGATGACGCCAAACATGAAAGGTGCTTGCCACTGAGCCTAGCGACCTGCATTCAGTCACCAGAACCCACAAGAAGAATGGGGGAAATGACTTCCAAAGTTCTTCTCCCATTTCCAGACATGATGTACAACACACACACACACACACACACACACACACACACACACACACGCTTATATGCATGCACTAAGTAAATGTAAAAAAACTTTTTAGAAAGACAGTACATGCTCCAAGCTCTAAGTTAATAGCTATGGATAAAGAAAATGCTGACTCCAGATTTTATTGGTTGTATTTGTTGCTCATTGTCTTCTTATA
Source organism: Bramus lutescens (assembly GCA_001685075.1). NCBI lineage: Eukaryota > Metazoa > Chordata > Mammalia > Rodentia > Cricetidae > Bramus > Bramus lutescens. The sequence goes on along the minus strand of LOEQ01000984.1, from coordinate 151,704 downwards.
TAAGACAGCCCCTTCTTTGCTAGAGAAACACATGGGAGAATCAGTATGATTTTGATTTAGTAGAATAAGCAGGTACACTACAAGAGTCAGGGGCCCTGCCTGTATTGTTAAAAGTCAGAGGACGGAAAATTAATTCTGGAGAAAGCCTTTTGGGTGTGTGGTCCTAAGGGCTCTGAGGTCTTCACCGGCGTGAAAGGAGAAGCAGGCATGAGTGGGCATCTGTGGGACTGGCTGTTGCATCCAGTGAACGGAACACTGGCACTGGTGCCGGAGTATGAATGAGCAGAGCCTCAAGTGCAGCGTGGAAGCTACAAGATAGGCAGAGGCCGAGCTTGCACACACCCAGTAAGCTGTGTCTGGAAGCTTCCACACTGCCTGGGACTGTGTATATAGTCCCCGAAGCAAAATACGTACAGGTGAAGAAGAAATGTGTACTCTGCTTGTTAGCCAGCTACCCAGCAATGTGAGCCTCCTAAGGAAGTGAGTGCCCTCTAGGGGTGTGTGTGATGTCTCAGTGCTGTTCACCATTGCTCACAGGCCCTCAGGATGCCCACTAAACTGAGTGAATCCATTACCTTTACCTACTCTGGGAAGAGGAGAGCAGGGCCCTCTTAACCAAGTCCCACCTGACTGCCACTGTGATTACATTATGCAGAAATTTATTAACAGGGTGTTTTGATTGATTACTATCTTAATATCGAGGATGGCATTAGAGGCTTCTCTGCTACCCCGGCAAATTGCCGGTACAGATTAGTGCTTCTTTGAAACTTAAAAAAAAAATCCTTAATTCTTCTTTTATGATTCCATTTATATGAACTGCATAAAGCAGTCAAGCACACAGAGGTCTAACTTGTATTTGTAGTTGCCAGGGCCAGTGTCAGGAGAAGCCAGGGAAAAGCTACTGTATGGTGCAGGGTTTCTGTTTGGGGTAAAGAAAAAGGCCGCAGCAGTGACTGCACAGCCTCACAAATAGAAGAGCAGTGAGCAGGAGTCTGTACTTTAGAAGGGTGTTGCTGTGTGGTGACTTCCATCTCCTCGGGCGGAGGCTTGCTGCTCAGAGTATCCTCACACTGCTCTGTCTGGAGGGGACTAGCTGAGTTGACCAACTAGAGTCGCTGCCTGGTTTTCCCTTGCTGTTGCTTCTGATTTGTTAAACTAGCTAATAGCATCCATCCTTCCTTTATTTCCAACCCTGTCTCCTTTTCTATACCAGCTCTACATAACAGGCGCAAAAGGAGCATGTGACCCAAACAGAGAGAGAGAAGGACTCCAGACAGGTGTGTTCAGGTGTTTGTGGCCAGACCCAGGGGCTAGAACAGGACACTCAGGAGGCAGCAGGAGTGCACAGCAGAAACAGTAGAGCAAGTGTCTGCCCAGAGCAGGAGCAGAGACCGAGCCGAGCCCTGTTTAAGGAAGACGCTGGGGGAGAGAGTTAGAAGGAAAGGTATGTGGCCCTCCTGGTGATGAGTGCTACCCCAGACACTGATAAGTGCAATGAGGAGAAGATTGTGGAACAAAGCTGTGGGCTGGGTGTGGCGTGGCTAGAGTGAGGGCAAACAGCGCAGGAAACTGGGGAGGGGTGAGTGATGACATCAACCTCCTTAGGCATCTGTCTCCTGTTAGTTTCTTAATCCATCTGTTTTCTCTTTTGCCTTGCTTGCTCTTACCCAGGAATGGGGTAGGAGGGAAGGAAGACTGGCGGGGGTGGGGGGGGGATAAAAAATGAAAAGAAGGGAGGTAGCCAGGACAAAGTGCAGTCTGTGTGCTTAGGTGTTCTGTAGCTCAGCATTTCCTCCAAGTGACTCCCGAGAAAGTCATGTTTCTTCCAATGGAAAGCACGGAGAGTAGGTATATAGCCATCTGTATAGCGTAGGTCAACAGGGGCCTGCATTACTTACCGAATGAACAAGAAGATGTAGCAGGCCTTAACCCAGACCTTTTCTGGTTCCGTCCTCAGGTCATCCGTTAAAGTGTTGATTTTAGGTTCAGAGGAATCTGTCAAAGTCAAGGAACAGATGGCATTAGGTAGGGAGGCAGGGTAGGTAAGAGGTCCAGGAACCAAGAATGCAGCAGTCTGCAAACATCGTGGTTCTTTGCCAGTCAACCATTTAGACTCGGTAGTAAATATGGGAGGAGGGAAGGGTCCTTTCTTTTCTAAGTGGGGTACTAAGCACTTTTGAGAGTTTTGGTTCATCTTCATGGTACCGAAATGGGTCTCTGAGGATAATAATAGGGGCATTGGAACATTGGGGAATGTGGCAGGTACAGCACAATGTTAGAATGATTTTCGGTGTAATTGGATTTCCCAGAGTTCAGCAGGAGCAAGTCTAGCAGAGAAGTGCACAGTGTGTTTGGACAGAAAGCACTAAAGTGTTGAAGAGCAACAGCCAAAGAGCGTATTTCTTGGGCATACGTGTGCTGCCTGGTGTTTAAGAGTGATTGTAACACATGAGCAGGCAGAATGTGATTCTAGATTCTAGAAGTGGTAGAAACAGCTATTCCTATGGGGTGCTGTCACTTGTGCCTGCATCTAGACACTAGGATGTGTCACGTGCAGTAATGTAAGCAATACACCAAGCTGTACGATTTTAACGGTTTGACTGCATGCCTAAAAGTCTAGTGGCAAGGCACTCAATGCTAAAAGACCAGCTCGCAGTACACAGTCCTAGAAGGGAGTTGTCCTGCAGGGATCAAAAACTCCGCACGCCAAACAAGCAGGCATTTATCTTAAATGGTAGGCAGAAATATGATTGTAGTAAAACCTTAATGTGGTTTTCATTCCCGCTCTCCCAGGAATCTAACCGTCATCACGCAGGGAAGAACCAGGAGAGAAGTGGTGGGGGCAGGCTTCATTCACGTCTTTCCAGTGGCTTATAATGGTCTTTGGTGCAAACTTTAACTTCATTTACATTTTTTTAGTTCCCCAGCTAATTGAAAATGTCATTGAAATTCTGGGCCTGATTACTGAGATACTTGAGGACTATAAGCATATTTGTAATTTATTGAAGATTGAAACAATAGATCAAACCAATCACTTAAGCAAGAAAGGGGAAAAAACAGAATTAATGAATCTGTTAATAATTCTTGATGTGAATGGCCCCTCCCCTGATCAGAACATCACTCCCATTTTGAATGAGAACCCACACATTTCCTTCCAGCATCTTTCTCATAAGGATGCCTTTATTTTCTCCTCTCGGGCTGGCATCTCACTCCATCACTCTTTCACTATGTGACCCATAGTCTGCTCCCAGAGGAGTCCTCAGGACCAGAGGCTAGCAGCTACCTCCCATTACTACATGTATATGCTGGTACCCAGCTGCCCGAGCATCTCATTCCCAGTGTCTTATTTCATTGCCTCTGAGAAGCCAGTTGGTCTCTCCTCTGTTCTCTTCACTTACCTCTGCTTATCGGCTCCTGCAGATTTCACAACAGAATTAAAGTCAAGAGCGACCAGAACTTATAGCTCATAAAATATCTCATCCCTGCATGCGGAGATGCATGCACATGTGATAGCTCAGAATCTATGAAATTAAAACTTTCTGCTTTCAAGACAACTGTCAGCAAAGTTTATTTGCCTAAACTTCATGCCCCACTGTATGTAGAAACTTTAGATTTCAATCTGTTCTATGTATGGCACACAAACATAAATTAAATATTGCTCAAGATGACTGTGTTCCTAGAGATGATCGTACAGACAAGGAATGACTGGAAGGCCAATAATTTAATTATGGAGCGGGGAGACATAAAACCCTATAGAGAATGCCTACCCATCCCTGGAAACAAGGCTGTAATCTGGGGCTACTTAACGGAGGGACCACTCATTCACTGTTAGCATCCCTGACCGACATAATGAGCATGTGTAGAAATGGCCCTGCATCATCTGAAAGTGTTACAGTGAGTGCCAACGTGGGGAACTAAGAAATGAGGTGAAATGTGTCTCCCTATATGGGCAGGGTTAAAATGGGGCTGTCTATGTAGGACATGAGCGGTAGTTGTTTGGGAAGTGGCTGACTGCTCATACAGCCCTCCGCTCATTCGTTCACTGTACCAGACAACCGGGATGTGCCATGTAGCCCAGGTACTTGCCACTTTGTTTGGGGGTCTCCCAACGTCTGTGTTGTTATTTATTCATGGGGTTTTCCTTCCCTTTTCTTTGGTTTCAGATGCGAGTGTCTCTCTGGCTTATGTGGTTTTCCCGTTTGTGAGGTGGGATCTACTCCCCGCATAGTCTCTCGTGGAGATGGGACACCCGGAAAGTGCTGTGATGTCTTTGAATGTGTTAATGGTACGTGCGGTTTCTCTTGTTCTCAGAGAGTGTTCATTTGTGCAGCAGGAGGAGGAGGGAGGGCCAGCCTAACTTGTTCTGCCAGTTAGAGCAGGGGTCACTCTGAGAGGGGACTTGCTTAGTCACTGTGCAGCTGAGAAAGTTAGGGAGGGAAGCATCACACTGTCACAGAAAACCTCACAGTTTCGGTAGCAGCCTGTATAATAGGATGTGTCAAAAGTTCAGTTTGGGGATTTCAGGGGGAAAGAGAGGGGACTGTAGCCCGTTACATACTTTCTGTCCTCCAGTAACCTGTGCCCATTGCTGTCAGGAGATAGTCTCATTGAAAATGTGTGAGAGCTAGCGCAATTAGAAATAGAAAAGACCTCGTTCTTCCAGCCCAGGGTGTCTCTAGTTAGAGAGCATTTTAGATCACTGTTTGGGATTAGCATTGACCAGCTTTACACCTGACCTTCCTGGCTTTAGAGAAAAGGACTCCTGTGTCATAAGTTCCTTGAGGAGGACCTGCCTCTTACCTTCACCTTCACAAGACAGCTTGGTATTTGGCAGCTTGATGTTTATTAAATTGAGATGCTAGGAGAGCAGAAAACTTGAACCATGCTTCTCTAGTGGAATTTTCAGGGGGAAAAAAAAGTAGTTGCATAGACCATAACCACTGTCCATGCATGGATGAAAGTAGAGAGAGTTAAGCAAACATAACAAAATGCATTGCACCCACAGAAACTGGCAGTGACTACCACCTGTGAGAATCCAGGCTTTGGGATGTCCCCTTCCTGCTCTCACATCCCTCCTCCCACAAAGAGGTCTTGCTAAAGTTGAATCGTACTTGAATTGTGACCTTGTATTTTCCAGTCACGTGGCCCTGTGTTTTGTTGCTTTGATTTGCACTGAAGAAACACTGGTAGTGTAGCTGGGTGATTAAGAAAAACCTCGGCCCAAATGATGCCAGATGAGGGTTGGTTGATCCCTCTTGCTGTGTAACCAGGGAAGACTCGTGCTCACCGTGAGCCTCAGTTCTATGACTCTAGAATGAAACGAGTAACAGTGATTATGCATCAAGTGTTAATAGTCTTTATTCTGTGTGTTCACATTCTGCCCACACTCTCAGAACACCGCTCTGGGTGTTGGTGGTGGAGACAGTAAGGCTAGAGTAAGCATCCTCACATACAGACTTTATAAATAGAGTACAAGGGAAGGCGCGGGGGAAAGTTCCGTGTGCTTAAATCTCTTTGAAGTGCTTCCCATCAGTCCTGTTAGCACCCAGCCAGTGATTTTGTCTGTTAATCCCGAGCCAGAGGACAAGCAGACCTCTTCCTTCTGGCCGAGCTGCAGCGTGATTTATTGCAGGTGATGTTCTCTGTGAATGCTTAGCTTGTGCTGTTAACTCTTGTGCCGCTCGAGGCAGAACTCATCGCTCCTTCATCCCAGGGCGCACAGCCCCGCGGATACGCCTCTCACACAGCTGTCTCTCGTTCATTCTGTAGGGACTTCTAGAACGGGCAATCTGTCTGTCTCATCATACATCTGTGGATATTGTTGGGGCTCCCCAGATTTTCTTGATTTAGCAAGTGAACGACCTGTTTGGTAACCATCTTTGTGCCCCTCGGAAGTGACTGTTAACATGCCAGCTCACAGGGGTCACCTCACAGGGGTAGCCCAGGTTTCATTGTCCTATACCTTTATCTGAAGTCACTTTGTCTTCTGCAAAGAACGCCTGCATGAGAATATTTGCTCCATTTCTCTGCCCTTGGCTCCTTGCTTCTAGAGAATCAAGCATCACACCTTTCTGTCTGTCAGATCATTGACTCTACCTTTTCAGCCACCCTGGTATCAGTCTTCTGGCTTGCCCTTGCTTATAGACACATCTTATAGAACCCCAGCCTTAAGAGTAGGACTGACCATCTGACAACGGGAGAGAGTTGCTGTGTTTCCTGCGGTTGCTTCCTCTCCCCGTAGATATGTTGTGTCAGCCTTCCTTGTTTCTTGTCCTGCTCCAGATTTTCTTGTATTCTATTACCATTCAGTTGTAGAAGACTAGACAGTAGCTATAATTCTATGACAGCTATAAATCAGTAATATAGGATATTTTTAAGGATAATCTATCTTTTTCTGTATCTTATTTATTTTGTCAGGTGCATGTATTTATATATCCATGTGTATTTATTTATGTGATTTATACCACAGTCTTTCTTTCTCTCAATCTCAGTATCTCTCTTTTTATCTATCTCTCTGTATGCAGTTGCACCTGTGTGTGTGTGTGTGTGTGTGTGTGTGTGTACAGAGGATGGAGGAAGGAGAATCAGGTGGAGAGAGGGAAACAGAAGGGAGAGAGGGGAACTTGCTTATCCACAAGACTTTAGGGCTGCTATACCCTGAGATCAGGTTTAATAACATAGTGGTTAAATATTAATTAGAAAAGAGAAGAATAGCCATAAGCTTCTTAGCAGAAGTTGAAAGTGGAAATTAAACAGAGCACACACAAGTGTGCAGGCTTACAGGTGTCTTTGTAGTTCATGCAGTTGTCACAGTTAAACATCGCACCTGCCCACCCCACCCCGCCCCCAGCTTCCCGCCATTAAAATGTAAAAGGATGTAGGCTCAGGTACACCATTCTTATTTTCAGAGGCAAAAAGGCAGCACACAGTCCCTAATGGCAGCTTCTTTCTCACATGAAAATTAAAGGGACAGCCCTGAGCGATACGTCATAGGTTCAGTCACCTCAGCATTACAGATACAGATGCCAGTACCCTGTTGCCAGGCTCCTGGATAAAAGCAAGATACTCCTGACACTTGGTGAAAGGGCAGATATGCACAGCTGGACCTCGGTGCCTGGATCACTCTCTGGTGGTTCGAGAAGTCCCCAGTTGCATGCAAAGGAAGACCCCAGTTGAGGAAGGTTAGGTTAACTCTTCGCGTGACCAGCCTCAGAATAGAAGCAGAGATTCCCCCAGCCAGCAGGACTTGGCTCCTGAGCTGACCACGAGGCTCACGTTACTTTTTCAAGATATACATTAAAATGAAGAGGTAAGTTTTTAAAGTTTATGATGTAAATTCCCAAAATGAATTTGAGAGCTCCTGAGTGCACTAGGCCAGATGACTAGGTTGGAGGACTTCCTCCATAAACCTGGTTTGGCCTTGTGTTGGTAGAGGGAGGAGCTGACTGTGGCTGACTGCAGCACAGGTTGGGCTTCTCTGGTGCAGTAAGGCTTGAGAGGTGACGTCAGGCACCACAGGAACAAGTGATAGGATTGAGTGGTGAACAGTCAGCCACCTCCTTCAAGAAACAACTGTATCTGCCCTGGCTCCTGGCAGATGCATTATCAGCAATGAGTTGGAACTGCCTTGCCAGCTCAAAGCTAAACATGCCTGTCTGCTTCATTGTGCCCTTATCTTCCCTGCCACCTGACGCATGTCCCACCTCTCAGTCCATAGGCTCTGGTTGTTGAGACACCAGCTGTAGAAGGCAGAAGTAATGAGCAGTCATACTTAGACACACAGTTTCCCAGTATGTATGCCAGGCACCTAGATGAATAGAATATTTGATTTGAATGACATCGTCGACAGGGGATGCTTCCAGGGTAACTTAGGTGTGTCAGTGAATTCAGCTGTGTATTATGGTATTGGAAACATACCAGCTGAAACTTCCGGAAATAGTTTCAGCCTTATAATGTTTAATAGTGAGCGCATTGAGCAAGACTGGGTATGACTTGAGGTCAGTCCACGTTCAACAGTCTAAGAATCTGTCACCAGAACAAAAGGAAGAGAGCCTTGCTTTTCCCAGGCATTGCCAAGAGTGGTGGAGGATGGGAGAGACAGAAGAAGGTCACTTGTGTGCCTAGGATTAACCCAGAACAGTATAAGGTAGGTATGGACTATATTCATAGGAAGGCATAGGATGCAGCGTGGTTATATTTTTAGCCTGTTCTTGTACCATTCAAGTCCTCTGCCTGTCCCTGTGGGGCTGCTGTCTCTCTCAGCAGTCTTAAAAGGACAGAGTTTTTAAATGCACAGTGTTGGTTAAGGGCCTTCATCAGGACCAGGATATCTGAAGTAAAGTTACTCACATGAAAGACACACTCAAAATCAGCATTCTCGTCAAGTTGGCCTACAAACCCAACCTGGAGTGTGTAGATAAGAAAGCTGTTCTTGAGGATATCTAGGAAGAACCCCTTGTCTGGATGGCCCAAGCTCTGAGTGTCTTCCAATATAGAAATGGAGAGAATCCAGCAGTTTGAAGGAGGGGCTCATTTGGGTTTGTTTATTGAGCGCTCCTGTCCCCCCCCCCAGCCTTAGTAAGCTAGTGTTCATGAGGGCTTTCTGCAGCATTTGGAGTGTAGTCCCTTTTCCCTCATACTGAATTCCTGTCTCCTTGGCATCTCTGGCGTACATGCAAGCGTCCAGTAGAAAAGGTTCATTTCCCTTTCGGGTACTTGGAAGCCTTTATGCCTGGTCTTTTAATTTGATCCATCTAATTACATCAGTTAGGAGGAAACATGGAGCAATCGTCCCGTTGCACCCCTCCTCACACCGCTGTCACTCCTGTGACCTCCTGTTCCGTTTCATTGACTGCCTACACAGGTCACCCCCTAATGATAGAAGACCAGTGGCAAAGTAGAAGCCACCCTCAACTAAGAGGTTTAAGAAAAAATTCAGCAACAGTAGACCTGGGCAGGGCTGGGAGGTGTTCCTCTATTTTCACATTTGCTATGATGTTCTATGTTTCAACATTTGCTTTGGACACCACTCACCAATCAGAACTAGAGGTCTCCAGCAGTCCGTATTATGGCTTTCTCTTTCAAGAGCTGTAGAATGTTAGGTGGAAGAGAAGCTCACAGAATGTAGAAACATAAATTGTCTGACACCAAGTGCTTGGAGCAGTCACCGAGAGACATTTCCATACTGAAGAGTACAAAGTCCACCTTGGTACTGTTTCTGTTCCAGTAGAGGGGAGTGGCCAGCTCTTCATCACTCTAAGGTTCACGTCCATCATCAACAGGCAAAGAAGTAGCTGGCCATTGCTCTCCACAACCACAAGTAGCTTTTTCATGATGCACTTGTTTAGAAAGTTCTTACTAACTAATTTCAACATCAAACACCAAGACTTCATTTTGCTGCTTTGTTTTGGATTTTTTAAGACAGGGGTTTCTCTGTGTAGCCCTCGCTGTCTTGGGACTTGCTCTGTAGACCAGGCTGGCTTTGAACTCACAGAGATCCACCTGCCTCTGCCTCCCGAGTGCTGGGATTAAAGACTTGTGCCACCACTGCCCAGCGTTTTGTTTTAGCCCAGCAAGGCTTACCTGGAAGGTTGTTTTCTGGACTATAAGTTTGGAGACTCTCCGTCTCTCTTAAGCTTGACTCCCATGCCCTCATCCCTGTCTGTGCTTAGCTGATTGACTGCCCCATCCTCCTGTCAATCAAATCTCTTTCATGTAAATTTCTACACACCTCACCCTGAAAACAAGTCCGGCATCAGCTTTGTGTATGACCATGGTTTCATTCCTTCCTTTTTCAAACCCTGCACTGAGATTTGTGGTTTTAACCCTATGGTAAATGTGGTTAATTAGCGAAGCTAAATAATTTATACTGGTTGATTTTTTTTTTTAAGTCTGAATGGATATTGAAAGGGACCCTCACACAGCAGGGGTTGCCTCCTGGACCCGGATTAGGCACAAACCACATGCAAACACCTGTTTTCACACAGAGGGATACTTTATTAAGCAGGGAAGAAAAGTTAAAGTGGCTGCTTTCTGACTCAGGCAGAAAAGCAGCAGCAAATGACCTTGTAGGTGTGATTTTAAGAGGAAAAGGAGAGGTCTGTGTTAGAATGGGCTAGGATGCAATGCTAAAGGAGTTAGGGGATGAGGGAGAAAAGGAAGGAATAAGGAAAGGGGGGCAGGGGTATTTGTCCCAGGGGGACAAAGGACAGCCTCTGGGTAGAGAGGAGACAGACCCGGCACATAGGCAAATGATGGTTTGTAAAAGTAAAGGAGGACACTCCGTGATAGGATGGGGTGTTTAATTTTGATTGGGCATGTTAATTAGGTGAACCAAAGGGGGCTTCTGATTGCTGAACTTTGGTAGGCAGCCTCAGAAGGAGGAAGTGGCCAAATAAGGGAATAGACCTTGGGGGCTAGAAATGTAGTTCAATGGTTTTAGAAAGGCAGATGGAATGGGGAAAAGGGCAAAGCCTGCCACTGCTGAAGTGAGCTGGTGACCCTCCACGGTTGACATGATTTTGAAGTCTGGAAAGAATACTCATTGCCATAGTAACTCATCTGGTACATTGCTAGTGGTTGAGATGGGCAAAGATGTAGGCGATTGGTCTCCATTCTTGAGCATGTGGCTGTTGAGGTGTCTCTGCATCATGTTTTTCCTTCATTTCACCAAATCATCCTGGTACTATTGTCAAAATTGTTCCTGCTGATAGTTTATTTCTGAATTCTACGTACTGGAGGCATCGTGTCTTGTTCTTACACCAGCACCTCACTGTCTCGGTCACTCTAGCCTTGGGGTCGTGTTTGGAAATCGAGTGTGAAGCCTCTAACTTTGCTTTTAAAGATTATTTTGTCAATTCTCAATTCCTTACATTTCCATTATGACCAGAGTGTCAGTTTAGACTAAAGAATGAGCTAGGATTTTGATTGGGGTTGCACTGAGTATTAGATTAACCTAGGGAATATTTTCATCTTAACAATATTTATTGTTTTTCAGTCTGTGTCTGTTTATCTAGAACTTTTTAATTTATTAAAACAGTGTGTGATTGACCAGAGTATAAGTTTTATATTTAAAATTTTTGTAAGTATTTTATGCTTTCTGATTCTGTTGTGAAATGGGATATTTTTAAACTTTATTTTCCGAGTGTATAGAAATCCAATTTTCTCATATTGCAATTTGTACTCTGTAACTTTACTAAAGTTGTTTATAATATCTACTGGATTCTCAGTAATTTTTTTTTAATAATCAAGATCATGTCCTGTGCTTCTAGAGATAGGCTTATTTCTTCCTTTCCACTCTGGATGCCTTTTACTTATTTCCTTTCCCTAATTGTCTTGGCTAGAACTCCCATTATAATGTTAAACTGATGTTCTAAGAACAGACATTATTGTCTTTTTTTT
>LOEQ01000984.1:107870-140298 GCA_001685075.1 Bramus lutescens | reverse complement strand
TTTTGGTCTTGGGGAAATTTTCAACATTGCTTAGTGTGACGTCAGCTGAGTCTTTATATACTCTTGTATTAGGTATTTTTCTGCTGTGATTAAAAAAATACTTAAGAATTGCATCTTACAAAGAAAGGTTTATTTTGGCTCGTGGTTCCAGATTCATTGTTGTCTGTTCCAGCCCTATTTTTCTTAGGGCTATGGCAAAACAGTAGCATCATGACAAAAAGGACATGGTAGCCAAAGAGCAGAGAGAGAGAGAGAGAGAGAGAGNGGAGAGAGAGAGGGAGAGGGAGGGAGAGGGAGAGGGAGAGGGAGGTTCCCGGGACAAGATACACCCTTTAACCCTTTAAGAGCATGCCCAAGTTCCTCCAGCAAGGCTCCACTTACAGTCCATTCAGCTATGAACTTAATATATCAACCCGTTGATAAAGTCCATGTCCTTATAAGCCATGTATACTTCAGTAGCCAAGTCTTCAGTCCACAGTCCTTGGGTGATGGTGGGGCTGAGAATACACCTCATATTCCAAGTGTGACAATGCTATTTATCACGTTAGTGAAGTTACCCCCTAGTCCTTATTGCTAAGTGTTCGTATAATGGAAGAGTTTTGGGCTCCTTTAGATATCCATTCTGTATCATGAGAAAATGCTATAGTTCTTGTCCTCTACTCAAATAACACATATTATTAAAACTAACTTATTTTTGAATAGTTGAACTTTGCATCATGCAATAAATACCTTTTAGTCATGGTGTTTGACCCCTTTCATATGTCATAAGATATGACCTAGTAGTAGCATCTTTGAGAATGTTTGTCTTGATTTGGAAGAGATACTGATCTAGAGTTTTATTTTCTAGTGCTGTCTTTTGTCTGGCTGGAATTAGTATTCAAATTCAAATGAGCCAAAAAAAAAAACTCATTGGTCTCATACTGAGCGTTTTGAATATGAAGCTGTTAATTCCTTAGCAGAAACAAGCCTGAGATGAAATGTAGAACGGAAGCATTCAGTTGGAAGGCTCTGATTTTTCTTTCTGCCATTTGCTCAATGTGTGTTTTTGAGACAAATTATCTATAGTCCCCTTACTTCTAACCCCACAATAATCCCTGCATCGTCCCTTTGTATTGACATTAGATGAAGTAATGATGTTACCGGCCAAGCACTAATAATTACAGGTTATTATCCCAGGAGGGAAACAAAGAGCTTAGGAGAGAATGGACCTAACTAAATCTTTGGAAGTGAAAATAAAAGCCAGTGTGAAAATAGGATCATTGTTCAAAGACAATTACTTAGCAAAGTAAAATACAGTCTCGCATACAAGTGAGTGTCATAGTCTTGGAGGATGGCTACCTGTGTTGAAGTGGAGAAAGTCAGTATGGGTCTTGCCAAGGGACATTTCAGTTCCTTGTGTGAACGGCATAACTGTGTGTTTTGTTTTTACTGTGTGCTAGTCCCTCTGTGAGCATTAAATTCAGTTTAGTACATTTCCATCAAATTATAACTTCCTGCTGACAGAACTTTCTAGAGGCTGTTTCAAAACACACAAAGACACCACTCAAACATGACCTCAAATGTGCCTTGTTTAGTTGAGTTTCTTTTATTAAAATATGATTACATCATTTCCCCCCTTTCCATTCTTCCCTCAGCTCCCTGCTATGTGTCTCCCCTCCCACCTTGCTCCTCTTGAAATCATGACCTCGTTTGGGTGTGGGGGGAAGTGTGCATGTGTGCCTAAATATATAAACACAACCTACTCAGTCTATGTAGTGTTGTTTTATGTGTTTGAGTTCAGAGCTGACCACTTGGCACTGTAGAACCCGGGTAGGATTATTCTCCCCCTCTTAGCATCCCTTAGTTATGTGTATTTCTTTATCCGTGGGCGGGGCCCCGTGATATATGCCCCCTTCCACATGCCTTGTTTGTTTTGACCCTACAGAAACAAAGCCAGCCTGTGTATTCAACAGTGTGGAGTATTACGACGGAGACATGTTCCGAATGGACAACTGTCGGTTCTGTCGGTGCCAAGGAGGCGTCTCCATCTGCTTCACAGCTCAGTGTGGGGAGCTGAACTGTGAGAGATACTACGTGCCTGAAGGGGAGTGCTGCCCTGTGTGCGAAGGTAGGCCAAAGGGTTCAGAGCTTTCATTTCAAAACTGATCTCATTCAGAGCAATGTGAAGTCCCCACTTAAGGGCACCATTGTCTGTCCTTTAGAGTGTTGATAGTGCCTAGTAGGGTGTGTGGAAATACTTCCCTGAGGAAAGCTCCATTTGGGGCACAGTCAGTGGTCACAGGCTCTACAAGTTGACATGTGATTTCTGGGTTGCTTCCTGTTCCCGCCCCGGAACTGTAGTGGTGACATAGTAAGTCCTAGGGCCGAGCTTGTCCACACCATTGCATTAGAATCTGTCATCTGCTGTCCTTGGATTGTATGGCCTGTCACCATCAGTCTCCACCAGTCAGCTCAGAATCAGGACCCTACTGCCTTTTCTCCCTGGAAAAGGTCAGGTTGCAGATTGGCATGGTGGCAGCAGCTTTGTGACCAGACATGTGTCAGGTGTGACTTTTAGAGACCTGTGGGTTCTGTATTCCTCTCTGTTCAAGCAGTAGTGTTTGCATGTTCTTCCTGCAGACTCCTCCCATATCTGATTGTCATAAGTAGTGAAATTTCAGAACGGCACCCCAATTCTCATCCTCTAAATCTTAGCCCCTTAAGGTTAGGGAAGCTGAAGTTGAGAAAAACCATCCATCTCCTAAATTTACAAGGGTGCCAAGAACAATGGTCCAGGGCCTGAAAGAGCCTTTGGCATCATCTGACACATAGAGTGTCCTGAGCAGTGGTCGCATGAACCTTATTGTCCCGACTGGGTCACAAACCTTTAGCCCAAAGTCTACCTGCCCCTCCTCCCCAAGTATTGGGCACAGTGGCCTGTTCAGTTCTATGCTTTTTTACTTAAAATCCTTTTGATGTTTTTGCTTTATGCTACAGCTTTGAAGACCTGGAATGTTTAATGTAGGGCGACTCTGTTCCTAACCCTGAGCAGTTACTCATAATAATGAGTCCTTTACTTTCCTTGGAAAGTATTTTAACCAAGACAGGACACTTTTTAAGTGTCACTGAGGTTTTAAAAAAAGAAAATTACCTCAAACTCTTAACTTTCCCAATTGATTGTTCTCTAGTTCGCAATAGAGTCAGAAACTCCCTCACGGTTGGTGTGGTAAAACAGGTAGGCACTTGTGTTAATAGTCTCAGGGAGCTGCCTACATACAACTCTCACTTCCCAGAATCCAGATCCAAGCTCAATGCGGAATGGAGTGTGTATTGTAATATTTTTTATAAAGGACTTGAGAAAGTCCTAAGTACCTGAGGTCTGTAGCCCATTTCCATATAACTTTTGTATAAATGTCCTCTGCCCCATTAGTATAAGCACTAAACTTAACCGGGGCTCTCTCATCTTATTTGTTGATGCCAGTTTTTATGTATTTTTAGTAAAGAAAATGGAATAATTTATCGATGGTTCTCCTTATGGAGCTACTTGGGGCTATTTTTGCATCTATTATTTATGTTCTTGTCAATCCTTTCAGAATATTTCTTTTTCTGGTGGTCTTGTCTAATTCTGCCTTTCAACCTCGTCTGTTACTCAGTTGCCCACATTGTGGCAAGGAAAATGATATAAATTCAGCCCTCCTCTAGGGTGCCATCGGTGACGCCTGCCAGGGTGCCATCGGTGACCCCCTGGGACATCCACACGAGCCCTGCCATGCAGAAGACCACATTGGGGACCTACTGTGCTCCTTCCCAGTCCTCAGCAGCCCGTGAACCCCACCACAGTCAGTTCAGTTAGTCCCAGAAGTAACAGTTATCACTCTGAGTTCAATGGACAGCACTCTTTCTCCTCTCCAGGTGGGGAAATCGAGGTGTAAAACATACTAAGTTCAGCAGCTCAGAGAGCTCTCTCAGAACGTCAGTCCAGAACTTGTCTCTATCCCTACATCTTGCCCATCTTAGGAGTGAGGCACGTGTGCATACCTGCTTCTAGGTCCCATTGCTCCCCACAACAGTGTCAGGATGGGAAGATACCAGTCCATTACGACTGCTGCCTCTGGATGCAGTCCCAGGGACCGCTTTCTGTTCATCCCCGGTTTCCATTGATCACAGTGGATCAGCACTGAGGGATGGGGCCTGGAGGAAATTGTCTCCAGGTGCAAGCAGAGGTCAGGTTTGGGTGGCTCAGTCTCATTCTGAACTCATGTTTTGCTGCAGATCCCATCTATCCGTTAAACAACCCCGCTGGCTGCTACGCCAATGGCCAGATCCGTGCCCACGGGGACCGGTGGCGGGAAGATGACTGCACCTTTTGCCAGTGCATCAATGGAGAACCTCATTGCGTGGCCACGGCCTGTGGGCAGAGTTGCATGCACCCTGTGAAAGTGCCTGGGGAGTGTTGCCCCGTGTGTGAAGGTAAACCTTGCGATTCTAATGAGTGTCTGGCACAACGCATCCCATCGAGGGAGCTTCTGCCAGTACGAACTTGTTTTCCTTTTTATTTCCTCGGGCGTAATGTCTGCTTCGTGCTGTTACCAGTTGCAGACAAATTTATTATACAACCCAAATTCGTCATTAGGGGGAAGTGTTGCAAATTTAAAATGAGAATAGCATGGGCTTTGCTCTTGCATTGCACGTGTACTTGTCTGAACATATTACACAGTACAAGGATGCATACATTTTGAATGAGTGCTCTATGAGCCTCCTTACCAGCCAAAGGTCAAGGCAAAGAAATAAAATCAGAAATCAGAGCCATAGTTCAGGCACAGCATGTTCAGCTTGTGATACTTCATAGCCCAGGAATGCTGACATCCAGAAGAAAAGCCCAGAGCTCTCAAAGGCAGTTCACACTAGCTAATGCCTCATTCTGTGTACCCTGCTCCCTCGACGGCCAAGGCTGAGATGACTGTGGCTTCCGGTTCCTCTAATTCTTTGCCTTATGACCTGGTTCCCCACATTGACTGTGTCTTTTCCTGCTCTGGAGAGAGCAGCTGAGGCCCCTGAGCTTCCTTCTCTGAGGCAGCCGCTGTCCGGTTCATTTCCTGTGCCCTGAGAAGATACTTTGCATACATCTTAACTCGCTCCTGTCAGTCTTCATAGACGTGAGGTGACTGAATGTTTTTTATGCTGACAGAGCCAATAGGAGATCCATACTTAAGAAGCATTTTGCTTAGTAAAATGGACAACAAACATAGCCCAAAATCTATGTTAAAGATGGATCCCTGTAGAGTTTGTAAAGCATGTAATAAGAAACGGGCAGGCTTTCTTCCAGAAAATGATCTAATTAAGGCCTTTTTTAGTATGAAGATTTTTTTTTCTTATTTTATGGACCAGTTGTGTGTGTTCATTGCTATCTACTGCAAAAAGAAGCTTCTCTGACGAGGGTCAAGAGATGCACTGATCTATGGGTACAGCATTACGTCATTAGAAGTTATTTGATTGCCATGTTCATTTGGCAGAATCATAGTAGTTGGTTTTCCCCTAGGCCTATGACATGTAGTATCAAGAAATCCTTTGCTAGCCTCTGCATTGTAGTACATTAAGACTTCAGTTTGGCGAATGGTCTGTGGTATTAGCTAGCCTCACAAGGATTAGACTTACTTAAGACCTTGAAAATCATGTAAAAGAAATGGAAGCTGGAGGAGGACTCTTGTACTGTTGACATCACCTGTCCCCTCATCATTACCCTACATAGAGTACAGCTACCTCCCCCCAGACGTCATAGCTTCCAGATGACAGATTTTGTGGCACTCCCCGCCCCTCACAGACTCCTTTCCATCCCTCACGGCAGCCTTGTGGAGCTGCAAAGAGGGACGCATAGAAGGCTGTGTTTCCCCAGTGGGCTTGGCAAGACTGCCTTGCTGATGTGGGGAAAAGTGGCAGTGCCTGACCTTAAGAATTATGGACAGCCTGTTGTTGACCTGGAAACTTTAAGTCCCAATGTGTGAGTGATAAAGTAAGCAAAAAAAAAAAAGTCATAAATGCATAGCTGTTTAAAACCAGCCTTTTAGCCTCAAGTATTGCTGCCTAAGTTCAAAATGAAGCTTTTCGAGTTTGTTACTGAACTGGGGTGGGGGATGGGGGGATACTTTCCAACTAAGGTGAGCAAACAGAGCCACCAGAGTATGTGTGCCGCTGATTTACTCTTAGCTCGTAGAGGTAGGTGCCTGGGTGGCTGCGGTTAGGTGGGTCACTTCGTGTTTGGGTTCTGTGTCATCTGCCCAGAATTGTGACCTAATTCTTGACAGCTTAAGAAAAAAGTTACAGCATGAATGAGCCATTAATACCAAAGCTCAGTGGAGAACCTCCTGCAGCCCAGCAAACTGAAGGTAACGAAGGGACAGAGCACACTTCGGCCGAGTTTTCAGTTAACCAGCGCAAAGAGAAGCGTGTCTGTCCTGTGAGGTGCGAGCTTGACATCTGCCCCCGACTCTGTGTATCTGTTGTAATGGGCACTGTGCTGAAGGCCTTATTGTCCCATTTTAGAGATGAGGAAATGGAAGCTCAGAGAGACTTACATAAGTTGTCACCGAATGGCATAGCTGAGCTGTATTTTTATTTTGCTTTTCCTGCTGGCCTAGTGCCCAGTGTCTCCCCTTCCTTTATGAATCTTCATCACTGGCTTTTGACTTCTTGTCAGGGAGAGACTGGGGTGGCATGGCAGGGTAGCATTCGGGTTGTCATCACCCACTGACCCTCTACCCCAGTTCACAGAACTTGGGAGAAGGTGCTTTTCTAGCCTCCCAGCACAGAGGCCCTCTCAGCCTTGATGACACTGAATTTTTCTCGGTTCCCCTCACAGCCAATGCTGGTCCCTTCTTCATCTCTGCCTATCTTCCTCAAATCTTTCAGAAGAATGCATTTCCTAGTCCTCAGAGAACTCATTTGGCTAGGATTTCTTCTTCCATTTTTCACCCGAGCTGAACCGAACAGTGACTTTGGTCTAGGACAGTATTGTCCTCCAGTGACTGTCGCTGTCGGGTGTAATAAAGGCAGTGTGGCTTTTTGTTTCCACACACAATCAGAATTCAGAGACTAATACTGGAAAGTTACTGATAAATAATAAACATTACTAAATATTTCTAAAACATCAAACTAAGAGGGTCTTATTGTATAGAGTCCAAGAAACTCTATGCAACCATTTGAAAACATTTTTCTCAGTAGCCGGTCCATAGTATTGTTAAATATAATTTCGAGTGATTTCAGAATAGCAACAGAATGGTATGAAATAAGAAAAATAAATCCCAAAGTGTTGCTGAGTAATAAATGAGCCATCAGCCAAAATCAGTTACAGGGTGCAGCTCAGACCCGTAGGAAACTCCTGCACACACCCTTGCATAATGAGTGCTGACCCTTGCTTTTTAGCTTTGTCTCAGGTACTCAGAATGTGAAATTAGGACTCACCCCACACAGGCATTGCAGTTTGGGATGCTTTCAAAATAACTCACAAATCACCAAATATAGCTAGCCTGTTAGGACCTCCAGAGAGAGAGAACCTTGGGGCTGTCATTGTGATTAAAGATGCCTGCCTTCTAAGGGACAGCATGATATGACTGGCTACTCCCAGAGGAGGGAACATGAACCGGGAACCCTTGAAGACAAGGCTGTCACTTGACAGACAACTTGATTCAGAAGTACTTAGGTGCTTTTTAAGTTGTCCCTTAAGTACTCTCATAATGAAGTCTTATCAAGTTATTGTCAACGCCCAATTCGGGCGTTCAGATAAGCTTAAGCCATTTCAGTCTGTAGGCTTGGAACGGACTGTATCCTCCTATTCTGCCTTGCTGGCTTTTCTCTACAGCGCCTCCTATTCACCAGTCTCCTTTGCTTTGCTCTGCTTTGCTTTGCTTTGCTTTGGTTGTTTGGTTTTTTTGAGACAGGGTTTCTCTGTGTAGCCCTAGCAGTCCTGAAACTCCCTCTGTAGACCAGCCTGGCCTCGAACTCACAGAGATCCTCCTGCCTCTGCCTCATGAGTGTCATTTCACTTGCAGTCCCTAACAACTAACATCACTTGCTCACTTATCATGTAAGTGAGGGCTGGGTACTGTGAGGGCGTCATCTCATCTGATCCCGCAAGACCCTTAGCGCGGATGCTGGATTGTCACAGAACTCACAGCGCCGAGGTTCTATCGCGCGCTTTGGGCTATATAGCAGGCACAGAGCAGCACTGTGTCCTGAAAGCCCAGACTCTGGACTTTGCACCCACATTTCCTCAGATTGTATATTACATTCTGGCGGGCAAGGAATTCCCTGTTTTCTTTTGAATTATTGATGGTGACTACATGTAAGGAGTTGCTAAAAACTTTTCAAATTAATAAGCAGTGAGCAGAGGCAGGAAGGAAGGATAGTAAGAATGGAGTAGCAAAGCCAGTAACTTTCCTTGACTCCGAGGCTCCTTTTCTGAGAAACACCCCGATAAGAAAAGGTCACCTTAACCAGAGCCTCAATCACTCTCTGGACCCATGACCAGCTGAAGAAAGAACAACTTTGGGATGCTTGTGTTGAGGTCAGAGTACAGAGTGTCACCTACGTTTGACATCAATGAACCTGTATCTCCAGATTGTGTGGACCCACCAGCTTCCCTTTGCTTACTGGGAGTTGAGACAAGCACCCTGCTCCTGGCTCCATCACAGAAGTAGCCCCTAAGGCCTTCCATAACTGGTGTGTAATATGAAGTTGGTTCTTTCCTAGTTCAGCTCCTAAAGACTGGAATTTCAAAACTTTATTGAGGTTTCCCTGGGCTCAGGCCAATGCCAACTGCCCTGTTTAATACATACTGCTTTCAGGGAACACTGTGTGCATGTGTAGATGCCTTACTGTGTGATTACTCACTTATTTACACAAAAAGAATGATATATTATGCCACAATTAGGTGTTTTTAATATTCTCCACAATACTATCATGTACGCAGGTATATAAACTGCCTGGGCTGATTGTTAATGTCATCAGAACCTAAGGACATAATGAAAATTTGTTTTCTTTTTTTTTAAAAAAAAAAAGGCAAAAACTTTTCCAGCTGAAGGTAAAATAAGGCCGAGAAGGAAACCGGCCGCAAAGATGTATGATATGCTTACTAAATAAGAAAGTGATAAAGTGGCCTATCAGGTGTCAGGTGTGGGTCCCACTTAGCGGTGACACCCAGTACAGGAGATAAGAACTGCAGGGCAACTTAAGCTTTACTACCAGCCCTTATCTGCGGGTCATCCTGAGTGGTGGTTGACCCACCCGGGCGACCACTGAGACCCAAATGTTTCCCTGGCTCATGCAGAGCTGATGGTTTGCCGACCTTGAAGATTCTGGAGCCAACTCCTGAGTACATCACTTCCCAAGAACTAAAAGCTTAGGTCACACTGCTAAAGGTGGCCTGCAGAGCGACGTTCCGCTCCAGTTGCCGGTGAGTGAGCTTGGTGCTTGGATTGGGTGAATTCACTCTCCTCTCCAGTATATATGTTTCTCTGAAACCAAAGCAAACTCCAGTTTTGTCTTAGACCAGGAAGCCAAAGTTATTTGCAGGTTTTCCAAGCCGAGCACATGAGGGTCTATCTCATTATTCTGTTTCAGCATTGTTCTACCTTTTCCTGTAGTAAGTTAAAGCAGTGCTGTTTGTGGAGCTGTTAGGGGCGTTCTGCTGGGCGTCAGGTGGATATAATTCTGTTAACCTAGACTTAAATAAACTCATATAGCAGGGGAATAAGAAATTCACTGTGTGGGTGTCCTCACACACACACACACTAATTCTCTAGATTTAAGATGGAATGTGATTGAACCAGAAGTTCAACTGTTTTTCCCCACCACCTGGCTTTCTTGGATGTCTGTCTTACTTAGGGGCTCCTGGTTCTGACTGGGACACCGTGAGGATCAGACATTAGGCATGTCTTTATCTGTATGGGGTTAGCCACCACTTCACCTCAGCATCAAAAATCTCACAGGGTGCTCTTCTGACTAGTTTGGAGGTCTGTGAACTGTCAGATATACTGTCTTCTTAACATCAGTCTTCACTGTTTTTAGGAGTAGTATAATTTGTTCTCATGAATGTTGATGATACGGTTTGAGTCAAACTGCCCTTCAAGTGAGATTTCAACTGACCTGCCAGAAAATTCTGTACCAGGCACATATCTGGGTGGGAATTCCTTGAAACAAGTCAAAAATGTTTCCAGCCCTGCCTTGCCCACAGTATTCCTTACTGCACTGTATCTCACATGATTAAGCTACTTGTAGGGAGTCAGGGAGAGTTTGGCTGACCGCCCCCCCCAGAAGGGCAGTGGAGTCTGAAATGCCACAGAGTCACAGGGATCAGAACTCAATTATGGGGGGAAGGGTACAGCTTTGGTGCCATCCATGCCAAGAATAATAAAATTCTCGTAATAGCCTCAGGACTGTTAGGCATCCTGCTTCATCTTTTAACTCTGAATGTCCTGGAAATATGTTCCATAAATGGAAATTAAAATATAGCACAGTCTATTTTCTGCTTGTCCAAATAAGGTCATATATTGGCTGCCACATGACCGTGTATTACCCTAGGTCTTGGACCTAAGTGCCAGAACATTTCAGGCATAATTTTTTTTGGGGGGGGGCACTTTTGGTTTTTCTCTGATAGTTTAAAATACCTTGAGATATTTAAAATAGTATTCAAATATAGATGAAATGGATGTAAAAACACCCCCATCTAACTAAGTATGACTGTAATGTTTTCACAGTTGTATATACAGAAACGTTATGCACATCCATCCCATGAATGGCTCTTTCTAGTTGTTCGATTTCTCACATGTAATAGTAGCTAAGCAGGTGGGAGCCAGCATGTGCAGAAGTCACTTAGCTGGGATGAAATGCTTATCTATTCTTGTTCATAGCCAAGGCAGCCTCTGCTGCTGCATTTATACACGTGTGTGCCTTTTCCTTTGGGCTTGATTTGAGTGACACCACCAGGGTTATCAAAACTTACAACTACAAATGATAGTGGTCCATAAACTCCTAAATTGCCCAGTGCCTAAATCATTTAAAATGCTTGGGAGTTGATGCTCAGGCTCTGCCTCTGAGTTCCCAGCTCTAGCCGTTGTGGCCATTGAATGTGTCCTGGCTAAAGCAGCACATAGCAGTGGGCTCTGTCCCTGCTGTCCACCTTCCATACCATAAAGGGTATTATTGCTAAGGAGCCTCGTGGTTTTCTCAGGAAGATAATAATTGCATCTAGCAGATCAGACCTGGCCTGCTAATTTTCATGTAATCAACAGAAGCAGGAAAACATAGTCTGGAATGCGAACTATGTGAATGAAAAATATTTAGTCATTCTCGAAATGATAGGAATGTTTTTCCAGCAAGCTTAAATAAACACAATCTCTTTTGAGACTGCATTAGACTTTTTTTGGAGAAGAGACAAACTCTTAGGCAACCAAACAGAAGTTAATGAAGGTTTTTAGGAGGCATGCCCTGCAGAAAAGGCTCCGAGACTGACAGCAAGATTCCACTGCTTTCACAGCGCAGCTCAGCTCGGCAATGAGAGAACTGGTTCCCTTTGAGTCTTTGTCAGCAAAGCAGGACTTGACATTTTAACTAGCCACAGTTCCAGCGTCAGTGACATTGTGCTTTACTAACAATGGTGTTGTACGACCTTCTCGCTTTTAGAATCCTCACCTTCATCTGCCACTACTGTATGCTTCAGCTCCCAGGAAAGGACTGTCCCTGGCATGTCTCTGTTGAAAGCACCTAGTGGCAATTTTCCTCGGGTCATGGTTACTCATTGCCATCAGTCCTGCAAGGCCTGGTTATCTAAGGAAATTACTTTTGAGCCTAGCAGCACTTCCATGGTCAAGTGTTCCTGCTTTCAAAATAATTATGCAAGCAACATGTACGCTTCTCCCAGGAATATTTTTGACGCCTCTTTTGAGACTTACTTGCTGCACATCCTATGGACTGCCCTCCGCTTTTTATACTCCTGCCTCTGAAGGTTTGCTAGACTTTCTCGAAGAATTGTATCATTCATGTCAAAGTCAGAGGAGACACACAGGTGACCTAGCTTGGTAAAACTGTTCAGAAAATGAGAAAAGTGACAGTAAAATAAAGGTACTTAATCTTCTGTGACACAGCCGTTTGCTCGGGAACTAACTGAAGACAAGTTTCAAATGGAACTGTTAACCTTAGCAGCATTTCAGCACAAGCGTCTAGCCGTGGGAAGTGGCTACCTTTTACCAGTAGTGCTTATTTGAAAGTACAACTCCTGACTTTTCATTTAAAAACGCCCCAGTTCACCTACTATGAGGCGTAAGGGCATGGGCTAAAATGGGTGCAGATGTTTCCTTCAACATGATTTCAAGTAAATTAGACCAAGATCATTTGCCTATAGAAAGAAACTTTGAAATAGTTTCTTTGAAACAGTGATCAATATAACTTAGTTTTAATAATTTAAGCCTCTGGTTCCATTTATGACTATTGTGTTTTAAGCTGTTTCCAGAAACATTCTTCAGTATGCCTTCCAAGAACAAAATTATTTCACATCATCCTGGGGCTCTGGTTGGGAAACAGGATCCAATCCCCGGGAGACATCTCCAAGGCTTTAGTAGACTGTGGTGTGTACTTTATTTGAGTACTAAATAAAAATATCTGTGAAATGTCTGTTGTGACACAGTTGTACAATGACAGGGGAAGGCGGAAGGGAAAGGACTTTCTCCTAGAGAAGGTATTTTTCTGCCTGTGGATGTGGTTCAGTGGCTGCCAAGATGGTGAGAACAGCATCAATCTACACACCAACCACTCAGACGTTCCCAGCATGTACTCCAAGTCTAGGGCCTGGACTTTTAGGTTGATTCAAGTTGACTGAGGTTTTGTTATTGCTGTTTGTTAGTTTGTTTGTTTGTTTTAGTTTGAGTTGATCTTACACACTTTGACCAAATAGTGATTTGCTCTTTGATTTTACTCTTGCATCTGAGAGATTGCCTGGATTCAGCAGGGTGATTTGAAACAGAGCCCTCATTGGGCATCCGAACCCTTTGGCGCTATAGTTTATGCTAAGTACCTATCAGAAATAAGATTTGTCAAAAGGACTCCTGATCCTGTTGGGTACCATTATTAAATAATCTAAGAAAATCCTTGGTCTGTGTGGACTCTTGATAGTCTTGTAGTACCTGGGGTCTGTTTTCCCCATTGTCTGTTGGAGCACATTCAAGAGTTATTCATAAAGCACCTCCTCACCTAACACCAGAGTACACAAAATGTTTTCTGAGAGCTGACCTCATTTGTGGCTGGGCCTCCTTCTTCTCTATTTAAGATGTACATAGATTCTTTCTAAGGACTTAACCTCCTGTACGTAGTGTGTATGATGTTTTGCCTACATGTATGTGTGTCCACTCTGCATGCCTTTGGATCCCCTAGAACTACTGCTACGACAGATGTGAGCCAAAATGTGGGTGCTGGGAATTGAACCTAGGTCCTCTGCAAGAGTAATACATGCTCTTCACTGCCGAGCCTTCTCTCCAGCTCGCCTGTACCTGGATTCTTAAAAACATACATCCACCCCTGCTATACTTGGAATCTATGTTGACTCAATTGTAGCATCCTATGAGTTCTGTTTGAGTGTTTGTGTTTCGGTGTCCCCTGTGGACCTGATCCTGGACCATGCAGCAGGACATGTAGTGGAAAAGCTGGAGATCTTTTGTCCTTGTTGGATACCTGTTGTTTTGCATAGCAACTCACTTTTTAAACAGTTTAGAAACTCTGTTAGTGAGCTGTCTGTTTAAGATGGCCTTGGGCTTTGCATGTTCAGTGGGATCAACTGACTCAATCTCCTCAAAACCATGAAATTGTCGTTATATCCGAAATCCAGGTTTTTCAAAGATTCCATGGAGCTGGATAAATTCCAGCTTCCTTTAATCAGGGTAGGGGCTCCACAGCCATGGAACCAGGAGTGAAACCATTATTCTTTGGGTGAAATGCTCTGATACTTAGTCATAAAGCCACCAGTTAGGTGTCCTCTCACACTGACATAAGTTTGAGATCACTGGCCTACTGAAACCGAGATCCAAAGACAGTATTTTGGATCCCATGTCTTCTTTTCACTTGAGAATTACTGAACTATTCACAAAGATCCTGAAACAGCTTAAATAGCGCTGAGATGAGTTTGTCCTGGTCCCTACAGATCTATTAAGGCCCACATCATGAGAGGAAGACCAGGGCCAGCCAGGCGTGTCACATCGTTTCAGCTCACCCGATGAGCTGCCGACTAAGAGATTTCTCTTCTCTTGGAGACCCCATGGATGTAGTCAGCCTGGGGAACAATGACCTCAGTCTGCCACTCAGCAAAGGTGAAAGGCACCAGTGGCTGGTCACTAACATGGTCCAAAGCTTACCAGACCATATCAAAAGACATCACAGAGCCAGCCACATCCCAGATGCTTTTCTTGTTATTGATAGAGATACAAAGTGATGCTTAGGTTACAATGGACAGAGTTGAGATTGTGAAAACAGCTGTCATGCCACTTACCAGCTGCCCTTCTAAGGTCTGTCTCATTAATTAATTTATCTGTGACCAGGTCAAGCAGCATTGCCCCTGCTGCAATCATTAAAGCATTACAGCAACACGTGTTGTTGGTGTAACACATGGCTTGACTCCTGTGTGCTGTCCCACTCTGTAGCCTTGCAGAAACATCGTGAGATGGGGAGAGTGACTGCTCCCATCTTACGGAAGCCCAAGAGGTCCATGTCACATAATGGACCTCTAAAAATGGCTGGCACAAGGACTCAAACTATGGGTTCCTGCCCCCCAAATCCACGAGTTTGGCACTGTTTCCTTCTAGACTCACACTTCAGAGAGAGTGTGGGAATGTGAGGGAATGAGACAGTGAATGGCAAAGCCCCTGACAGCCATGCTAAGAATCAAAAGCTGTCCTTGTCCCTGGCTGCATTGTCACTGTTGAGGCCCAGCAAGTGTTACTCTGACCTCTGGCTTGGCTTTTGATCTCCACTTCTTTTCTGGAGCCTCTGCCTAGAATTCTGACCTGGCTGTCGGGAATACTGACTGTTTGTTGCTTCTCTGTTTGGTGGTTGCTTCCTTCTTCTGTTCTCCCTGTGAATAGCTCTCGGCCTGGAAGCCTGCCTGTTTCCCCTAGCTCTCTCTGTCTCCTCATCCAAACTTCAGAACACTTGCCATCTGGTCTTAACTCTCCTTTTTCTCCCTCTGAGTCCCAGTTGTCTATTGTCGATCAGATCAAAATTGTGCTGAGCCTCGGCAAAGAAGCCCATACTTCCTCCGGTGCAGCATGAGTTCCTGTCAGGAATATCCTCATACCAGTTTACTGCTGGGCAACACCAAGAAAAGGAGCAGCCCCAGAACAACTGGGTCAGAACTGGGTTCCAACCTTGTGTTAAGAATGGGGGCATGGGCCCATTAGCAGGGCTCTGTGCACTCTGTGCATTTTGCAGCCAAAGGTAGAGATGAACTTGTCAGGAACCCAGGCGCCCTTCCTGAGTATCGCATGATGTGAGCAGTTTCAGTTTCCATGAGTTTTCAATATGAAAAGTGTGCTGAATTCACAGCAGCCCTCAGATCCTCCTCCCTGCCTCAGTGACTCTCACTTTATAAGTACCGATCATGTTCAAGAGTTGAACATCCTGAGAGACTTAACTGCCCATTGCTTCGAAAAGGCCAAAAGAGACTAAGACGACCAGGGACCATATCAGATGCACGCCCTTCTTTGTCAGGGAGTAAATCCTTACTTGAGGTCTGTAGATGTTGTCTCCCCTCCCTGTCTGATCAGTAATTCAAGATGTAATCCAGACAACATGTTGGGGGCTGAAGGTACAAACAGTGAATGAGGCATTGTTTCTAAAGTGAGATCCCCTCTTCTTCCTCAGCCCTCAGCCATTTCCCAACAGATGGATTGAGATTATCAGAATCTGGCTGATTCACCCAGTTGCCTGTATGTATGTAATGTCTCTATTACAGTGTGCACACACATGTTATATGCCGTGTAGCATGTCAGTTAAAAGGTGCCAGGATATGTTTTCTTTGAAAATGAGCAGTGGGAAGGTGAGCATCTGGATGGAGGGGGGAGGACCTTGGTCTTCCCACAGGGCAGGGAACCCTGACTGCTCNGAAATGGGAGGAGGGGAGGAGGTGGAAATTTTTAATAAAAAAAAAGAAGAAAAAGAGTGTCGCTCTCTGTGCGGACCATTTTCTTTCAAAGGACCAAACTAATTTATCTATTCTGTTTCCTCTTCCTTGGGAGATTCTTCCCCCTCCCTAGTCCCTTATTCTATTGCTAACCTCTGTGGTTATATGAACTGCTTATCAAAGACTTAACAGCTAACATATAAGTGGATACAGTGCCATGTTTATCGTTACCTCATCTAGGATGATTTTTCTCTAGTTCTGTCCATTTACCTGAAATTTTCATGATTTTAATTTTTGTAATTGCTGAATAACTCCATTCTTTAATTACACCACATTATCTTTATCCAGTCTTCTGTTGAGGGACATCTAGGTTGTTCCCAATTTCTGGTATGATGAACAGAGCAGCAATGAATATGGTTGAGTTCGTGTCTCTGTGGTAGGAGGAAACATCCTTTGGGTGTTTGCCCAAGGCTGATAGAGCTGGGTCTTAGATCAGTTCCCGTTTCTTGAGTAACCACCGCACTGATCTCTGCAGTGACTGCACAAGTCTGTGCTCCCGCCAGCACTGGTTGAGTGTTACTCTAAATACACATCATCACCAGCATGGACTGTCCTCTGTGTCATTCATCTTGGTCATTCTGACTTGTGTAAGATGAAATCTCAAAGCTGTTTAGTTTCCAATTCCCCTGATGACTATGAATATTGAACATTTCTTTATGTGTTTCTCAGCCATTTGAATTTCACCTTTTGAGGAATCTTTGTTTAGGTTTGTGCCTCATTTTTGCTTGGGTTACTTGTTTTCTTGATGTCCAGTTCCTTAAGTTCTTCATGTTTGAGATACTAGTTTTCCATCGTATGTGTATTTAGTAATCAGTCAAATTCAGGTTCACCTCTTTCATGTTACTCAATAAATAAAAAGAATCAAAAAGAAAAAAGAAAATGAGCAGTGGGAAGGCTATCAGACGAATGTAAAAGGTCTAGATTATTCTTGGAACCCAGAGATAAATTTTTGAGTTATTTCAACCAAGTTAATGTAAATGGTTTCCTCACTCTGTATAGAAATTTCTTTTTAATTCTCTTTTGTGATCACTTAATAATAATCTTAAAATCTTACTACTGTCTTTCCCTATTAAATATGAGGTTGGTAAAGGAAGAAAAATATGTCCAATGGCCAAGATTCTTTTGAAAAAACATACAAAGTTAATGCGGGTCTAAAATAAATAGATCATTGTTTCTCTATCTGACCACAAAATAATACAGATCTTGGGAACATTTTCACACTATTCATTTTAAAATAAAACAGAGAAAGTGCTCTCAGATAAGTGCCACAGAAACCACAAGGACGTAGGTGTTGTTATGAGAAATATATACAAAGGGGAAAGGCATCACTTGGTGTGGAGTGGCTGGAGGAATTTGAAAACTCCAAATGCCAATTTTTTTCCATGACTTAATGAGACTTTCTTAAGTACACAAAAGTATTCCATGGAAACTCCCACTTCCAGATTAGGGAATTTCTGTACCCTGGCCTCCCCCCACCTCTTTCATGTTGTTCTCTACATTAATAGAGTTTCCTCTCTATCTTCATTTGGGAAATTTTTAACTTCACTCCACGTCTCTTCCCAGCCTGGGGTTATGTTGACAACTTGGTGATTTAGTTGAGTGGCACTGTGGCTAGAGAAGGGTCACATCTGTAAAGCAACTATGGCAACAGAGGGGCACATGAAGATGCAGTAAGACAGATAAGCTGTCCTCCAGTTCTGTCTTGGCCAACTTAATCTCCAGTTTTATAGCCTCAGCTGAGCTACCTCTAACTCGGAGGGGCAGTGCTGGAGGAGGCCTGATAGATTTAGCCACTGGCCTGCCATATAAAGTGAGAGAAGCTTTGGAATCTCCCCATTCATTGGCTCTTCGTGTGGCTTAAGTAGCCCCAGCCAAAAGAAAAACATAGCTTAAGGAAGAGAGTGCCTGAATTAAGTCTGGAAAAAGAGCATAATTGTTCATTTTTGTCTGTCATAATCAAATAAGCAGGCCTGGGAATTTACTGAGAAAAGTTATGTAAAACACGCAAAGCATAATTGAAGCCCAAAAGGAGAAGGACTCTGAGAAACGAGAGGCAGAAATGAGGTTCATTTATCTTACTGCTTCGACTTGAAATTTCTTGCACTGCTAAGAGAATGTAAGACTGCCC
The DNA here is from genome assembly GCA_001685075.1 of Bramus lutescens. Classification (NCBI taxonomy): domain Eukaryota; kingdom Metazoa; phylum Chordata; class Mammalia; order Rodentia; family Cricetidae; genus Bramus; species Bramus lutescens. Next base: position 121,975 of record LOEQ01000984.1, on the reverse strand, counting down.
TTAAAAAGTTCTTTTCCTAGGAATTTGCTTATAGTTAGGTTTTTCCAGAAAAATCATTTCTTAGTATATGGGTGGGTGCGAACAGGGAGTCCCAGGAGTCAAGGGCCTTGCTGGACAGCTGCTATTAGCAGCAGGGGGGGTTCCAACCTTGCTGCTCTCCCGGAGCTTAGCTCCACAAGGCAGCTCTTAGGTAGACCCTCCAAATCTAGAACCGCTTAATTATCCTTGACAGAGGCAATGCTACAGTCAACCTTGAGGGTGGGCTCTGTGTGCCATCTGCGGTTGTAAATACAACATCTTCATTCACCCATGCCTGCATTGCTAATGAGCCTTCCCAGGGCTGCTAATCGGGAAGAGTGCCTCGCTCATATCTCAGTGGAGATAATTCATGTTATTTGTAAGACAGAACCAGCTCCCAGTCATCGAGGTAATGAGAAGACCCTTGCAGGTCCATTCAAAACTGCAGGCTCAGTAGAGTAAAAGATAAGACAAAAACCACCCGTTAACATTCTCGTTGCACTAACATTCCTGGAAAATAAGCACCAGTAACTTTACTGGGTGTATTAGAAATAGATTAATATGATGATTAGCACACACCCCAACATGGAAGGGGGTCAGAATGTCAGAATGCATACTTTCTCTGTCTTATTCTTCTTCCAGAGTCAGGAAACCGTATGGTGTGCATGACTGTTGCAAAGGTTTGAATCAGCGTCTTCCAGGGACGCATTGGATCTCTTCCTTTGACCTTCTCTAGCTCTGATTTGGAGAATTCTCCATGAAAGGAAATAACGAGCAACTGAGAGATTCTTGTTGTTGTTGTTTCCAAGACAGAGTTTCTCTGTCAAGATCTGGCTGTCCTGGAACTCACTCTGGTGGCCAGACTGGCCTTGCACTAACAGAGATCTGCCTGCCTCTGCCTCCCAAGTGCTGGGACTCAAGGTGTGTGCTACCATGCCTGGCTGCAATTAGAGTAACTTAACATATTATAAAACCTAAATGATCAAATCATTTATTTTATGTTGTATTGCTGTGGCCTTAGAGCTTGATCAAATTCAACGTAATCACAATGTCTTAATTTCTCAACTGGGTAGATAAAGTTCCTAGGAGATGCTAAAAGTATTGGTGGTAGTTTGCAGACACACGGCATCTGGGGCTAATTCCAAAAATATATTAATATTTTTCTGAAACTATTTTTTCTAAGTTTGTGAACCTTCTTAGGATATGAAAATCTCTAAGTCTTAAGTAATTATAAAAAAGCAAAATTACTATATACTTTCATTTATACATTTGCATAATATGAAAGGCTTCACCCCAGACTTCCAGCCTCTCAGAGTCAGCTGAGACAATAATTAGTGGCTGAATATCTGCACCCCTGACACAGTCCCAACAGTTGTTCTAAAACTGTTTCTCCCCGACAGTTTAGGATGCTCAGGAAGTCTTTAAAAAGTCACTGAGGAAAAAACATCAGGTTGAGGAGAGTGGTGGTTCCCACCCAGAGGCAGTGCAGGGAACAGAAACTGGAGGTAGACGTGACAAACACCCACCTTTTGTTCTTCGTTGCTTCTAGGCTCAGAAACCATTTCTAGAGTGTTCTTCTCCACAACGAAGCTGTTCCAGGGTTCCCTTTAGAAATAGTTGTAGACAGAGGCGATGACTTGCTGCTCTTTCCAGCCTTCTTCCTCAGCTGGTTCTATTTGAGATGAGATGGACTTTCAGGATGATCCTGTAAGCATCAGTTTGTTGTATTACCCCTTGCCAAAACCTGCCTCATGCAAGCTTTTTCCTACTCTCACAGAGGAGACAGGAGACACCTAACCATCTCTTACCCAGTGGTATCAGTGAGCTCCAAGTTCAGTGAGAGACACTGCCTCAAAAAATGAAGTAGTGAGTGATCAAGGAAGATAAGATAACCAACGTTGATCTCCAGCATCCACACATGTGCATGTCCACAAATGTGTGCACCTACACACACACACACACCCATGCTCAAAACAAAATTTCACAACTATGTAGATAGTGATGGAAGAACATAGGCAACGTTGACCTCTGGCCTCTACATGTAGGCATGCACCCATACACACATGTGCTATAGACTACAAACATACATACATATAGCATACACTTATGAACTCAGAAAAAAATCAGGAAGAATTAGAATAATGGGTACATTTAAGTAGCTTATTTTAACTTCACTTGTTTGGTTTCTATAGTGATGACCTGCCAGAAAATGTTGTTTGCGGGGAGCAAAAAGGGCACAGACTGCTGAACTACAGAACAGTGGAGCAACAGGGAAGTCACTCTGCAAGGCAGCACTATGGTAGAGTGCTCGCCTCACATCTGTGGCGTCCTGCTTTTCCCACCCACTAGGAAAAATAAAAGTAAAATATTCGCATTATCAAAGACTCTGAATAAAAATACCATTTCATGAGTTAATGACAGTACAGTATTGCAAAAGTTTCGGGTTTGAGGAGAACTATTGATGGGATTTTTGTACTTACTGTAGTGTGGGATTTTGGAGATTGAATGCTATCTACGAGATAATAACATGTTTCATTGATTCTTTTTTCTTCTTTTCATGTCATTAGAACCAACCTACATCACAATTGATCCACCTGCGTGTGGGGAATTATCAAACTGCACTCTGAAGGAGAAGGACTGCTCTTATGGCTTCAGACTGGATCACAATGGCTGTCGAACCTGTCAGTGCAAAAACAGTAAGTAGACAGATGGTTTTTCCCCCCGAGGCCTAATAGGATCTTGTCAAAGCATATTATATGATTGAATATCTTTTTCACTCCTGTTCAGACATCGCCTTGACAGCCTGAAAGAAAGGGGGTGGTGATAAGCTTAGCATAAACAGTTTTGCAGTCATTTAGGGAATGCCCTGCTCCATCTGGATTTCACTGTGTTCGTTTTCATGTGGGGCTTGATAGCTCCTTGCAGCTGGTGTTGGAGAGGCCTTTGCAGCCCTGAGTGGCTCGGGAGTGCAGCCTCATAGCCTTAAGTGGGCAACCTAGAGCACCCCTGCCATGGTCATCCAGTCACCAAGAACACTGTATTTTTCCCTTTCTGTACATGGCAGCCATAATCCTTAAAAAAAAAAAAATGATGCTTCACTCGGGACCTGAGGAGATGACTCAATGAGAGAGTACTTGCTGTGGAAACATGAGGGCCAGAATTTGGTTCCCTGGCAACCATGTAAAAGTTGGGTGTGGTGGCATGCACCTGTAACCCCAGTCCTGGGGAATTGGGGTTGTGACAGACAGACAGACAAGAGGATCTGTGGAGCTTGCTGATCAGTCAGGCTAGACAAAATGAGTTGTAGGTTCCCTGAGAGACCGTATCTCAAAACTAAGGTGAAAAGTGATAGAGAAGACACCTCTGGCCCACGCACACATGCACACAGAGACAAAGACATGCAGAATAGACAGACCAACACACACACACACACACACACACACACACACATACACACACACACACAGAGCTTGAGAACTTAAGAGCTTGTTCGTATTATTGACCCCAGAGCCATTACCCCTGAAACTAGACAAAATATAATACATTTCTCCCACAGGGGAAAATACATCCCACATGTGTTAGAGCTATTTTGAACTCTCTTAATTCCTCAACCAGAGTACACATCCGAAGTCCTCTTCTCCATCACCTAGGTGGCATGCTTTCTAGAGCTTGGTCTTTTCTACCTTCTGACACACAGGCTGGCATTGTCTTTATCTAAAATGTGCCTGAGAAACAAACAGAACAAGACTCCAGAATTTAGTCTGAATTCAGTGCTGTTTCTTGCGGGTGTTTGCATCAGCGCTTTGCTTGCACGTTGTGGATTGTGTGGATTGGTAGTGAGCTTATAAGCAGCCAGTGCCCCTAAGTATTTTTAGGTCAGCTGTTGTTAGGTGCTTATCTGTTCTATGTTAAGATGTTTCAGTTTTTGAATTCTATTAATGTAGGGCCAAATATAACAAATTATGCTAATAGTTTCAAGCCATTTTCCAAGTAGATGAATTTTTTTTAATCTTAATAGTATGATCTTATGCCCTATGCCTCCCAGCTTATGGTAAATAAGTACAGCTTACATGTCCTCCTAAATTGCTGAATTAAGATAAATTATACTGCAGAGAAACAAGGACAGAACCCAATAGTACCAAAGAACTTCCTGTGTCGTGACATTGAACATTGTCTCCAGTCCTCAAATGGCACATGTCAGCTCCGGCCCCACAAGGTCTTGGCACGCATTCTTGCAGTCTTGTCTGAATTCAAGGCTCATTGCATCCACAAGATTCCTTCACTGACAACTCTTATTTTCAAAATAAACCAAAGCTGGTAGGCAACCATTGTTCTGCCAAGACTTACTTTAAGGTACTTTGGAATCCTCTGCCTTTTTTGAGTGACATTTGGCTTGTTTTCTGAAATCTTTCCCTATCATCTCTGATCTCTCCCAAACACAGACAGTGATTCTATAATAAGCAACTTCTCTGTGGGCGTCAGGGTATAATTATCCTGGGCTTAGGGGCTTGGACTGACTGATGGTGAGAACGTACACTTCCTGGGGTATCAGCTCTCTTGGTTTAATGTACCTCTCAACTGCCTCAAGTCATCGTTTGTGCCAGTATCTCTGATGAATGATAAAATACAGTCTAAGAGTTGAATAGTGCTGTGTATTCCAGCTCCACACTGCCGCCATGCCTTCTGTATGGTGGGTTACTGCTTCCAGAGTTTAGAAGCCCGACATACTGGCAATTGTTGCAGTCTTAGGGTTTCAGGTGAGCCTCCGCTGCCTGGGGTGGTCCTGCCTTCCTGCACCTGCTTCTGTACCCTGTAAGGATCAGCCCCTTTTGTGTGCATGTCTGCCTCTGAGACGTTCCTTGGGAAAGCCAAGTCTGCTGGGGAATTGCCTTGGCAGCCTCGTGTGTTTACATAAATCGCCAACCTTGTCTTCCTAACGCCACGATAATTGGTAGTTGTGTCATGAAGTGTTTACACTGCAGCCTCCTGGAGCCTCTCGAGCTACACGTTCTTTCTCAGTATGGGGTCAGACCTGGGTTTTTTTTTCCCTCTGAACTTCTATGAAACCTAAAAATACAGAATCACGTTCACCAGTTGCCTCGCTTGCTCTTCACCTGGGCTTTGTTACAAAGTTTTGGCCACCCAGCCACAGCCATGGCAGGTTCCTGTCACTCCATTGAACCCGAAGAAGCGGCTTTCCACATTTGTCACCGAGGCAACCGAAAGGCTGTTGTGGCCAGGCTTTAAAGCTGGAGGCTGCCCCCATGTGCTCTGCCCACTGTAGTCTGAAGCTCTCAGCGGCATCACTATGGATACTGCTTGCCATAAACTTCCTTTTTGTTTACATTTAGGAAGAAATATATACAGGAGAATGTTGTATTTTGTGCCTGTGATTTTTTTATATAAAAATATTACATTCGGTGCTTGCAAATTTTACATACTTTTAGAAATATACAGTCTTTCCTTCCCACTTTCCTTCATCACCTGACATGGTCCAGGTGATGCGTTAAATGTTTGGACCACCATGGTGAATGGAACACGTGACATGAGGGAAAATCTCCAGTTGCCGAAACACAAAACAAAATACCCAGTGCTTGAGTTTGCAAGAGTAACTCCTTCTATAACACTTCTCTGCTTCCTAAAGATTGAAGCTCTTTGGTCACACAGAAGAGGGGGTCCCTGCCTTCTGTCAAGGAATGCTCAGTTCTCCATCTTTGTTCTACAGTGAGTGGCTAGATGAAGAAGCAGAGACCCTTTGGGATCAGGGAGATTTAGGGATGTCTGATCCAGTCAGACATCCATCTCATCACACTGAGCTGCCTGGCCCTGGCTTGGTCTTGGCAGTCCACTCACCGCCCCCCTAAACCTAAGGCTTAAAACTGAAGTTACCAGCTTGTCTGATCGCACACAAGTCGATGCATGAATTTTGCCTCTGCCCCTCTGCTCCTGTGAGCCATCCTGATGCTTCTGAGTCAGAGCAGACTACATCGGAGGGATTGGGAGGAGTGGCTTTACTCTGTGTCCTCATCTATAGAGGACGGACACCAGGACCTAAGTACTGGGGTATTTTGAGGACTAAGGGAACAAATGCCAAGCAACTTTTATTAGCTGGCAAATGGTAGCTGTTTGCTCCACACACCAGCTGTTTGTACCATCCGTTTCAGCCCAAGCTTGCTAACATGGGAGGTACCCAGCCCCCTCCTCCTTGGCCCTCTCCTACCTGCCTGTAGATCTTCTGGTCCTTTCAGGATACACCCATCCTAAGCCACCCTGTCACTTGCACGTTTGTGCCTCACCTTCTTCCTCTTCTTGGTTGTACTGAAGTAGCTTCCTGTAGTCACGGAGGGCATTTGGTTCTTTTCCCCATTGTAGCAGCTTAGTATATTCTCATCTGGACCAAAATTCTCCCTTACATTATTTTTTCCTGCATCCTATTAAAACCTTTTATATTCAGTAGTCCTAGCTATTTAAGTTTCTTTTGGACATTATACCTAACTCCTGTTGGCATTAAGATTTCTTAAAACAGGGCCTGAAAAGATGGTTCAGTGGGTAGAGTACCTGATACACAGCATGAGAACATGAGGTTGGGTCTGCAGCACCCACACAGAAAGCTGGGCATCTCAGTGCATGTCCATGATCCCAACCCTGCGAGTCAGCACCCACACAGAAAGCTGGGCATCTCAGTGCATGTCTATGATCCCAGCCCTGCGAGTCAGCACCCACCCAGAAAGCTGGGCTTCACAGTGCATGTCTATGATCCCAGCCCTGCGAGTCAGCACCGACACTGAAAGCTGGGCTTCACAGTGCATGTCTGTGATCCCAACCCTGCATGTCAGAGACAAGAGCAACCTGAGGGTTCTTGACCAGCATATCTGGCCAGTCATTGAGCTCCAGATTCAGCCAGGTTCAAAACAAGCCTGGTGGAGACCAGTGGAAAAAAACACTTGATAGTGAGCTCTGGGCTCCAAACGTTAAGTGTGTTTGTACATATACACAGAGAAAAGGGATTCTTAAAATAAGGTCAACACCAATATCTCCCTTTCCTTCTTGATCTATTGCTCACTCATTGATTGCCTACTGTAGCTAAGACTATAAAAACGACATCATTTTTATAAAAGATTTTTTAATAAAAAGATTATCAAAGATGATAAAAAAAAAGTCTTTAGATTTAACATTATAGGCAGTTGGTTAAAGAAACATGTCCTTCAGACACATGTGGCACATGACAGGCATGGTGGTGCATACCTATAATCCTAGCACTCTAAAAACAGGGACAGTTGAATCATTTATTTGAGGACAGAGTAAGTTACATGGCAAAACATTGTCTGAACAAAAAAATCAAGGGCCGAGAAGTTTCTTAGTGGACAAAGCACTTGCTCATCACACAGCAGACATTGGTTCACGGCTCAGAACACAAAAATAAAGTACCTGGGAAATACAAAACAAAGAAGATCTGCTTGTTTGAACATAGCGATGTTTTGATGTTTTAACCTGCAACAGTAGCATGTTTGCAAAACTGTTAAGCAGCACCAAGAGTTTAAATCACCCAGCCTCGGTTTCTCAGTGACACGTTTGCAATTAAGAGGAGTATGATAAGAAATGCCAGAGAGTGCAGTGACAACAAAATTAGAGCTAAGACCCTCTAAGCAGCTAATAACATAACGCTGCTTTGTTGAAAAAAGCATTAATAACATTAACTTTTTAACCAAAGTGTTTGTTGCTGTCGGGAAGATGAAGATACTTCAACTTTACTGCCCAAACTGCATATTGGTTGAAAGGCATCAATCTTTTAATATCTTACTGCCGATGAGTTTGACTGGATATTGGTAACCTCTTTCCCAGTTTTAGCATTGTTTAGTCTTAGGAACTGATAATACTTTTATCTGGAAACTGATTCAGACATATAAAACTGATAGGGGCAAAGAAAAGGAAGCCAGTGTGTCCATCATGAAGTGTCTGGGTGAAAAGCTCCACCTTTTATATCATTGTACTTCTCAGATGATACCATGTCACTAGGCACAATTGGGATCAACATTTGTGTATTCAAATGTCTTGGTCCAAGAGTTTCGGGAACTTCCTGGTTGGTAGGACACTCCAGTATTCACAAGTTTAAAGTGTTGCAGTGCGTTGCAGTGCAGCTCTGGGAGATGCATCTACTCTGTGTGTGCACATGCAGGTTGTGCTGCGGTCACTGACGACGGGTATCTTGGCCTCTTTTACAGGATGAAAGGACTTTACTGTGTACTTGCGATTGACTAGCCACAGTGTACAGTCCCTGTGCCTAGCTATTCTTTATCACTTTCTTTTGCATGGTAATTGCTTCCATCAATTAGAAAGCCTTTTAGGTCACAGAAAACTCACAATGCCTAAAAATAGTATCATCAGGAGGCCACCTGTGCCCCATAATTGCCATAAGCCATACGCTAAAACTTTGTAAACAAACTTATAAGCCCCACTTCCTGATCTGTCTGTTTGTTTGATAGTTCATGTCCTTTAAGGACAGTCTGTCATTGATAAGCATGAATCTAGGACTACCATCCAGTCTTTTTGTGTTCTCTGTTTCAGAACTGCAGCATGGTGGTTGTTGTTGTTGTTGTTGTTGTTGTTGTTGTTGTTGTTTTGAGATGTTAACAAATGATAGTGTTTTAAAAACTATTCCGTATTATCAGAGGAAGCTTGACCAAGTTGTTACTCCTCTACCAATGAAGCAATACCTGTTGGAAAGAGGATGAAGAACATTGGTGTTCATTCCGCAGTTAGCTATCGCCCCACCACATGCTAAATACCATAGGCCCTGGCCTGAGGACAGAGAGAAACTGCCCTAGGATGCTCTGGGTTTCTTTTGTTGTAGAGGAGAACTGAGCTAGTCGAGGCTAGAGGCTGTAGATGAATGGATCCAGAGTGGATGAATGGCTCAAAATTGCATCTCCAGCCTACTTTGTCATGGATGTCCTGTGTCTTTGTGAAGTGCTACAGATTTTCTTTTTCAAAGCCAGCCTTGGTTCACATGTTGGTTGCCTTCCCATTGCTGTGATAAAATGCCTGAAAGAATTGACTTCTATAGAAGTTTCGTTTTAGCTCGCAGATTCCAAGGTTTGGGTCTGTTGGTAGTTGGACCTGTCCTTTGGGCTTGTGACCAGTCAAGGTCCATTATGGTGAGAAAACTTGGGACCTTATGGTGGGCAGCAAGTAAGAGAAGAACAGGGGAAGCAAACAGTTAACTGTAAGAACATGTCCCTAGTGCTCTGTTATCTCTCCCCTGGTCCTCATAGCTGGAAGGTTCCACCACCTGAAAGGAGTGCAACAGACTGACCACTGAGCTTTGGACACACGGGCCCTTGGGGTTCCTTTTGAACCATAGCACAGGGATAAATTAAAGACAAATACTTCCATAGCTGTTGGGGTGAGTTGAGAGCATTCTAGATCAAGAACTGTGGAACGGGTTCGCTTTTTACAAACTAGAAACACAAAACCAAGTGTCTCTACACTCCAAAGCTTTGAGAAAAATCACTCTCCAAGAATGCTGACGCTGCGAGCTCTAGGCATGCTTTAATCCAGCTATTCCCTGACTTGATCCACTGGGTGCCTTGATGGTAAATCCGTTAAAATAGGAAAACCAGATCAGCTCAGCAGAGATTTCTGTGTCGGGACAGACTCGTGGTTCCGTGGGTCTCGTCCTGCTTCCACCATTCCTGTCGTAATGGGAGATGGAAAGTAATGACCTGCCTCCAAGTCGTATGATTACAAATTTTAAATGAGCCACTTGGACTTTCTTTTTTAAGGATGCAGATTAGCATTTGGTTTCCTCACAGTGTGATGCAGACCCATGAGGTTACACTAAATACGTGTAATGAAAAGTTTCCGGCAGTGACGAAGTAGAAAACCATGCCATTGATCACGTTCTCCTCTATAAAAGACAGAAAATTACATTTGGAAGGAATGTTGATTCACAAAAGAGTCTATCATAGAAGTGTTTGTGTAATGCGCAGATCCATTTCACCTATCAGTTGTAACTAATGTTTAATTTCAGGCTTAAGAGTTGACTGTGGGATGGGATAAACATGCGGCTTGGTTAGCGACTTGTGCTTTAATGCAGTGTTTGCACATCAGGGATGCCCAGATAAAACGGCAGTTCATTCACCAGCCTGACGACAATAGACCACGTTCCTCATCACACCAGTCGCTAGAACAGCGTTAAGTATTGCCATTCCCACCACTTCAGCTTCCTTCCTTGTAGCCCATGTTCTTTCGAATCCTGCCTTTAATGTAGATGGGCCTCAAATTGATCTTCCATCCCAGGGCGCGTTTTCCCCGCCTTGACATTGTTATTTTCTCTGGTTTTCTGTTAAACTGTGCCACCTTCTCAAATAGCTTTGTCTTCAGGAGTTTCCTCTGAGAGCGTTGCTTCTCCTGTTTCACTTTAATTTCTGAAATAGTTGTAGTAAGTGACTAGCAGAAGAAGATTAAACATCACTCCGGATTCGGCTAACAAGCGATGCCTTAAATATTTCAAATAGTTGTTAGTAACACATTAATGTGAGTATTTCTTCTACCACGTACATTTTTTAGCCAGCTAAGTACATTTCCATACCTGAATGTTTGTCAGAATAGTGGGGCAAACAAAGCTAAACAAAACACTGGTTGCTTGCTTTCTGTCATGTCAAAGGATGGAAGAAGTCTCGAATGCTACACGCAGGCTGTCATGTTCTGTGATGACCCTGCTGCCCACAAGTGAGTGTAATGTGTGCATTCAGGTGTCTGTTACCGCTGACATCAAGCAATATGAGGCATCTGAAATGAATGTGGATTGTAAACTTCTGATTGCCGTACCTTAGCGTGAATTGTCATCAGTAGTTTGAGGTGGCTAATTAAGCAAAACCATGAAAAACTGCACCCAGTCATTACTTATTAGTGGTGGACTCTACTTCATGTGTCACCACTGAAACACAGAACTCCGTTTGTGAGAACCGTGAAACAGCACCGTCTATACCTGTTAGCTGTGGCCGGTACCGCGGCAGAGCTGAAGCTTAACCCTGCCTAAGCCTGGAGAATTCAGGGCCGGCATCCAAGCCCCACCGGATGCTCTCGGGTGTGTTGTCTCTGAAAGAACCATACCTTCCGTGTGTCTCCACAGGGGAGGAACTGTGCTTAGGCCTAAAACGGGGCTGCACCTTGGACTGTCCTTTTGGTTTCCTCACCGATGCCCACAACTGTGAACTCTGTCAATGCCGCCCACGGCCCAAGAAATGCAAACCCACAATGTGCGACAAGTTCTGTCCACTTGGATTTCTGTACGTATTGGTCTGTATTTTCCCCAATTCAGAAGTGTAACTTACTGAAGTGGTCATTCGGTCATTCCTGTGTTGGGGGCTGGGGTGTGTGTGTGTGTGTGTGTGTGTGTGAATGAGCCAATGGTGGTGTGAGTCGAGAGAAACCCCACTGTTTATATTAGGGGATTCAGAAAGGGATATCCTTGTCTCCGAATATAGGCATCAAGTTCTGTTTTTTTACATGAAGATGTTACAAGTACACTGTAGCTAGGTTATTAAATATTCTCTATCGAGTCAAACCCAAATATGGATTATTCTATGGGGAAAATAGACTCTTCAAAAAAAAAAACAACAAAAACAACTGCTTTCAATTGGTTGTGTTACTTCACACCTTCAATCCCAGCACTCAAGAGGCAGACCATGGCAAGTTCAGGGACAGCCTGGTCTACAAAGTGAGTTCCAGGCCAACCAACATAGTAAGACCCTGCCTCAAAAAAAGAAAGGAAGGAAGGAAGGAGGAAAAAGAAAGACAAAAAGAAAAGAATAAGAAAATCAACGTTTGGTTTCTGGTTTTACCATTCTTTCCTTTCTTCTGTTTTAGACTTCTGGTTGATGTGTGTGGGGTGTGTGAGGTGTGTGTGTGTGTGGGGGTGTGTGTGGGTGTGTGTGTGTAGATTATACATATATGTGCATGCCTCACATCAGATGGGTCTCATATTCATTCTCTTTTGCCCATTTTCTTCTAGTCTGCCTTTAAAATTTACTAGGTTGAATTTGGGCATAATTCTTATTTTAATTGGATAATTGAGTTTAAAAAATTATTCTAAAATTTTCTATTTTAAAAACACAGGTTTGGTGGCAAAAGTTTATGATGTCAGCACTCAGAAAGTGAAGTCTGCATCTAGTTCAAAGGCAACCTAGATTACATGAGACCCTGTCTCAGAAAAGATGTCCCAACTATTAGTCATCACTATTTTTAATTGTAAGACACAAATGTGATACCAATAAAGATGTAATTATTAGGACTGAAAAGATAGCTCAGTGGTTAAGAGCACATATTGCTTGTCTGATAATGTAATTCCAGCTCCAGGGAGCTAATACTCTTTCTGGCTTCTGTGAACTGTTACAACACCACACACACACACACAAAGTAAAAATAATTTTAAAGATATAATCATTTTGTAACTTAACTGCTGATACGAATATAAAGTGCCCCTCCAGCCCAGTAAAGCAAGTAATTAATAATTAATAGCCACTAACACCTCAGGTTTTTATTCATTTTCAATATATACACATTTGCTTACTTATTTATATATGTGTATGTGTGTGGAGCGTGTGTGCTGTGGTGTGCATATGCAGAATGGCCGACAGCTTGTAGGAGTTAATTTTCTTCTTTCACCCTGTGGGTTCTGAGAATGAAACTCCGTTCACCAGGGTGGCAGGTTCCTTTTTTGCCCACTGAAACGCCTTGCCAGCCTAAGGCTTTTATCCCCAGGTCTCAGAGTCCTTACAGCTTTCTCTGTGTTGTGTAAGTTTTGATACTTAAAATTTTTACTAGCGTATGGAATTTCTCATTTGGGAAAGCCCACACCATAACAAAATGTCCCCGATGTTAATCTCTCAACATTGACCAGTGACACATCCCTCAGCCGCTCTGCGCGCTGGAGTTGCACGTCCATCCTTTATATTGCAGTACCATCTTTCTAATGAAACCCTCACCCGTGCCTCTGGGGATGGCCACATTCCAGAAGTGCACAAACGCTTGAGCAGTTCTAAACCTTCCTGAGAGATAATTATACCTCACTAGGAGTTCCGAGTGCAGGTGTCCCGTCATTCTGCGTAAATGGTGACGTCACTGACCCTTGGTCTGAGCGCGTGGGCATCATTTGAGACTTTTGGATTTTCTGACATCTGGCAAAATTTTAATTACCCAGGAAGAATAAACATGGCTGTGACATCTGTCGCTGTAAGAAATGTCCTGAGCTACCATGCAGTAAGATCTGCCCCTTGGGCTTCCAGCAGGATAGTCATGGCTGTCTGCTCTGCAAGTGCAGAGGTAAGTGCGAGCCCTTCCTCCTTGCAGCCTGAAGGACAGAATGACGTCCTGTAAATGATAGGATTTAAGTGACCGGTGCCTATTCTGGAACCGGTGCCACCGTGGGACCCTCCCACAGCATCAAAGTAGCATTAAGAGGGCTCCAAACAGAATTTGAACTGAGCATGTGTGGTAAGCACAGTGACCAAGCTAATCACTGCAGAGGGCTTCACTCCTGCTCGTCTCAGAAACATTAGCCCGAAGTTCTAGTATATCTCGGTGCCTATGGCGGAAACCACTCCCTTCAGGAGTCGGATTGACATCCTTGGGAGTGGGTGTATCTAAACTCCTGTTTACCTAGGTATTCCTCCAGTAGGAGGATTTTCATGAGAATTTAGGCTTGCCTTGAGAAACCCACAGCAGGCCAGAGCGTTATGTAGGCAAGGTGATGCCAGTGCCAGTCTTCCTCCTACGGTGACATTCCTGAAGCCACTAAATGTGCACCCAGGGTGCTTCCTAAACCAACAGCTTAGTCCTAGCCCTTCCTCCCTTTCCAGATTGTTGTAGCTGTCAGACGATATGTCAGTCAAACAGCCGAAAATCCCCGTAGCCTGCTTATCCAAGTTGAATGTTTGTATTTTGGAGGAGTCACGGTAAACAAAACTGTGAAGGAGTTAGTGTAGTCAATCACTTCAGCCATCTTACTAATCAAAGCTCCAGTAGTTGCAAGGGGCCCAGAATCCCCCCCATACACACACACACACACACACACACACACACAC
>LOEQ01000984.1:90395-107827 GCA_001685075.1 Bramus lutescens | reverse complement strand
CTCTCTCTCTCTCTCTCTCTCTCTCTCTCTCTCTCTCTGTATATATTACAAAAGCAATGCTTGTTTATTGTATAAAGTAATTGGAAGTCAGCACTACTCCTCCAGTCAGAAGCATATCTACAAACTCCTTTCTTCTCTTGGTTTTCAAAATCAGTTGCCTATTGATTTGAATTATTTCCCCAGGCCTTTCCTGTATCACCAGCTGTCCTCCCCAGGCCTCATTTTTGGTGGATGGGTTCTAGTCCACATAAGGGCACTACAAGCTGTTTCTCCTATGCCATAGCTGAGTCTTTACCAGGCTACCTTCTGTCTGTCCAGAGGTCCCTCCTTCAGCCGGGCCACCTGTCCTATCAGGCACATGTCTGTCCATGGATGGCCATCATCATAAAAATGAGGAAAGCTGGCATGATGGGTGCCGGGAATGCTACTGTCACAATGGAAGGGAAATGTGTGCCCTCATCACCTGCCCCGTGCCTGCCTGTGGCAACCCCACCATTCGTCCTGGACAGTGCTGCCCGTCCTGCACAGGTAAAAGCTGGCTGCCATCCTGTTGTACACCACCACCTCCAGCCTTGTGGGGCCCTGTACCCACCTGTGACTCTGGGGGAAGAGTGGGGTCTGTCCTCAGGACACTTCTCAGCTATCTATGGCTTCTGTTATTAATAGCCACAGAGTGAACTGGATACTGTGAATAATTAGCCCAAACCAAAGAAAATCCTAAAGCTCTGGAAATGGTTCTCCATATTTTGGAATGGTTTACTCAGTTATATTGCTCTTTGGACTAGCTTTTTTTTTTTTCCCTAGAGGTTTGTGGACTTAGATTTGTAAATCTAACCCTCCAGTTCACTGCTAGCATATTGGGGCCGAAGACTTTAGCCCTAGTTAATTGGATGAGATTGGTGAGATTTTTTACTTCATAAAAGCTTATAACTTACCAAGTAATAGTGGAGGGGAGAATTACTGAAATCTGTGGCTGTTGCTCTGTCTTCAAGAGATGGATGTATGGCATTCTTGCCAAATGGAGACATTTGGAATGGTCAAAATTCAAAACAGTCTAGTCTTTATAATAATAATCAAGGTGAGTTGCTAGAAGAATAGAATAAGAGGGAAAATAATCTATACTGACCAGGCTGCACCTGCCTTACCTCCTGGCACACAAAAATCCTCTCAGCTATAAGATTGTCTTTCTCAGCAATTACCAAATTGGTGACACCCGTACCTTTGCACGGGGAATGTAAGTGCAAAAGAAGTGTCTTGTTCCCCTAGGGCAGTTAGGTGTATTCTCTGTCAGCTCCTTCCTTCATCACGTCTTTTGCAAGTAAACTGAGCAACCACCACGTCCACCACATCCACCAGATCAGAAGCAGCTCGACGACATAGAATTGTCTGCGCCAACTCTCCGAGGGAGAGGAACATCATTTGTTCCCTGCAGACATTCTTTATTAGAGGCTTGTATGCCTGGGAACCTGCACCTGGCTCTCTGTCAGCTACTGCTCAGCGAAGAAGTCTGAGCTAGACAGGTGGAAATGGAGAGAGATGGATCAAAACAGAACCGCAGTGCAGAGTGGGACCAGAAGTATCTTCCTCTAGTTCAGAGAGGTAGCCAATTCTAAACCACATAGTTACTGACATGTTGTTGGAGCTGAGAGAAAGCTCCGTTGGTGAAACGCTTGCAGCAAGAAGGCCCAAGTTTGATCTTCAGTGCCTAAATTAAACAAATAAACAAACAAATAAATAAATGCCAGGCAGTGGTGGCATGTTACCTTTAATCAGGTGGATCTCTGAGTTTTGAGGCCAGCCTGGTCTACAGAGGGAGTTCCAGGATGTGCTCCAAAGCTACACAGAGAAACCCTGTCTCGAAAACAGACAAAACCAAAAAAACGGATGTTGGCTCAGACTGTAATTCCAATACTTGTTGGGGGTAGGGGCTGAAGGATCCCTGAGACTTACAGGCCAGCTAATCTAACCAAATCGGTGAACTCCAGGTTCAGTGGAAGATGATAGATAGATAGATGGATGGAACCTACCTACCTACCTACCTACCTACCTACCTACCTACCTACCTACCTTGGCTGNTGGATGGATGGATGGATGGATGGATGGATGGATGGATGGATGGATGGATGGKTGGCTGACAGATAGACAGAAAGATGGGTAGAGAGCTATTGAGACAGACACTAGACATAGACCTTTGACCTCCACA
Source organism: Bramus lutescens (assembly GCA_001685075.1). Taxonomy (NCBI): domain Eukaryota; kingdom Metazoa; phylum Chordata; class Mammalia; order Rodentia; family Cricetidae; genus Bramus; species Bramus lutescens. Next base: position 105,624 of record LOEQ01000984.1, on the reverse strand, counting down.
CTCACACACACGCACACACACACACGTGCACTCACTGCTTTCTGAATGTACATACATGCACAGAAAAAATCCATTCCTTTGCAGGCATGTGTAGAGTTATGTTTTTTTTTCAGAATCTTTAGTGGTTTGATCTACGTGTTCTCTTCTGACTGGGAGCCCTAAAGTCCTGCCGTTCTCGTGGGCTCCTTCCTACCTCAAAGAACAGTCTCTACTTCTCCCATGCAGAGCCAGTGTTCCCTGGGAGGAAGAGTTTATGATCACCAATTAGCACTGTCTCTTGCATTAGTCCACACCCTCTACTCATCCTTTACCTTTTCCTCACCATCCCTCAGCCACTGTGTTTTGCTTTAAAGCAGGAACATAATAGCGCAAGGAGATTAGGGAGGTAAAAACCCCTGCACACAGGTCTCCTCATGATGCCCCCTGCTTATCAGCTTTTCAGAGTGTGTCAGTTGTCTGTCCTCTGAGTGTCCTTCCTGAATGCCATCAGAAAATCTTTGCCAATATTGGTTTTTCATTGTGACATTTTTCTCTCTCTCTAAGCCACTGGAAATGCTCTCTGAGCATCTTGTCCCACCTCCGCTTTCATTTCCACCGCTAATATCCTGGAATTCTAGTTTAGCCGTCAGTTTTCTGGAGTGTGTCTGCTTAGTCAAAGTCCCAGGCTTTCCTAGTTCCCATGAGATAAACCTGTCCTGAAAGTCAGCCCACGCCGCTGTATTCCATCGGTGTTATTGCCTCACACACTGCTTTGTAAGTGACAGCCCTGTGCTTGGACTCTAAGCATTTCATTTCTACATAGATAGGGGGGTTCCCCTCAACCCTCAGCATCCACCGAGCTCCAGACCTAAGCCAGCAGTGATGTCTCTAGATTGTTTCTCAGCAGGGTGCACCTCTGTCAACACCTCCTTGATGTCCTTGTTGTGCTTGGACTCTGGGAATATGGTTAGTGCCGTCTTACTTCCAGCACCACATCAGGGGAACTCCCAGTACCTCTGTAGACAGTGTAACATTAAAGTCTCTCCATCGTTATCAGCTCGCAAAGGGACCAAATCCGCATCCACTCTGGGGACAGAAATCACAGTCATCAGCCTCCGGGCATGTCTCTGGTTGATGATGGCACTGTCCACCAAATGTTTAGTCTCAGGTGAAGGGTTTCAGACTGTTGATTTTGTAGATACATTCCTGCTTGGGGTCCTGGCAGCTGGCTGAAGTGAGGTGTGGCTCCTTGACAGTGGGCCATATTTCCAAGCATAAAAGTGTTCAGAATCCCAAGATAATAAAGTAGACAGGACATCCATCATTTGGAAGTTTTGTTTAATCTAGAGGCATATCCATTTTCCAAATAACCATTGACTTCGGTTCCAGCCCCTTGACTGTGCTTAATGCTCCAAACTGGTAGCTTTCAAAATATGTAAAATAGAATAATAATGCCTCGCTCACAAGGCCATTGAAAGGAAGAAAAAAAAATACAGAAGTGAGAAGTGCCCAGCCCAGAAATAATTGGACCATAACAAGCATTCAGTAAATGAACGATCTCAATTCTAGACAAGTCCTGCATACCCCGGGATCCTCCAGCAAGTGAACCTCCCTGTAATTTCATTCTTATTGAATTCTTTCAGGACTATCGACTGACTCAGCCACTCGAACCTCCCTTCCTGAGATTAGCTCTTTGTCTTCTGTTTCTAGGCATGGAATTTGTTCTTTCCTTTTCTATTCCTGGCATAAGAATAGGCTGAGCTCTCTCGCTCCTTGGGCCCTTTGGCTTTTCCCTCCCTTAAAGCAAACATCACCCATTTCCTCAGCGGTTACAGAAGCTGCCGGTGAATAATTTCTCGTGTTTTGGTTCTGTGTCATTCCTCAGATGACTTTGTGGTGCAGAAGCCAGAGATCAGCACTCCCTCCATTTGCCACGCACCCGGAGGAGAGTATTTCGTGGAAGGGGAGACATGGAACATCGACTCCTGCACGCAGTGCACCTGCCATAGTGGCCGGGTGCTGTGTGAGACCGAGGTGTGCCCACCACTGCTCTGCCAGAGCCCCTCACGCACTCAGGACTCCTGCTGCCCACAGTGTACAGGTAACCAGCATGGTGGCATGGCACAGGCTTGCTGGGAAGGATGCAGCTTTGTTTGATGGTTCTGTAGACATCAGGGTGAGCTCTATGCCAAACCCAGGAACCTGTGCAGGATCCTCTGGCTGCCTGCTTCCCCAATCCATTCCCCTCTGTCCCCCACATAATACAGTCAGTATGCATGGCACCTGAGTTGACTTCAAAAGAGAAAGACTGGCTTTTCCCTTTCTCCTTTAGCCCTTACACTTCATACTGAAGATGCACATAGAGTACAGGCAGCCCCTCTATGCCAAGTTAGGTCAGATGACTTCGCTCATGTGAAAAGTCACGTCACATTGTTTCTAACAAATGCAAAAGCTAGTTATTGGTGAATAATATAAATACAATTCCTTGAAATTATAGAGGTTGTAAAAATTGTTTGAAAATATGCCTATGCCCTTCCAAAACTGTGATAAAATGGGCTAAGACCAAGAGTGTTGAGTGGGTGTCACTGTGTGTGCATGGGGGCTGTTCCTGTGTTCTTCCTGTGATTGCTCAGGCCTTAGCAGGTAAATTACAAGTCATAAAAGAAATATGTTATATTGTAAACTTGCTGAGATATTAAATGTGTGCTACACTACTGGTTTTATACCTAAAATAGTAACTCTGTCAACACTAGGATAAATGGCTTTTAGGAAACAATTTTAATTCAACACGTAAAATTGCCAAAGCAGCTGGTTTTATTTGGTGGTGTTTAATCTTCCCAGTTTTTCAACTAAAACCATAACCACTTTCCTTCTATGTATACAGTCAGTGAGTTTTTGCTCAGTGGAACATAAACTTTCATGTTTTATTACTTCCCTTTTTACATTGATGATCTAGTTAGCTGTCCGGGATCTTGTGCTGTCTGTCTATCCATCATACTCAGTAACTAAATTTCAGCCAAAGTTGATCTTGGGACATTTGTGTAAGTAGCAACTATGTTCATCAGAGAGGCCTAGTGCAAAATCTTGTCTACCATAAGTAGTCCATTTGTATTCTATCTTTAGGCTCTGTGTGACCTGTTCCAGCCGTGTTTTTGTCGTGCTCAACATGTTATATGGAGGCAAGCCCTGCTGGTGTTTGTCTATTAAGGAAGACCTATGACTGTTCCCATCCTCCTGATGAGAAATAGTTAGTGACAGTGAGCTTCTATCCATTTTTGCAGGCATTTCCGGAATGCCTGAACTCGGCCCTGGGGATCCTGAGAATAATGAAAACAAAATAACTTCTATCCTGGGGAGCATTAGTCAAAGAAAAAAAAAAGAGTGAAACACGCAAGTGTGGTTCTACATTAAGAAAGTGATGGTGCACAGAGAGGAACTGTGAGATGGGGTGCTTGAGCTCCAGAAGACATGAGGAAAGAAAGAACTGCCCTGTGCTCTCGGGGCTAGGGGCTGAGTAGCTAGGAGAGGTTCAGGGGGAGATACTTCTCTGTGACCTCGAGCCCAGGTTCTTGGACGGGTCACCTGGCTGCACTCAGAGCTGAGCCCAGGAAGAGGTGATGGACAAGGCCCAGGTCAGGTTTAGGACCAGCTTCACAATAAGAGTCTGTATTGCAGGGGCTCCTCAGGTTCCTGTCAAGACAGCTGTGGCTTTCTGCTTTTTGTTCTGTGGGGCTGAGTGACACTCCATCTTAGGCCTAGCTTTTTCTTCTCATTTGTAAACTTGGGCCAAGGTGGCTAATATTTTTTCCATATATTGGTAACTCAGTGGTAACTCTCATCTTAACCTTTGGAGGTGCGTGTGTGTGTGTGTGTGTGTGTGTGTGTATGTGTGTGTATTCCAAAAGTTCCTTTTGGATATCTGAATGAGACCCAAGCTAGACTAAACAGTATTTAAATGAACTGTGGATCCCATAATGAATCTTTTCAGACTATTTGTAACAAGACAGCAATAAGGATTTTTTTTTTAAGTGAGACTCATACTGCCTCAGCTTCTCAAATGCTGGACTTATACATACGAGCCACCATGTCTGCTTCGTTGCCATTATCTTAAAACTTAAAATGTCAGTGTCTTTTACATCAGAGTAAATTTGAAGAGTAGCATTAGTAAGTGCTATATTACACGTCTGGAAAAAGACCAGCCTTAGGTGACCACATACTAAAATGGTCTAAGAATGGTGTAGACTCATCCACAAGACAGTGCCTGTATGGTGGCGACTTCTGTGGACATCTCCCCATTCTGCCTTACCTGTGACCTGCCTCACCTCCTGTGCCTTACCTGTGGCCACCTCCACAGAAGTGGGCCCTTCTGTGGGAACAAAGAGTAGGATACCAGGATGATACTCCCCTGAAGTCTAAACAGGAGAGAGGCAGGCGCCATGACTCTCAACTGTCATCCCAGCATGGGAGAGGCTAAAGAAGAGTGACCGCCACCACTTCGAGACCAGCCGAGGCCGGCCGTGTAGTTCCAAGCCAGCCTTTCAATAAAACAAATGAATAGGGTAAGAGAGACAGGGAGACACAAAAGAAATAAAAAGATGAGTGATCACCCAAGAAAAACACTGTTAAGTAAACCAAGAAATAAATGTTTGGAAACAGCATTAGACAATCTCTGGGGCCAGGGAACAAGAAAAGAAAGGAAGAATCCAGGTATCATTCCAAGTGGCGCTGGTGGACAGGGTTTGGTCAGGAGCCTCCTGTCTAGTGGAAAACGGTCTACTCTGTACCCTGCTCTGACTCTCCCTCCCATCACAGCAGCACATCTCGCTGTTCATTCTCTGGAGTCTTCTGAGTGTCCATAAGAAGCCTCTCTGATATTAAGGCATTCAATTCCAGTGTTGTCGTTGCTATCCCATCTTCCTCATCTCAAGTTTTAGCCACAGAGTTGAACGTTGTTTGTAGGAGCTAAATGAATCCAAGCCTGCAGGATCCTGGGGACTTCAGGGCCTAGACTGGCAGACCAAGCTGAGTTGTGCTTACTTCCAGCCAAAACCAGTTAGCAGTGGCCTACCTTTTAAAGAAGAACTTCTGTCTAGGAATAGATAGATGTCCATAGGATCCCTTCCTTCCATCTTTATTTCATTGAACATGGATGGGATATAAGGAACCGTCCATGAACCAAAGTCCCATAGTGAACCTGAAACCAGTGGAACCAATGTCTGGTCTTTGTGGCTTTGTCTTCAGGACTGGTGCGGGGAGAGGTGGTTGTGGTTGAGGAGAGATTTTGGATTCTTGCCGTTGTACTGGCTTCCCTCAGAGATAGCCCCAGGTGCAGCAGCTACCTTGGTCTTCAAGGAGGAGCAAATCTGCTCACTGGAGGGTGTGGTGGACTCATGAAACAGGTGGAAGAAGGGTCCTTCATCCATTTAGAACTTCTGTAGCATGTGGTTGCTACACATCTGCCTCATACTTTGTCTCATGGCTGAGGACAGCAGCATTCATGATCCTGATTCAGGAGCGCACAAGATAACACCCCATTGTGTGTTCACTGGGAAAAGGTGACTGGATTCTGGTTTTGCTTGGTCTGCTGCCATGCCTCTTCTTAGACTCCTGGGATATTGTGGCATTTCAAAAGCAAGAACCCCACTAACTGTTTCATATCCCAGATTTCTTCTTGGGTGTAATTGCCATTAATTTATGTGGCTACCAACCCCCAAAGAGCTATCTGTATTTCCTGGAGACACTCTTTTTCCATTTCAAGTTGTCATCTGATGTGGAGACCTTCCAGAGTACAACCACAGATGGTTTGTAAATGGTTTTCCCTGGGTGGCATCCTAATACTTGATCTGGGTAGCTAAGCCTTGAATCACTAATGGGAATGTCTCAACTTAGGAATGTTACAGATAGGTGTCTAGATAGTGCAGAGCAGTGAAGGCATATTTGAGTGTTGAATGGTTAGGACTGCACTGACTGCAAGTAAGAGAGAACCTAGCTATAAAGTTTAAACTAGTAGAGGTTTATTTGACTTTACACGAATCTTGAGGCAGGTATGGATCACTATTGATTCTGTGGCTCAGTGACTTAGGATAAGTTTGTGAGTGACTTCAGTCAGCACAGTCTTCAGGGTAGGAAGAACGTGGAAGGATGGGGGCGGCAGTGCCTCCACCCTCGGAAGAAAAGCGGAAGCAACCCTGGAAATCCCTTTATTAACCCTGAGCTGCAGCTAGACCAGGGGCCTCACCTCCTCCCCACACCCCTTCCCGGGTTGCAAGAGAGTCTGGGAAAGCAGGAACAGGGTTTCCTGGCTCACCCATTGTATCCAAGTTCCATGAGCCTCCAAAGAAAATGAAGACGTTGCTGAAGGTAAGAAGGAAGGCGAGTAGACCCTGTGCGAGTACCTGGCAGAGTCTCAATGACAAGTCTTTTCCTATTGTTACTGTGTTCTAAAACTCAAGACTTTGCTAGAAACAGGCTTCCTAGTTTTATGACCGGCCGTTTCTTTTTTAATGAGGCACTCAGAGCCTTAGAGACAGGGAGTGTCTTTGTGTGACACTTAACTATGCTGTGTACGTAGCTGGTGCCTGCAGCACTGGCTTTGCTGACCTGTATGCTCATTTTTCCAGATGAACCTCTTCAGCCTTCCACATCCCATAATGAGAGCATGCCTAGTTACTGCAAAAATGATGAAGGGGATATATTCCTGGCAGCCGAGTCCTGGAAGCCTGACGTTTGCACCAGCTGTGTGTGCATGGATAGCGTCATTAGCTGTTACTCTGAGTCCTGCCCTTCCGTGTCCTGTGAAAGACCTGTTCTGAGGAAAGGCCAGTGTTGTCCCTACTGCCTAGGTAAGATCAAGGGGTCACAAAAAACCAAACAGCTTTCATCTCTCCAAGTGACCACTAAATTGACACTGACAGCCATTTGCATAGATCAGTTAGTGTTTTTTTAATTGGTTTTTCTGGTTGGTATACCTACCATACAGACGCAATGTGGGGACATTAATCAGGGGAACGATGAGGGAGATGTGCTCCCAAGAAGGAGTGCATAGAGAATAAATCGCTGCTGTCTCAGAACACAATGGCATTATAGTGCCATTGTGTTCCACTGGGACCCTTAGCCAGTTCTGCATTTTCAATATCATAGCTCTCTCTACCTGACTGATTTTGATAGCCACCCCAATACTACTCCCCATATTAGAGAATGTTCATTACGTAAAACTTGCCTCTCCCTTGAGAACAACTCAATATGAAATATTCATTAAATCTTTATTTGTTTGGCTTTGCCTGTCTGACGGGGCAGTGGGGTGATCCTGTTTAAGCCACGTGGCTGTCCACGTTGGTGGCCTGAGCATAGAGTGAGGTCTGAATAAATGATAGTTCTCTTTCCTCTTTGTGGCCCATGGTGCCACATCCTATAAGCAGAGGACATATGAATATTAACCCCTAATGTCCATACCAAAACTGTCCTATGGCTATGAGCCAAATGCCACTCTGGGGACCAGAAGGAAGGCTGAGACAGATGGCATCTCTAAACAAGGACAGCCCTGGCTCCCAAGGCCCTCACTGTCTTTATTGGTTTTGCATCCTAAAGTCAAATGAGAGACAAGACACATCTCAGTCCCACAGTGAACCCATAATCAGAGTGGTAAATGAAAATACATGCCATTGTTAATTAAATTAATTACAGCTATTGTGCACCTACTGCCAGTGGGGCTTGCATGCTTCCTAGACATAAGTCATAGCAAGTATTTTGAGTGATACCTAGGGAAGAAGAAAGAGTTTCAGGCCACAGAACGTTGTTCTTGAGAATTTTACAGAGCTGGATATGCTCAGTGATTATACTGAGTGTATTCAGTGTGTGTGTGTGTGTATGTGTATTTGCAAAGAATATCAAACAATGTGTCTTGAAAACTGGGTCTCTCCTTTGAGTGACCATCTATATAATTTATCCTTTAAACTAAAGTGCTGTTGGGTGAGGACTATGGGCAATTGTGATGTAATAGCAACTACGGATCAGGAATGTCTACAGAAACTGGGACGGATGATAATTTCCCAGTGGGATAGATACCTGTAAGCATTGTTCCTAAATGGAACTAAAAATTGATCAAGACATACATCCACATTAGCTACTTACTTTTCAAAGAGCTGCCTACAATTTGTACAAGAAATGGCACGCTGCCTTTGGTGCTAATCTAAATCCGAGATGTAACCAGGATACTGTCCATCCTTCTCAGGGATTCCCTGTGAACAAGACAGTAGTGTCCTGTTCACATAGCAGACTTCCAATGACAAAGGAAAGAATTAATGAACCACCCGGGATTACATGGTTGATCCTTGGGAAATCGAGCCCAGATGGCCCAAGAATTCCATGTCTGCTTCAGAGGGGAAAACAAATCTCTTAACAAATTTCTCTTGTGTTGAAATTCTCAGAGGGTTTTGTTCAACTGATCATCCCTGTGGTGTTTTGTTGCTTCATCCCTTAAGCCGGTTACTTTAGTTGGGAATTAGTTTTCATGTGATGATGGTAAATCACTTCTCTTTCTCACAAAAGCAATTCCCCAAAATCATAGAAAGAAACTTTAGTATTTTCTGTCTTCTGTGTTTCCTCTTCATTATCTCAATCCCTGAATCATTTAGACTATGCATTCTTTAATGTAGACAAGAAAGACCTATTTGGCCAAACTTTGTGATTTGAGTTTTAAGTTAGATTATAAGCACTTTTATTAATTATGGCTCGTATAAGTGCTTATTGTGTTCCAGCACCCTCTACAACAAACCCCCACCCCTTCTACCCACTGATGTGTGTGTATGTTCACGTGTGTTCGATAAGCCTGGGACTCATCCTAAGGGAACATGAAAAATTCACCACCTGACAACTTCAGCTTGTGCTGTGCTCATGAATCTTACCACTCCATCCCTGTTGTACACTAAACACCCTAATTAAGCCTCCTCTGTCCATGTCGTGCTTGCTTTGTAAATACTCTTGTTAAATTGCTTCTGCTCTCGTGTGGCTCTGCTAGTCAAGCATTGAAAGTTGAGTTCATGAAGTAACCTAGGGATTTCCTGTCTGACTTGCCTCTTTTATGTTGGAGTGTTTTCTCTTACCACTTGATTTGTCCCAACTTCCCATCAGCCCAGCCCTTCTGCAGCAGTACCAAGCCTGGGCAAACCAGCCTTCCCGAAAATCCTTCATAACCATGGCTGACTTGCAGATCCTTAGTCATCTCAAGAAGGGAAAACAATGGGTCAAGGCCAGGGTTTCATGCTATTGAGCACCCGACTGCTTTCCCATAGAACAGTGAGAACCAGTGCTTGCACTGGGTCTCCTTTGGGGAATTCTCACTTTCACTCCAGATTGTCAGCCCTCACTAAGGGCCGCCCAGATCACCAGGGGCACTGGCCTTGCTGTGGCCTCAGGTCTCCTGCTGGTGAGCCATTGCTCAGACAGCCTCACAGCTCCTGTGAAACCCACTTTTTCTCATATCAAAACCAGGAAGTTCGCTCATGTTTCCCTTTGAATTTCATTTTCTCAGCAAAGGTAATGAAAAGTGGGCAATCCTACTAAAAGTAGGCTTCTAATTACAAGTGTTTGTGTTCCTTTCAGCCAGATTATCTGCTCTCTAATATGCAGTGATAATGGTTCTCTTTTGATGTGTGAAGGCCTCCTATTACGTGTGCTAATTTAGTAGGATGTTTAATACAGACATAATTAATAGGATTGGTGATTAATTTTGAAAAGTGAGCAGCTTTGTCTAATTGCTTATAATACCTATCATTAGGGAATTCATCCTTCTACTCCAACTAAACTAAGTAATAATTACCCAATCATTTTAATGGAGCATCTTAATTGATTTTCTAATTTTTTGTATTCTGCCTTCCTATACAAATACACACAAGCTTTGGCTGTATTGTCATAGGCTTTCTGACTATAAAGATGGCTCAGAAGATAGCATGGGTGTAGATCAGGTAACATGCTGGTAATCCTGATGTGTGATAGCAGGCATGGTATGTGGGTGCCTGGAACTGTTAGTTCCCTCTGTTATGATGTTCTTCACTCCGAGAGCCCAGGCTGCTGTTGAGGGTCCTCACTTTGCTGCTGGCGACATGCTATGTGCTTCTCTCATTCCTTCCCAGAGGGGAAAAAGTCTTTCAGGGCCCATGAGATCTTGGCTCTCTTTTCCCAAGAGAGGGAGAGCAAACGAATGACCCATGACCAGCACCCCACCTTCCCTCACCGTATTTGTGAAGATGCTTTTCCTGCCCACAGCTCTGGCAAGAGGGACATGATGAGTATTCCCTTGGATCCTTTGTATGCCTTTGATTCAGTTTTTCTGGGTTGGCTAGTCCATATAAAGAGCACTCCTTTGATTATAAAGATTATTCTTTATAATCAGTTTTAACAGATGGGGTCGTATGTTAGTTCCCTGTCAGCTTTGGAAAGTGAGATACTCAGATGTGCTACCAGCAGGCTGGTCTAGGAGAACAGGAGCACTCTGCTAGCTGAGCCAGAAGTCTTGCTTAGACTATTACCTAAAAATTACAGTTTGGTAAGGATGTGTTTGTTAGTTGCATTTTACTTTACTTGATATTTTAGGTCACATACTGAGAATTACAGCTAGAAATCCCTGAGTCAATGAATCTTTCGATTTAAGAAGATCCTGAGAAACATTGGTTATTTTTGGATGAGAGCTATTTGTTTACATATATATATAAAACATAAGCGCATGTGGCTTAGAACTTGCTTATGAACACAGTTAAGGTGTTCTGCTTATGACTTAGAGTCACTTCAGAATATATTTAATATGGCTCTTTGAAGATCTGTCAAATGAATTTTCTGATAGATGATTTATTGTAGTTTTCTTCCACCACATTATTCTTTTTATTATACCTCTGACTGATTAGCGCATAACCGTACATCATATTTGCTGTGTGTTACTCTGTTTTAATATTTGAAGTGGAGCTGTCACAAGGCTGTCCTGGCTTGAATCAAAGCCCCCTTTTTCCCCCTCAGTGCACTGTAGTGCTGTAATTGTGTAGTCATCTTCAGGGAATGCATAGGAGGATGGATCCCTAATATAGAGGGGTCTGTGTCCTGAACCACACCTGTGGGCTACGCAGCATCTCTTGTGCTTGGACGTCAGTGTGTTTTGGGCTGACTGATCAAAACATTATCTTCTTAGGTCTCTATATGCATGTACATCAGTCAGCATCAAGTATAATAACCGTTTGCATCAGCATCATTAAAATGCAGAATCCATGGAGTTCATGTCGCATGGTTTTAAGTCATAATATCAGGACACTAGAATCTAATATTCTGGTATATTTCTTTAAAATTAAAAAGTTGTGCACACTGTAAGGAACTTGCCGTAGAGCCAGGGTTGTGATCCTAACTCTTGAAACATACTGGCTCTGTATCTTGGTGATACAATATAGTCTAATCTCCTGTAGAGGCAACCTGTGCATCCCAAAGGTCCTGTGTACATAAAGGGAAGCCATATTTGAATGTGGAGAGGTAAACTCCACGTGAGTGTGGCCTCCCCCAGTGAACCGCTGCTGCTTCAGGACAGACTGCAGCCAATCTAAGCAATGTTCATGTAGTGCCATCTATCTCCTCACGTGGAGTGGAGCTTCTGGCTTCACCAAGAGAGAGGCCAGCACAGCATGTTTCTGTGGTGGCCTTCTGAAGGAGGAGAACGCAATGATGCTTGGTGGTGGTCTTCCTCCTGTCTTTTCTCATCTTTAAAGGCCCATGGCTTCTTTGGTCCTTTCTGTGGCCCAGGTAGAAATAATATGCTCTCTGTAATACTTGTGTTGAGGGCAAGGTCTTACCTACAAACCTCACTATCTTTAGACATTGTCAGAGTGAGAAGAGGGGACCCATAAATTCGGTTTCAGAAGGTAGTGTCATGAGAAGAGTCCATGAACTATTCGTGTGGTCTTCGCTGTGACCCCAACAAAAGTTGTTGATTCTGGAGGGCATGCTCTCCTAGTGTCCTACATCCCTTCCATTCCTTCCCCAGCTAAGTCACAGTGGCTCCAGATTGTCACCTTCATTGTCAGAACTAGCATTAAAGGCATTTAAGTGAAAAGAGATGCAGTGTGATGGAAAGGCAAGGGAAACAGAATGGGCATTTGTGTATCGTTTAGAGGGTGTGAGAAGGAAAACATTTCGGTTGTCATATACCGTACCAACCTCGGAACTGCTCTAAAGTTACCACACCAAAAATAAACCGTGTTTGATTTCAGTTTGCATAGGTCTTGCCCTGCGCCCTAGGAAGCACCTTCTTCTGTGTATTTCCCGCTCTGTTTTTGTTTCTCCATTTAGCCAGGCATCATAAACAGAAAGTCCCATGTTTGCACTTCTGGGACATAGCATCTGTCTGGGCCCATGACCTTGTATTAGAGATCCCTCTGCACGGAGGGAGCTGGCACTGGAGTCTCCGAGTGGACCAGCATTTGCCCTTTCCTGTTAATGTCTGTACAAGAGGCCAAACCTGGTTTTCTACCTGCCAGTGATAAGGGATGAGTATAGCCCTCTGCCAGGACGACCCACATGATTAGGACCCCTGGACACTGCTGGGAAAGGATTTCTGGCAACAGGGAACATCTCCTGAAGGTCAGAGACAGGGACATCTGGCCTGTTAGGCTTTCTTAACAAGAGGCTGTACTCAAGCATCCTAAAGAAAGTTGCATCTCTTTTCCTTATTTTTCGGAACCACTTTGATCTTGCATTGTTACTGCCTTCCATTTAGAATACATTTATTCATTTCCAGAATTATTTTGGTGTGAAATCTCAAGACACACACACACGCACACCTTACTGTGAAATAGTAGGCCTTACTGTAAAATAAGATTTCGTTTCAAGTTGAAAATGAACTACTTCTTTGAACTTGAATCTTGAAGTATCCCCAACTGACCCACAGTAAACAGCTTGATATAAGAATTACATTCCAGAGCTGAGAAATTGTGCCCTCTTTGCATGCAGTGGATGTCAACCAAGGCACGGTATGCCAGCTGGTTGGATTTCTGTTCATGGAACTCAGGAACATGTGTAACAATTCTGTGGTTTGAAGCAACCATTTTACTGCAGTGTGGTGAAGAAACCTAGAAGCCTCTTTTGATCTTTATAACAGAGTTAGACCTTGCATCCCAAAAAATAGATGAACTGAAATAAAATAAAACTGAATTTTGAAGAAAGGACTTTGATGGCCACTGGCTTGTGCATCAATAAAGATACTTTACAGAGGTGACAGCCACACTTCATGATAATGTTTACCCCTTTTTTCATATGCAAAGGATTAAAACTGAATGTTTTCCCAAGCTCTTTCCCTCATTGAAATTGTTCAGGCCAGCATGCACCCAAGTCCATCTGAGCTCCCTCCTTGACCTCTTGGAGTCTGCACTTCCTATTGAGCCAGGGCTCAAGGTCTCTGCCTATACATCTGCAAACTTCTAGTGACCTGTTGGCTATTTACTTAGATTCCCGCTTCTTGCAATTTCTGTTTAAGACTTCCCTCTCGAATAGAGGTTGTTCGTATCTCCTATGTTCTCCAAGCATGGCTCTCATATCTAGCATTTGTCCAACTGAAGTTGATGAAGGAAAATGACATCACAGGCAGGGACTTGGTGTCTTATCAGAAAGTAAAATGGAACATAGGTGTGTCCTGCTCCCTTGTGGGCTGGAAAAAGGCACTGCCGTGCATTGTGAAAGTGCACACTGATGTTTTAGTGAAGTCCTTGCCCTGTACTAAGGCTTGATCATTAGTAAGCCTGGGCTGCTTGTTCTACTCCCTCTTCTAAACCGTATGCCACCCATACTGTGCAAGCAGCCTTCTTACCCCTGCCTGAGTGATCTCACTAAGTATTCCTTACCAGAAATCAGACTAAGGAGATAGCTGGACAGATAAAATGGCTGCCACTGCACAAGCAGGAACACCAGAGTTTGAATCCCTAGTGCCCATGCAAAAAGTCAGGCATGGCAGCATCCATCTGTAGCCCTAGCAACAAAGGAGAAAGGAACACAGGCAGATCCTCAAGCTTATTAGCCAGCCAGTCTGGCCAATCATGGACTTCTGGATTCAGTAAGAGAAACAATCAAAGTATAGGTTGGGGAATGATAGAAAAATATACCTGTCATTGATCCCTGGCCTCTTTACACACACATGCGCACACACAACATACACACATGAGCATATACAGACATATGCTAAACTATATACACACACCTCAGACTTCAAACGCGGTACCCATACTGAAGTGGAATGCTGTCAGCCAGTCCTTTGGCGTGTCCACCAAATGTAAGCAAGCCCCTGTGGCGCTGGGGGCATGTCTCAGAGGGAATATACCCTGCTCATTACTGAAGCCAAGAGCTGAGAACAATTCTGTCAGTGTTGCCTGCATCCCAATACCTGTGGAAGGAACAGATGCCCGAGAGCAGGACTGTGCTGGATTGATATAAACAGGGGACTTCTCAAAGCAGAAGCAGCATTTAGCTTCTTAGCCACCGGGATCCCAGAGTAAATTACTTTTCCGGACTCCGTACTGTGGCAAGGATTTGAAAGAACTGATGCAATTTCTAAAGCTGTCCAACTTCCTCCCAGGAAGGGCCTCCCGCAGTATGACCAGCGAAACAGAATTAGAACCCCAAGTGTCTGTCCAAGAAGATTATCTCAGAGGCAGAAACTGAAAGCCCAGCTGTAATGCAGGTTACAGTAGGTTTGGGGTTCTGTATCCTTCCATGAGGGAAAGGGAAGCCATCAGGAGAAGCTTCCTTAGCAGAGGCTTGTGTATCCAGCAGTAGGGTCAGAGTCAGCCAGGCCTGTGGACCCATGTGAGTCCACGAGATTGTAGGTTGAACCTGGAAAGAGGAAGAAAACACTGGTGGCCACCGCTGCACTTAGTAAACTATGTAACTAAAACAGCTCAGTAGTAAAAACCAGGTCCATCCAACCTTCACAGCTTGCTGAAAGCTTTTGTTCTCATACTGAAAAGACGTGAGACTGTCAAGTTTAAACAGTTGAATTCAGCCTAGAAAGAGTGACCATGTAAGACCTTGACAGTTTCTCCCCGTTTATATAGCCAGAATCTAGGACAGACAGAGGTGAACCACACTGAGTTCTACATCTCTGCTCTCAAAAGGTTCTGCAAATTTTTCAGTGTGGTCCTAGGCAGTACAAGATACTGTTGCTTGAATTGCATACAAAGAATGTGTGTGTGTGTGTGTGTGTGTGTGTGTGTGTGTGTGTGTGTGTGTG
>LOEQ01000984.1:49857-66400 GCA_001685075.1 Bramus lutescens | reverse complement strand
TTGGTGGATTTTCAAGACAGGGCTTCCCTGTGTAACAGCTTTGACTGTCCTGGAACTTGAGTTGTAGACCAGTAAACCAGGCTGACCTCAAACTCCCAGAGATCCACCTGCCCCTGCCTCCCAAGTGCTGAGATTAAAGGCGTGTGCCACCACTCCTGGCTATACATTACTTTTGATGGAAGAGATGTTTTTTACAAGAAAATCCTACAAACAACTAGTTTTGCAGATTCTTCACATACATTGCAATATGTTCCCTGTTTTTAAAACAGATTATTCAAAGAGATGACATCAGAGGTTCCAGAGTCAGCAACAAAAACGACGGGAAATAATTTTCAAGTAAACAAGTCAGCTCATTATTTAAGCAACGTACAAAATAAATTCCCTTGGAAAGGCACTCGAAAGAATGCTTGCTTTCAGTGGGCATTACCTGGCTCCGTTTTCTATGGAAACACTAACACTAATAAGAACTCAGAAAACCTCATGCTGGACAAAGGAGTTAGAACTCACATACAGGAAAACTTAGTTTCCTTTTTCCATTTGGAGAATACAGTCCAAATGCATTAGCTTTATTCTCCCAGTCAAAACCTACCTAGGATCACTGAAGGAAAAAGAAAAAAAAAAAAAGGTTNAAAAAAAAAAAAAAAGGTTGATACACATTCTTAAGATAGATGCACATGCAATTTCAGATTTCCTTTTTAAATACACAAACATGAACACCACTTGGATTATTTCAAATACAAGAAAGTGAGGGATGATGTTCACACCATCAGAACTGTAGCCTGGTTACAAAGAAGTAAAAATGCAACCATGGGGAAGCAAAGCAAGCTGGAAAACACGAAACCACCTACTGATACTAGCAAAAGAAGGTTAAGTTCAAGTTTCTCAATAAAACCTCTGCCGTGCCTGGGTCGGCAGACACAGACAAGAGCATCCAGTCCCCAAGCACTCCCCAGCCAATAGCCAAGTCAGAACAGCAATGTGGTAGATGGCAGGACTCTACCACACCTGACACCGCTGCAAAAGAGAAAGACAATCATCTAAATAAACTGTCAACGAGATTCGAGGGATGAAGGGGTGTGTGTATGTCTGTATCTGTGTGTGTGTGTGTGTATGTGTGTGTGTGTGTGAATGTGAAAGAGAGAGAGAGAGAGAGAGAGAGAGAGAGAGAGAGAGAGAGAATACAACATAGAACCCAATTAACAGAGGTGGATGAGAGCTGAGCATTCTAGCTCCTATGAACACTGGCCAAATGCGTGCAAATTTTTACGTGAATCTAGGAGTCACATGCCAGTCAGAAGTATCTGGAATCAGAAAAAATTTAATGCCAGCTTGGGCAGAAAAAGGTCAAACTCAAAATCAGAACTCACAGCTCTGCCACTGAGCAGAGAGCATTGTTACTGTCCTACAGAGGCCTGCGTCTTCACCGTGGAGAAGGTCAAGAGACACAATTTGATGGACTTCTTATTTAAATATTCTATGAATACATGAATTACCTCAACCAAAAGATACATTATTTTTAAGAAGGCAAATCAAATCAAAGCTACACATACAGGAACATGCACACACAAACTGGCAACCAGACAACCAAAGTGCCACACAAAGCAGTAAGTGCTCCAGAATGACAGCAGACACAGCCATGGTTTTCTTCCAAGTCTTTGTTTCCTTAGGAGGAAATGACTGAGCTCTCAAGAGAGACTAGGTGGGCCTGGGTCATGGGGGTGGGGGTGGGGCACTTGTAAAATTATCTGCCACACTTCAGGTATGACACCCCTAACACTAGCAGCCATCAAGAACAACCTGGAGACCAGAAGCAATATTAAGAGGTTATGGTGCTAAACTGGACCAGGGGTAAAAATTCTTTCTACACCTTAATATTATAAGTAAAAGGAAGAGCGTGAGGAGAGGGCAGAAGGAGCGTTTCTCTGCTCACTATTTCTCAAGGTGAAGAACCACAGACCAACTAAGTCTCAAGCCAATGAATACTGAATGACAGGAACAATGCTAGAGACTTGTTACACTTTAATTAAAATGGTTCATTAAGATGAATTAAAATATTAAGAGTGGAAGGAGCCAATCTTCCATCCCCCTTCCATTAAATCTACCATTCCCACTTAGGAAGCAGAAGATCCAAAGGGCCCAGCACAGAAACAAAACATTGGGCGGGTTCTAGTTCTAAGGTATCTCCCGCTGCATCTTTAGGAAGGAGTTAATAATTCCACAAAATGCCATGCTTGGAATGGAATGTTTTGCATGAACCCATATATAGGCAGGAAGTTGATTAAGCATTACAGTATTTGCCTTATTGTTGCCCTTGCTACAGACAAAAATACCAAAGTCACAGAGCAAAGTCAGGGGAAGGAAGAGGTTATCTGACGTAGAACACAGAGCCTTCACTAACTCAGAATATCCAGTTGCCTTGTACATTTCCTTTTCTGAAGAGGGTACGAATTAAGGAGTCTCAAAATCATTCTCTTGAAACTTTCTTCAGACAAAACTAGGAGCAGCACAGTATAACATTTAGAACTTAAAAAAAAAATCTCTAAAACCTAAAAGACAAAGAAAGAAGGCAAGAGCTCTGAGCCCATATACAACCTGCCTGGGTAGCTGAAAGGAAGGAAATGCAAGCCATTCCTGACTCTTCCGCTCTAGAGAGCTCTGCATCCCCTCTAGAAACTGTCCTCTCCCTTTAGATAATGCTGTACTTCCTCTCTCCATCCATGCTACTTCTGCGAGCTAAGGCCTCTGTAGAGCTAACATTTGCTTATTCAAGATATCATTCTAGGATGGCTATGCAGATTAAAATGAAATAATCCACGGAAAGAATTGAGTGATGTGCTTGGAAAAGGCACATCAATAATCAAGAAAGTCTGGGCTCTATTCACTTAAAGGGGACTAGAATAAGAGTCATCACTCTCAAAAGAAATCATGACATCCTTCTACATCTGTTGAGATCAGCAAAACCGCATCAAGTTGTCCAACTGTAAATAAGATGGTGACTGGGGAATACTGGACTCCTACTGCAGGTTGTAGCGGAAAGGACAGGAGACCACAGGAAGAAAAGACCTACAGCAAGATCTAGAAATCAGCTAGAACCCTGAAGGTCTTTCTGAACAATAAAGAGAATTGGAAACTTTCTGCAGACTCAAAAGCAACAAGAACCAGACGTGGTATTGGAGTGTATTCGTTATTTTCTATAATCCTTAGTATCAACTCTTCCCATGCAAAGCATCTCACCAGTTCAACTAATTTCACAAACAAAAGACGACAACAACAACAACAACAACAACACGGGAAAAAGCAAAACCAGGAAGAGGGCCAGGAG
The DNA here is from genome assembly GCA_001685075.1 of Bramus lutescens. Taxonomy (NCBI): domain Eukaryota; kingdom Metazoa; phylum Chordata; class Mammalia; order Rodentia; family Cricetidae; genus Bramus; species Bramus lutescens. The sequence goes on along the minus strand of LOEQ01000984.1, from coordinate 63,078 downwards.
ACTCAGTTATCTCTGCCTGCACAGCTGCTCTATGACGCATCAGAACCGTCAGAACAGGTCTCTAACTAGCAAAGGCAGCTTTCAAACTTACAGTATCAAAGCTGTGTCAGAAAAACAGTTAAGAAAAAAAATTAAGGAAAGTTTTTTTTTTATCTATTCTTTCCTTATTCTCATCTTGCTTCCTCCCTTAATAGTCTTATATTCAGGGAGCTTGAAAGAAACAGAATTAGTATTCCCCACAAGTCACATCAGCTTCAAGTTCTAATTTACTCGGTAGTGGTTTCAGTTTTTAGCAAAATAAAGTTCTTGAAATTAAGGAGAAAACATTAGAAAGGTCTAAAACACAAATGAAATTATATTCAATTAACAGATACTATTTAAAAAGTAAAAGCTTGGATGGACGGGGTGGCACACACCTTAAATCCCAGCATTTGGGAGGCAGAGGCAGGAGAATCTCAGTGATTTGAGACCAGCCTATTCTGCATAGCCAGCTACAGGGCAGCCAGGACTAGAAAGACTCAATCTCAACACACACACCCCAAAAATGTAAAAGTAGGTTTTTTTGATACTTTAAGAAAGTCAAAAATTTCAATGGGAATTATAAAATTTATAAGAGAATTCTACCAAAATTTATTTTCAAAAACCCTTATATCCAAGTTTGAAAACATGAATTATTCCAAAGCAGGTAACTACTTACTATTGTTTGGAATATTAAACTCCTATTTGTAAGTTCACTCTCAGAAAGCTGTGACATGGAGGTTTTCAAAATTAAAATTAAATGGAATAATGTAAAATGTTATAACACTTTGTATTTAAAGAACCTTTTGAACATTTATGTAATCTAAGTTATATGGAAACTAAATTATTATCAAACACTTCAAAGCCTCTAAAAAGAGTAAAATAATTAACCTTGGCACTTTTCTAAATTCTTTGCTGGTTTATGGATCAGTATAGAGTAAGAATGTAATGCTTTAACAAACTGCCTTCTAAATTCCTTTCTCTCTACCTGTCAATCGGTGCAGCTCTGAGACTTCACCAGACAAGCATCTTTGAATAGTGTTGAACAGTAAAGGTATAAACTTACATCTGGTCAAAGTATAGAAGGCAAGTGTGAGCAGAGTGCTCAGTCCAACCCGAGCCTCTGGGGCCACTGTGGAATAGGGGACACAGGGACTGTAAGAGCAGAGGTTAGGGAACAGTGTCTTCTGGACACGGTAGAACCATTGCACTCATGAACTCTCCCAGCTGAGAATGCCTGCAGAGACCCTGCACTAGATCAAGAGGGTCAGCATTCTACCGTGGAGCCGGTGGAGCTCCCAAGCCCCACAACCAACTCAGAAGCCACTGACAGCTGATAGCTTCAAACCAGTTTTATTTAAGGGTATATATGGCTCCTGGTAGGTGGACCAATAGTGGACGGCCTCACACCCATCCGTACATGGGCATCACTAACTGGATTATAAAAAGGGGGGAAGATACCAAGTTAACAGGGGTCAGGAGGTGGATTATAGATCTAAGGTAACAAGCAGCATGTTGGATGAATATGGTCAAATACATTGTATTCATGTACAAAATTCTCAAAGAATTAGTAAAAATACTATATATTTTTAAAAAGCTATAAGAAATAAAGCATGGATTTCTGGTTTTTTCACTAAAATGAAAATATTACTTCACTAGACAATACTATCTTTCAAAAAAATAAATGTTACCATATAAAGTAGTTCATAGTTTTGCTTTATCAAAAATAATAAATATTATATACAAGTTTTCTCTAGGCCACAATAACCTTCCTTGTTGCTAATACTAATATTTAGGAAATAAACTTTGCAATAAAGTAAAGTACAGAGCCAGGAGTATAGCTCAGCTGTACAGCCTTTGTGGGCATGTGTGAGGCCCTAAGCTCAATCTGAAGAAGGGAGGGAGGGANGGAGGGAGGGGAGGGAGAAAATGAGGGATAATAGGAGGGAGGGAAAGAGAATAGAAGTGAAAAAAAACAAAGGAATACTGTCAATTATCAGCAATGAATGACTGATGAAAATGTATTAATATCTGTCTGCATTTGAGGATGCAAAGTAAATTTATCCTTTCATGGAGAACTATTTAAAAGGAAAGAATCAATCAGCACCTTCTCCACTCATTTTCTGCTAAATCGTCTTCTACCACTATGTGGAAAAACACTGTGCCCTGGCAGCACCCAACATTTTGATCCCTTTTAGGCATTCCCAAACTAGAAACAACTAATCTACCTGCCAGGTCCCTTTGTTTAGCTACTGGCTCAGACACACATAGAACCAAGGTCTATTGTTGGATCAGGAGCCTGTGAGGCTTGAAGACAGATTGGTCAATGCATGGCCACCTTGCAGGCTAAACTCAGGCTACTGAAGAGGTACCAAACAACAAACTCTTAAGATAGAATATGGCAAAATTTTATATAAATTACATACTGTGATATTTCTATTAAATCCAAATTGAGTTTATATTTTTCCTCTAATAAAAAAAGATTGACTTTTATCTTATGTGTATGAGTATCTTGTCTGCATGTATATATGTGTACTACAAGCATGCACTGCTCTTGGAGACCAAAGAGGTCATTGGATCTCATAAAACTAGAGTTAGAGATGGTTGTGAACCAACTGATAAGGATGTGGGAAAGTCATCCCAAGTCCTCCAAAAGAGCAAGTGCTCTTAACTCCTGAGCCCTCTCTCTCCAGTCCCTTCCCTGATATTAGGTGCAGTCTATTTAAATCGGGAGTTGACACACTGTTTCTGTGAAAGGTCAAACAGTAAGTATTTTAGGCTTTGCTGGCCGCACAGCCTCTGCTGAAATGCTTTACCTCTGTCTCCATAGTATGAAAGCAGCCACAGGTGCTATGTAGAGGAATGGATATGGATGTGTTCCAGTAAAACTCTATTTATAAAATAAACAGAGGAGGGATTTGGCCCTTGGGCAGTAGCAGTTTGCTTTGTTACTTTAGCAAATGTTCAAAATTAAAATCCAAATTAAAGAAAGGGAGAAAAGGAACCCTGGTACTTTTATTTTTCCAAACAAAAGCCAAAGTTTCAAGTAGATAGGTCAGAACATCCCTTTTAGGCTGGAACTAGGATTAATTAAATAATGCTTCTAGGTGATCTAATAGTGGCTGTCTAAATGAAAACAAATTTCTCTTAGATGTCTACTTTGATCAATATTAAATGGAAAGTTATCACTCAGGGTACTTTTACAAGGCAAGAAGAGACGAACTAAATTGGCCATTAGTCATAATAAGAGGTGCATCAAACACAAAGCAGTGCATTGTGGAAGAAAACATATCCAAGGAAGAGTTTCCTCCAGCTAGCCTGAGTTCTCCCCCCAGCTCTAAGCAACCATCTCCTCACACCTCAAAAGCAAATACTTAGGATAATATTCTTTTTTAAAAACAGAGCTTCCTGTTTTTCTGTAGAACTTATAACTCGCCACTTGCTGGTATCCAAACATCTTTGGGGTAGTGCATTACAAGTTTATACTAGTTAATACATTTTTGACTGTGCTGAGAATAAGACTCTAAACTCTCTAGAAAGTTTGATGTGATTCAGCCAAATAGAAAAGATGTCTAAAAAGATTCCTATCTTTGCAATCAAAGACTTAGACTAAGGAACCTCCCATGTGTCCTGTAAATGAAAGAGTCAGGATTTTCACAGGGCGTGTCCTTTTCCATCCAGATTTACAGAGGCAGGCTACTAAGCAGGTAAACAACAGTTCTTTCAAACTTGAGATAATTCAGGATATACAGGGAGGAGTAAATTAAAACACAGGCTGGTATATTTCAACTTGTTTTTGTACCCAAGGGAACTGCCTCTAAAAGTTAATGGTCTGTGAAAATGTCTGCTATAAACCTGAGTCTGCCCCCCAGAAAATAAAAAATCCTGAGGGAATACTACTAATTCAAGTCCAAAATTCGAATCTCCTGGAAGTCAGTCTGTACACACTGGAGATGACATGAGGTACTCAGAAGCTGCAAATGAGTCCTTGAGGAGCCTACACTGTGACACGGGGATTGGAGCCAAAGATTACAACACAACACGGTACTGCAGTAGCCAAAGAATCTGCACCTAGTGACCAGATACAAAAACCATCTCAATTAGGACATCATAGGAAACAGTGGAAGGGATATGAATAGATCAAATCACTACTTACCTACCAGATCAGGACATTTTCAAAGGCTAATCATATTATCCATTGCTCCTGCGAGGTACTGGCAAATAGTCTCTCTTATACTATTGACAATGTGAGAACCTGGCCACTTAAAACTTCATATTGTTGGACCTAGAAATTCTATTGGTCTCAGTGAGTCCATGTTAGTAATCCAGTTGCACTAACTGTGGTTTGATAACATAAATGTCAGATTCTTATAACATTATCTTCAAGCGGAATGTCCAACAAGCAGGTGATTATATACAATAACTAACATTTACTAAGGGTACATGCTAATCTTAGACATAGTATTTCATTGAATCCCTCTGAAACTCAGAAGTCTCTATCTCCAGAGTGGCAGGACCAAGTTAAGACAGTCCAGGACCCTTGATTTATATGCTACTTAGTCTCTAGGGGTTTGCCACCCGATACAAAGTTTCAAGATACAAATGCAGATCTGCAAGTCTAAGCTTAAGCTCCTATTTATTCATCAGAAATGTACCAGATACCTAATCCTGGATACCAAAATGCCACAAAAGCAAAGTTAGATTTCCTATCCTCAAGAAGCCATCACAGAGATGGGCACAAAAACCACATGATTGGTATTTCTGTACTGCTAGAAATAATTAAAAGAAATCATACTAGCCCCAAGAGAGGAGGAGTCTAATCAATTCTATGTTGAAGGAAGAGTCATTGAGGAAGGTTATAAGAAAGGAAGACAATGCTTGACCATAATTTTGAAGAATGGATTTAAAAAAAAAAAACCCAGCAAGGGAAGGGGAGAGAGGGGGTAGAAAGAATGTCCACTGCAGAAAAATAGAATGAACTATAAAGAGTATTAAAGTCACCTAGGTCACCACATTGAGAAGCAGAAGTGCCACCACTCACCCCCAGGTGCCCAAAACAAGACAGGGAAGCATCAAGCACCTGATGTCTCAGATCACATTCCCCCAAAAGACTGACTCATCCCAACTTCCTGACCAGCTGAGAGTGGGAAAGGAGCTGAGAAGACCCTGCCAAAGGTTGAGCAGTGCCTGGCACAAGGAAGATACTCCACAAACTGGATAAATGGATGCACACTATTGTACCTTACCCCTTCTATAATATTACTACCTTATATATTAAAACTCAAACGAAGGTAACATTTCACCTTTATAATATATGCACCGTTTCCTATATGATTTAATGAAATATCACACAGTGATAAAATTTTCTAATGCTCTAGATAGCAGCCCTAACATCCCCCCCACCCAATTTTTTTTGAGCAAAAGTTGAAAACAAAACATGCCTAAAGACAACAGTGGAGAGTTTCACCTTGCTCTGTTCTTCAAGATATTTTATCAGAGTTCATCATCTGAACCTAAGACAACGAAGTTGGCAATTAAAGATTTCTTACACCTACTATAAGTGGGCGTATGTCTCCCAAAGCATTAGTGAAAACAAAAGGAAGCCATTCCAGATCTAAGGAAAAGTTCAAATTCCATCATTTCTACAGAACTGATGGGAGGGAAAATAGTGATGTCACTGGGAAAAACAAGTAACACGTGACATGTATATGCAGATCACCAATTTTTTTTAACTAGTATCGCTGATAACAGTCAGCTCACTGAGTTACATGCCACAACTGCGTGTTATAGAAAGAATTTAAGGTTGAGTGGTGGTGGCGCCTGCCTTTAGTCCCAGCACCAGGGGATCTCAGTGAGTTCAAGGCCAGCCTGGTCTACAGGGCAAATTCCAGGATGGCCAAGGGCACACAGAGAAACCCTATCTTGAAAAATAATAAATAAATAAATAAATGGAGGAGGAGGAGGAGGAGGAGGAGGAGNAAGAAGAAGAAGAAGAAGAAGAAGAAGAAGAAGAAGAAGAAGAAGAAGTTGTTCCTTTAGAGCCACTGTAACTATCTTCAAAATCACCAGGTTCAAGCTGTTTGTGTTACAGATGAAATGGTTCTCTGGCATTTGAGACTAAAATAAGACATAGGAAACAAGTGCCAGGAGTTGAGCCATGCCATTACCATCCTAAATAAAGTTTTTGACACAAATAATAGATCAGGATCAGGAAGGGACTTCATGAGTTCAAATATTATGAAAAAATAAATGGAGTCTTGTATGGCTCTATTTCAAGACCAATGAAGATTTAACTATAACCCCCATGCTGTCCTGCCAAATCCATGTCTCGGTCTAAATGCCATACAAAATTACACAATGGGTCCACACTAACCCTATTTATATGGGAATTACAAAAAGAAGCCTTTAAAACCCTCTAGGGATAAATTTGTTTTTCTCAGCCAAGTGGTAACAGCAATAAATAGAAGATTTGCATGTAAGCCCTAACAGCGGTTACTCAGAAATTACCACCCATGCTAGGATTTAGCAACTAAGCATTTCAGTTAATCCCCACTGCCATAATAGGGCAATTTAAAAGATTTGTTTTTATTAATATACTACAAGCAAAATGGAAATATTATCTTTGATATTTTAAAGTAAATTATTTTCCAGGACAGAATAGCCAAACAAATGTTTTCCTTCCAGTATAACCATTAAAAATGACTAAGTAAACATCCTTTCCATCAATATTGGTATTTCTCAAAAATTAAATACATCTGAATCCTTCACAGTGAATTCATACATTTTATTCACACTAGGAAATGTGAACTTATTCACAAGTTATTCACATCCAGTTAATGGGTATGTGGTAAGATTATGTATCACCCACTCATTGTTGATCCAGCTACCCAGCAACTTGATTCTCTTCCTGGGACATCAGCATCTGCCAGTGAGACTTCATTCTCTGGCAAATAATTCCAGACTTAAAGAGAAAATGGATACTACTTTAAGCCCTATGAACCAGTTTGTGACACATACTACTATGTTATGCCGTGATTGACAAAAACGATCATTTTAGAAAGATGAGTTGCTTCACCCAACCATTATACTCTAAATATACAACCAACACCTGTTCACACATGAAGTCAGGGCGGGAATACACAAGACCACACTTGGCCATGGAAAAATGATAACGTTTATGATGACGTTTAACTCATAAAGTCACTTTGAAAAAGGATCATGCCGAGAACAAAATACCTTTTATGAAGGCTTGAGATTTCAAATATTCCAATATGTTCTCACATGTCAGTAACATTTTGGTCTGCTAAATACGCCACCAAGTGGCTGATGTCACAAAGCTGCCACCAGCACCCTCTGATGAGTCAGGAGGAACCTGCTTACATAACACAGTTCAGCTACCCCTAAAAGGGCCCCCTTCATTTCTTCTACTACAACCCCCAGAGTTAAGCACAAACAAGAAAATAAAACCACTCATAAGCCTGGCGACCAAACACTGCTGTCCTACTATCGTTCTGACGCAGTCAGGAGAGACTGCTGGCCAGTCCTCTTGGCTTGAAGACATCCTTCCCTGACGTGCCCACTACACATTTGGGTACTGAGGCGTCCAGACAGGGCAATAGGCATCACTAGAAAACACCTTCGTGAAGAAGCTGTGTGTTCTAGCGAAAGACCCCTGTGGCGCTCTAATTAGAGGCTCACACTCTCACAACCTGCCCGACCCACTGCTATCGACCAGCTGGGCTGGGGTGGCCTGTGGGCAGCACTGGGAGCCTCCTGCATCACTTACTGTGCCTGGCATGTGACTTCTCTCGTTCCTTCCATTCTGAGAGCTGCCATTTTTGAGCTTCTTCTTCTTCTTGGCTGTCTCTTTGTGTTCCTTCTGCTTGTTCTGCACTTCAATCAGAGCAGAAATAAAGCTGTTTTCCACTTCCTTCTCAAACTCCAGTTCATCTCTCAGGGCCAGCTGCTGCACCAGCTCCGCAGAATACTCCTTGACGGCCGCCTCTGCTTCTTCCAGCAGTTCATTGAGCTCCGATACCGAGAGCCTTTTCACTCCTGTGGCCAGAAACAAAGAACGGCCAATAGTGAGACACCCCTGTCTCGAAGCAGCATAGTGGGGTGTTTAAAACCAAAGAACAAAATCAAAGTCTAAGCAATTACACTGACTGTCTGGGACATTCTCAGAAGCCCAGAGGTGAGTGAGCAATGTCACTCAGCAGAGATGAAAAAAACACCTCCCAATTTCTAATGTATATAAATCAAACATCCCATGAAGAGTCCTATAGCCAAGACTGAAATCAAGCTGGTACGAGGAAAGAACAAACACAGAGGAGAGGAAGGGTCCAGAAACTGCCTGCTGACATACAGAGACAAGATGAGCAGGGGTCAAGGACAGGAGTCACACTGAAAGGACTAAACGCAATGCTTGTTTAATCTTATATGCCCCCTCTCATGCATCTGGCTAAAGATCAGGAAAATGAAAGGAGGGACAGTCCACAGGAGTCACCCCAGCTAGCATGGGAGAGTGAGGAGGTCACTGCTGGAGTCCCAGTGCAAGACTGGATGAGCTGGAGGGGAAGATTTAGAAAGGTCATCCAATGACAATGAGTTTATTAGAAGAAATTTAATCCAAATGCAACAGCTGTCCTTACAGAATAAAGACAGTATCAGGCAGAAGGCAAAGAAGACCACATGAAAACCCAGGGAGAAGACATCGCAAGCCAACGAGTTGGATTTTAACACCTGGTCTACAGAGCTGTGAGCAGGTAAATCCCACTGTCCAAGGCACCCAGTCTGAGGGACTGTTTGTTATAGGAGTGCTACCTAACTAAGGCAAACTTCCTGTATCTTACCATGCATCCAGGCTAGATTTTGCAATCAGGACTCCAGCAATGCTAAGGGCTGGCTTATCTACAGAGTTGTGGCCATATCCCACCAAAAGGTGTGTCAGAGGACCTTCCACAGGTTAAAAAGAAGCCACACAATACAAAAGGATTGAGGCAGTCTAGCCCCAGATCTCTGCTCGGGCCACAAATACAAACCAGATCACAAAGCCCCAGATCTCTGCTCGGGCCACAAATACAAACCAGATCACAAGGCCCCAGATCTCTGCTCGGGCCACAAATACAAACCAGATCACAAGGGTGTTATCCAGCATGGAACCAGGCATGGCGACAGTCACAGAGGCACAGACCATTCTTCTGGGTACAGTCATTCAGAACCTCTTTGTGACAACCAAACACACAGCAGTATTCATAATTCAGTGTTCTCATGTACAAACACAGATCCCCTTCTAACAAACTTTCATTTCCCAAGATTCCTCAAGGCTCTATCAAAGACAACTATTTATAAACATAAGAATGATTTCCAATTAATACACCCATCTTGCTTTTTATGGGCTAAACTGTCTCCCTCCAAAATGCATGCTGAAGTCTTAGGCCACAGCACTGCAGAATACACCAGCACTTGGTGCATTTACAGAGATACAGTCGAAGTGTGACCTGTGTCTTATAAGATGAAATGTGGACACATATGTATGGAAGGCAGGCCAGGGGAAGCATGGCCACCAACAGGCAAGGGAGGAGAAACAACTAAGCTTTAACCTTGGACCTGAGGCTGTCCGAACAACCAGGAAATAAATTCAGGCTGCTGAAGCTCTCCAGGCTGCAGTGAATTCTTCCAAAAGCCCCAGCAAACTAATCCATGGTCTGAAGAAAATACAACACGGTCCTGAACAATGACCAGATTATGTACGAAGAACCACACAGCCAGAGGACTCAAGAAGATGAGTAGCTTTCTGGAGATGATGACATTATGTGTTGGACATAGACAGAAGGCACAGAGATGAAGGTAAGGAGGAGGGTTTTGTACTGGCTGGTTCTGTGTGTCAACTTGACACAAGCTATAGAATCATCAGAGGATGGAGCCTCAGCTGAGGAAATGCCTTCCTGAGATCCAGATGTCAAGCATTTTCTTATTTAGTGATCACTGAGGGAGGGCCCAGTTCATTGTGGGTGGTGCCAACCCTGGACTGGTGGTCCTGGGTTCTATAAGAAAGCAGGTTGAACAAGCCATGGGGAGCAAGGCAGTAAGCAGCTCTCCTAATTGGCCTCTGCATCAGCTCCTGTCTCAAGGTTCCTGCCCTGTGTGAGTTCCTGTCCGAACTTCCTTGGGTGATGAACAGCAATGCTGAAGTGTAAGCCAAATAAACTCTTTCCTCCTCAACTTCCTTTTTGGTCACGGTGTTTTGTTGCAGAAAAAAAAATAAATTAAATAAAATAAAACCCTAAGATAGGTCTCTTACTCTCTTCATAGCTGCTCATGCTAGACCTCTTCAGAGTCTGAATCTCCTGGGAGAGCATAGAGAGCCGGTCTGACTGTGTGGGGGTCTCATCATCTTCTGGGTCTGGTGATTCCTGCATCATTTCTTCAATTTCTTCAATAACCTTCCGAAACACATATACCAGTGTTAATCAAATGCACAGGAGAAAAGCCTGCCTGTACCACAGCACTCACCAGGGTACCCGAGCAGAAGTACGTGAAGTCCTTATTGTGTGCAGGAAGCACATGGAAAAGTGAACACAGCTTACCAACAGCTATTTAGAATATATGGACACAAAATTAAACAGAATATGAGCTGGTATGTCCATCTCAATTCAGCAGATGCTAGTACATCTAGACATGTCCGGAAAATGGTGCTATGATTTATGCAGACCAGATAATAAGGTTATAGCTAAAAGATGGTAAATAAGGAAAAATGTACTCTGTACCACATGCACGCACTCAACATAAATGTAATTGACATTAGCAAAACTTTGACACAGAACTTGCAAAATGTAATACTCATAAAAATGTCCATGTATAAAGCAGGAAGTAGCTCTCTAGCAGCAAAAGAATTTCATATATCAATTCAGTGAAAGACAAAGGGGGTATTTTTAAATTACTGAAAACAGAATCAGATGGGGGAAAGCTGAAAGAAGGATGATTCTAGAAATACACATGCCTTTAATTAAACCATGACCTGCTGTCCAACACTGTGGGACTCAAGTCTGGCAACTGTAGACAGCAGAAAGGTACTAACTACGCCTTAAAGGAGTGAGAGGGCATTTAACCATTGACAAAAAAATTTAAAACACAATTCAATGAAGATATAAAATACCATGAGTACACGTACGGTACCTAGGAATCAGAAACTGTAATCAGTAGCTCTTCAACTGGGAAAGGACTATGCTAAGAAGGAAGCCTTCCCAAGTAGGGACTGTCAGCAGGACAGGAGACATTCAAGGCTACAGAGTTGGTTTCTGGGGAGGGGACTGCTCTGGATCACATCTCTCCCTGTGTTTTTATACCCTCCGGAACAGCATTCCCTCTGTCTCCAGCACCAGTGCTCCAGCCTAGAACAATCCAACCACAAGGGAAAGCTGGACCATCCGGGCATTCTTAGCGTTACATTTACTCCTCTGACCTTGCCATAACATATCTCCTTACTGACCTTCTCATCCCTGCCTAAAAATAAAGCATGACAGAATTCACAGCCCACATAGCCACAGAACATTTTATTTCAGGAAGTTCTGCTGTCACACTTGGACAACACCACAGAGGTAGGGGGTGTTCAGAAATGACAAGGCTGCCTTGACTGGTTTCAGATGAACCCAGGGTTGACATTACAATGGTTCTACACAGGTGAAATGTTTGCTTCTTTCTACGATGCTTAACAGATGCTCCTATTATTTGTTAAAGATTCTTACCCAGGGTTCTACAAAAATTTGTCTGGCAGAGCCAAGCATGGCAGCTCAAGCCTTTGATTCTAGCACTCAGGAGACAGAGATAGGTGGGTCTCTGTAGTTTGAGGCCACCATGGTCTGCATAGGGAGTTCCAAAACAAACAAAAATACCAATTCAAATACCGTCCAGTTCTTTCATGTCAGGGTTACCTTGTAAAAGAACTTACTGATTATTTGGTGGGGGAGGGGGTTAAGCAATAACCCTCCATTAGTAACTTGTAATCAGTCACAGACAATGCCGAGCATAAAAATCTCACCACTTCCTTGGATAGCATATACCTTGTTTTTACGTCTCCATTGAAGACTCACGTTAAGGCTGCATTAGCCACACAGTCTAGGGCAAGTGCAGTAGTCCTGATAAGCGCCATCTGCAGCTTTAGTAAGACATGGCGGCTCTCAGCTGTGGGTTCTGCTTCACCTGCATACCTGGTCTGCAGTGAAGAGGGGCTCCTCGTTGACACAGGAGACGATGATCGAATGCATATCCAACTGCTCCCTCAGCTCCTCCTCATCTGAGGTGTCAAAGAGTAAGCCGTCACTCATCTAAAAACAAAAGCACCCCCATTTAACAGCAAGTCCTTCTGATGCAAGTGTCAACATTTCTGCACTAAAGAAGCAACAGAAAGCACATGCTAGAGCTATTCCTTGGAAAGGAGTCGAGAGTCACCCTAGATCAAGCCACACCATGTGCTACATGCTCCCCCAGTAGCAGTAAGTACAGCATAGGACAAACTAAAATGACAAGGTTGGCAAGCACCCTATGGTCTCACGCAAATGTAGAGCTATTTTTTCCAGAAGCAGCACCTACCAGAGCAGGATAAAAACTAACACTTGTATAAAAGGAAAAACAAAACGCAGTATTTATTAGCAAACTAAGGCATTGGACTGAACATAGTTGACAAACTGGCATGTGTTTCAATTCTACAAAGCCATCTACAAACTACTTTCTAATATTCAAATACTTAGAATAAAAGTAGTCAACATCCTGGCAGGCAGGAGCCATCCATGAGACATTCAGTCCTTCCAAATGAACATCCCTCCTTCCAAAAGAAGACAGAATACCTCTAGGTTCCTAAAACACCTTTAAGCCTAACTCTGCTGGAGAGGCTCCAATCACCTCAGCTGCATTTGCCTCTATGCTCTGTATCCAGGAGGCTGACCATATGGACCAGATCTAAGGATGCCCTTGACTTCTGGCTTCCCATTGGGTTACATATCACTGGTGGACACCAGGAGACTGCAAGGTGAGAAGGAGTGAGCTGGGCACTCATCCTGCTGTCTTCCTCTTTGCCAGAACACCATTTGTCAGCACTGGCCCTGTACCAAAGACCACAGCTCTTGTCAGGCAGAGTTCTTCTCAGCAAATCTCTCCAGACTATAGATACTTCTATTTTCCTTTTCATATTGGGGCTGCTAAAGT
>LOEQ01000984.1:39125-49835 GCA_001685075.1 Bramus lutescens | reverse complement strand
GTACTGTATCATCTGGTAGCTGTTGCCACGCCTGGGTACTGTATCAAGCCTTGTCAGTTTCCCTTATGCCTACCCAACCCAATATAAACAGCCCCTTTAGGAATACTGAGTTTTGTATCAATAGCAACTGAAAAACTACCTGGGAAACCAACAGAATCAAGGAATGATTATCTAGCTAGCTGGCTATGAGTCAGTCACCTATTGTCACATGACTGTTCTCTTGGTGAACAGAACTAAAATTAGAACTCTATTCTCCAAAAGCAATTAGCACACAGTGAGACAAAGGGGCAACAAGGACTGTGGAAGAAAAGAAACATGCCATTACATTACATAGTACATCATTAAGATGATCTAGTGATCAATTATTATATTATACAAACGGCCAAGAAACTATAATCTGAAATTTTTAAGGAAATAAATAAAAACCTTTAGAATTCAAATGTGCCAAAATCAGAAGCTTTTTGAGAAGTAGCACGATGTCATCAGGGGGAAATTCCTCATATGAATGCTGTGCTCAAGACACAGGTATATCAAAAGTATTCCATAAAACTGCCATCAGACTTATGTATATAAAGTATATGTGACACAGAACTGTAATTATGTTTATACCTGGATCCCATCTCCATATCTCAGTGCATGCCTACAAATATCCCAATTTAAAAAAAAAATCCAAAATCTGAAACACTTCAGGTATTTTGGATATGGAATATTTGACCATTTATAAATATAACATTTAGCATAACTAAATTAACACATTTTAGGTAGATGTAGTAACTCAGGCCTGTAATGCCAGTAAAAGGCTGAGACAGGAAGATCTCAAGTCAGCTCACGGCCAGCCTAGGCAACTTAGTAATATTCTGTCTCAAAATGAAAAGTATGAGGCCAGTTAGGGATCTAGATTAGTTGTAGACAAGACCTGTTTAAAGCCCTGGTTCAAACCCCAGTACTTGGAGGAAGGGAGGTTCATATGGAAAAATGATTTTATTTACTAGTACATAGGATATATTTAAACTTTAGGATACAATGAAGTGGATGCAGGTCCCTAGAGCCTTCGCAGTTCCTTACACAGGAGTTTTCAGATGAATGTCAGCCAGGGTAAGGCAGGTGAATGAAAAAAGGCACAGGAAGGAGCTACAGGCATGCTGGTTTCCCATGGGAGGGTGGGAAAGTCTGCTGTTCACCAGGTCTACTGTCAGTATGTAACTCCCTGCAGACCCTCAGGGACAATGTGCCTCCTCTTTCTGTTTCTCACAGCATCTTAGGCCAGGAAAGGCCTGGCAGCACGGACTCTGAAATACACACCCCGTGAAATTTCAGAACACCATGTGTCAAAGACAAAAGAAAAAGAGCAGACAGAAGAATCGGAATTAATACATCACTTGAATTTACAACAGCAACAATAGATGCCAAAAACCAATCAATGCAATTTTCCTGTTCAAAAACAAAATCCATCCTGGAACCTGGAATCTAATGTCCAGCCAATTGAACAACTGGGCGGAAGCTAAAAAGAAAGACATTTTTAGATGTGCAGTACTCAAAGAATTTACCTTTCCTGCACCCATTCTCAGAAAGATACCCACAGGAGACTGGGGAGGAAATGGGAGACAAACACAAGAGCAGAGACAATGCAGAAGCCAAGGTCATTCTTGCGAAGACAGAGGATGTCTGGAAGGTGAGAGAGAGAGAGCAACCCATTCACACTAGAATGGCCACCACACAGCCATCAAAGAATCAAGACACTGATTGTCTACTCGGGGTCTCTTAAACTGTCTACTTGCCACCCCCTTTTAACTCAAGAAATCTTCACATGCCCTTGTAGCTATATAAAAAAGAAACCATCTACTGATAATAAGACATTAGGAAATTTAGAAATGTATTTTACAACACTTCTTTTGGTAGATGTGTATTTTTCCATGTAATAAGAATAAACCAAATCTGCATACTAGTGGGGTACATGTTTATTTTTATATACCAATTAAATCTTAGCTGAAAATTTGATACTCCCAAGACCCAACCTATCTTCAATGCTTTTCAGACTCGATCAAGATTTTGATTTTATAATCCTCCATGCTAAGAATGCCAAATATATAGTACAAAGGAGCAGAAGCATGGTTAGGGCCATTCCAGTGACTATTGAAAACCCTATTGCAATCCTAAGCCAAAATTCGCTGAACAATTTTTGATGGAACTCATCAGCAAGTCAAACAATAGTTATTAAAGTCCAACATTCTGACACATTACAGTCCGGAGATACACCGATGTGATACTTGCCTGGTTCAGAATGAAAACAGGAAAATACTACGTCCTTGGTTTCTGTAATCAAACAATTATGTTTCTATAGGAACAGAAAACTTAGTATGCACAGTGAAAACACTGCAATGCATGTTTACTGCAACAGTCCCGGATCTGAGCCGAGATGTCACAGGTGGCATCAGAAAGTGCCTGGTGGCACGTGCAGGGCAGAGTGCACAAGCTGTGTTCAGAACCAAGGCTGCAGTAAAGTCACAAGATGCACTGAGTAAACATTGGCAGAAACACCTAGGATTCGTTACACACTCCATTTTGAATTGATCTGGGGTATATTCAGAAACTGTTTACTGCAGTCAGCTTTCTTTCCTGCCTACATTCACTGACGCAGCGCCATGTGGGGTCAGATTGAGTTTAAGAAGCTGGGGTCCTGCTAGCACATTATCGAAATGAGGTGTATGTCCCTGTGAGGCTGACTGACATGTGACTGTGGTAAGTATGCCTCACACAAAATGTCAGATGAACTTACCCGGGGATTCCAACAGGCTGGGAGAGCCAGAGAAGGAAAAGCATGCCTGCCGGTTAGCGCTGGAAAGTGGGGGGACAGTAAGAGCGCAATTTCATCCTCTGAGGAGGCCAATGCGCACAGTCCGTGAGAAAGAAAACTGAGTCAAAAAGGTTATTTGCTAGCAGCAGCTGAACGTGGCAGCAGTGGCACTAGACACCAAGGATGTAGGGCAGGAGCAGCCCTCACGTCTCGGCCCCGTAGCGATTGCTACTAAATGATGGCAGTTACTTCTCTGATAATTAATTCCAGTAAGAAAGGTTCAGAGACTAGATTCTTCATGAGAGTTTGAGTCCACAGTCACAGAAACAAAGTGCAGGGTGGAGGAGGGGAGCTGGTATGGTCACAGTGTGATCGGAGCATACAGGATATCCATGGCCTACAAACTGTCACCAGTATTCTCATGCCGCACACTCACCTGCCCCGTCATCCTTCCCGGTAGCTTGAACATCAGAATTTTGTTTTCTTTTTCTTCCCTGGCTTATAAATAAAGTTTTAATTTTAAAATCACTGTCAAGGCAAACATCATCATATCCATCCTCTTTCTACTCTGGGAGATATCAAGATGAACTAGAAAACAGTTCCTGTGGCACCAGGCATGGTGGGCACGCCTAGGATTCCAGCACAGGGGAGACAGAGACAGAAGGACTTCAACTTCATCCCCAGCTAGGTAGCAAGTTCAAGGCCAACCTGGGCTACCTGAGACTCAGTCAAGAGGAGAAGGAAAGGAACACCCAATTGTACCCAGGAAGGAAAGGGAAGGGGCTCTAAGCCAAAACGACAAAAGCATTGCACCGCCCAAGCACAGTACGTAGGAGCACACATCTAGAACAGGCTCCAAACACACTAGAAATGCAAAAACACTGCACTACAAAATTTCCATGACAACAGAAATAATGATCCCAGATCATCTTTCCAGAGAGGGAACCAGGCCCACTCCCCATTTTCCCCACACCAGGGCTGAGAATGCTGAGACCTTTGAAAGCTAACCCTGACTGACAAGGGGCTCCTCAGTCACCCTCCCAGCGAGCAGAGTGTGCCTTCCCGGAGCCAAGATTCCCTTCACTCCTCCCATGCTTGGGTGAGACACAGCTGATCCTACCACGGCCCTGCATTCAACTGCACACACAGCAAATGGAAAAAACATGCCCATAAAAGAATGTAGAATGTGCCAGGCTTCTAGAAAGGACCCAACAAATGCGAAAAATGTGTGCCATGACCGTCAGTGAGAGAAAATGAAATCTAACTGTTGTTTTCCTGAATATTGTTAACACAAAAAAGCAAATTATTCTCTTATTCTTGAGAAAAAAAAATCCCCTTAAAGATCCCATTTTATAAGGAGGATAGTGTAAAGAGTGCTTTCAAAAGCCAAATTTTACTCAGTCGTGGAAAGAATACAGCACCGACATGGCAATGATGATACCACTTTCCTAGGCTACATTTTTTTCTTAATGGTACAGCACCAAAGAGTCACCCGATGGCTCTGCCGTGACTCGTGCACGCCTGTTCTTCAGGAACTCTGTGCAGAGAATCTTTCTGGAGGTGGAGCTCTAATCCAATTCTGTCAGCAGAAGAATAGCCACAGCAAGGCACACGACTGACTGAGTGATCATCACGTGTCTATTTGACCTGCCGGGTCTTCCCAGGTAAAGCCTTCCACATCAGTCCCAGTATTAAATAGGAAGTCTTTACTCGTCACTAGCATGACCACAGTGATACTCTGACACTACAAACAGCATCCGAGGGACACTCGGATGGAATTACAGAGGAACAATATGAGACTGATATTTTATTCAATTAAGTCAGGTTGGAGTGCTCGAATCATGGATCTACTGTGCTTCTTTTCCAAGCTATGACATAAACTGTTTTTTAATGCTACTTTTTTAGAATGTCAATAAGAAAATATACTATATATNATATATATACACACACACACTCATGAATCCTTTCAATAAAAAAAATCAAGTTAAAACAAGGCAAAATTTCCATCATGGTTTCTGACTTCAGTCTCAGTGAAAAGGTGATCCGCTCATCTACTTACTCAACAAACAGGCTACTAAGTGCCAGGCATAGAGTCCGTTACTAGAAAGTCACAATCGAATGACAGCCACAGAAACATGACTAGTGAGAAAGCACAGTAATGATTTGAAAGACACATGGATCTGCCCTGAGGGGTCTAGCACCCAGGAGACAACAGGGCTAAACTCACTGGGAAAACAAACCCTGTAAAAGTTCACATCTCCACAGGGCTCTCCAGTTTGTACACAGGAGCATGTTTTCTTTCGCAAGAGGATTTAGGCCATGGTGAAGAAACCATCTGTCAGTGATGCTGTAGGTGGGGTTTCTCCCATCTGAGAGGCTGGATTAAGTGTCCTTTAGAGACCCTAAAATTGTCTAATTCCATGAGATCAGCAGAGGCTAAAACAGTAATAGGAAGCTTCAGAGAAGCAGGGGAACTTGGACAAAGTCCCAAATGACAGCTAAGCCCTAAATAAACAGAAGATGGAACAAAAGCCATCTAGCTCTGCTCCTGTTTAGTAAATGTGTGTCAGGTCAACCTGCAAAGCCTAAAGGAGTTAATGACAGGATGAAGCAGTGAGGATGGTTAGCCTCGAGAATTCTGGCAAACAGAGTCAGAATCTTATATTCTACTAGAAATTGAAAGTAACGGCTTTTGCAGGTGACATATTTAAGAAAATCAATTCATGAAACATTAACAACACCGCTTACCACACTGACAGCCCCACAGCACTACGTCCCCAGTGATCGCACGATTGCACTGAATGAAACAGAGTGTGAGGGGATCTGACATGCGCTTACACTGCTCTGCTGAAGAACTTAAAACAGGCTGAATCTGAAATTTAAATAACTTGGCTATTTAATGTAACTCTGTTAATGTCTATTTCAAATCATTCCTTTTCGGCCCCTAGTCATCGCACCACTGTGTTCACACTTGTCACACAAGGCATCTTCATGTGACAATATCAGGATGGACATACATTAAAACATCAAAAATCAGTAATGGGAAGACATTCGGGAGCTAAAGTGGGGAGACACAAGCATGAGGACCTAACTTCAGATCCACAGCACCCACATAAAAGCCAGGCACAGTGGGATGCAACCTATAATTCTAGTGCTGGGGAGAGAGAGAGAGAGAGAGAGAGAGAGAGAGAGAGAGAGAACGAACACCTGGGGCTGTTCACTGAATTAGTGAGGCCCAGATTCATAAAACACCCTTATCTTAAAAGGTAAGGCAGAAAATGACTGAGGTGAATACCCAATGCCAACCACCAGATTGCACATGCACACAAGCACTCACACACACATACACACACACATGAGTGTACAGATACACAAAAAGTCAAGAACAGAAATGTCTTTAATGGTTCCCTAATAATCACAAGGATATACGTTGTGCCCAGCATCACTAAATTACATACCATTTACTCCCTGCTGATATCCCAATACCCCCAAAATATGTTTAATAAAACAGGAGGATTCTGAGTGTTCTCACTCTATCACAGTTTGGTTGTATAAACAGAAGGAAATGGAGATCGTTGATGATAGAATTTAGCAGCCATGCAAAAAAGAACACATAAGGAATGGCAAGATTGCACCAGCAAAGGGACGGTAGTAGATCCAAGATGGCAAGAGTAGGCTAGACAGCGGCTTGAAAACAAGAGGCAGCTCCACAAGCTTGCGCTAAGAGACGCTGCCCCTACTGACCCACCATCAGCACCGCTGCACGGTCACTCGGGTCCAGTTCCTCACTTACCCCTTTCTCTGAGAGGTTCAGAGTAAGCAAATGCAAAGTTCTCGTATGGGACGACTTCCAGTCTACCGGCATGACATTCCCGTAATTATCTGTCAGGGCATTCCAAATCCTTAAACAGAAGAAAACAGCAATCAGTGAAATATAACACTCCATATAGCTTTTATTAAAAATCCAGTAAAAGGACCCAGAATAAAAAATAATTAAAATTAAAATAAAAAATAACAAGGTGCATTGTTTCTTAGAAAAGCAACAACAAAAGTCATGAAAAATCCTAATTGGACTGACTATGTACAGGACACTGTTCCAAGAAGTTTACACACAAAGAAGAATGACAGAGCACAGACAAACAAACACACACACACACACACAGTAACTAAATGTAAAAAAAGCAGTGTAGATAGATAAATGAAGACCCAGACACACACATACACACGAAAACATACAGTCTTTAATCCTCAAAAATATTAGAAGCATAAAAATAAAATAGAAGCAGAACCCTTTATTATCCTAATTTTCCAAGTGAAGAGCCAGGAAACACGGACAATCTCGGGACTGTCTCCAGAGACACAAAGCAAACACACTGTGCTTTCCAAAGACATGCTGTAATCTCTGGAGCAAGGATTCAGTCTCAGTGTGAGAACAGCGTTTGATATCTATTTGTAATGTAACAGGGTAAGAACTGAGGCTGAGGAGAGGAGACAGAGTGGGGGATCACAGTGCAGGCAGGTTACACAGTCAACACAACTACCCACCGTATCAAACAGCATCTGGGTTCGGGGTGACGGGGTAAAGCGAAGGGGCACTTGACTCAAGAAACAGAATTGTATATTCATTTCCCTTCAAATAATGAGCCAGTCTTTGGCCAAGTTCCTAACCTGCCTGGGTATCAGTTGCCCTGCTACAAGATGAAGCTTAGACATGAAGTAGGCATCTTTTCCAGCTCCAACATTTTAAACATTAATTCAAACAAATCATATCGAAAAATATTACAAACCATGATGGACAAAGACAGCAGATTTCATGATCAAAATTCAGGGTTTGGTACCAAAATAATCATCAATATAGTACAACATGATGTTTTACGGGGGAAAAAGCATAAGTTCAGAGATATCAGTAAAATAAAATTTAGTTAGGGTAAGAGAGATTAAACACTACACATCTGAGCTACTTACTGGGAGACAACACTAACATGTCACATTGTTTAAAGTTAAAATGTATAACAGGTATCTAATTGTAAGTAATAAATCATTAAGTATTTAGATAAGCCTTTTTTATCCAAGTTTGTCAGCAATCAATATACAGACAACCCTAGCAAGGGCAAAAACGTAACAAGGAAAAGCAACATAGTTGATTTAATAAACAAAATTCTATGCTTAAGAAAAGAAGCTGCCAGAAATATAACATCCCAAGGGGTGTGTGGCTTCTAAAGCCAAATCAACCTCAAGAAAAACATGAACCCAAAAAGCTCTAGGAAGCAGGGTCTATCACCCTACAACTCGGAACCTGGTGTCTCTAGTGTCAATGAACCAGAACTGGAGGCAAAGGCAGCTGCTTGCTGAGTCTGACCATCCTGGGCCACAACATTTCAAACACTAACAACTGACTATATACCTAACACTGGCCAAGGACACAGACTATTCTAAAAGGTGAGGAGTCCCAGGTTTGGAGGAGTTGCTTTGCCTGTTGGTAACATCCTTCTTCAAAGAAGACAAAGACAGTGGAGTTTCTCTCCAGGAAGGAGTATCTTTGGGCTCCAGCTTCCAAGAAAACAGGACAATAAACAAGGCTGTTACTCTCCCTCTCCCAAGGTCAGAACAATTGTAGCTGGAAGGACAAAAGGTCAACTTCCCGCAAAGATTTCCAGAATTCTCTAGTCAAGACATCTGAGCTGCCTTGTCCTTATCATAAATATTATGACCTGTCATAAACAGCCGGTGGGAGAGCTCCCTCCCAGCCAAAAGTCCTAGAGACAGCGGGTCCAGGGGCCACTGTCCTGGCCATCCTGGGCCACAGTACAATCCATACTGACAGAAACTGAAAGCAAAGCTCAAGGAAGTTAGGTAAAAGATCCAAGTCGCGGCAGCAATCAGGCAGACGGATTTCCTTATTGCTGAAAGAAGCTGGAATGGACCCTACAAAGCCCAAGTACACCAGAGGGAGGAGACGAGGGGGAATGAGCCCTAGCTCTTACAAGAGTTCTTACACATTCCCAAATCAGGAGACACGTACTCTTACTAACAACTCCACCTACTAAAAAACGTATCAGGAGCAACAGCGGGTACAGATGAAGCCCAAATGCTAAAATGTTTGCCTAGCCTGTGTGAGCCCTGGAATCAAACCCCAGCACCACAGAAAAGTGGGTGTGTTGGTGCATGTAATCTGGTAATCTTGCACCAGAAGGATCAGGAGTTCAAGGTCAACCTTGGCTACAAAATGAGTTTGAGGCCAGCCTAAGCTACCTGAGGCTCAATCTCCAAATAGGGGAGGGGGTAACAAAAGGTTTAGTGGTTTACATGGGAATTACATACATTCCAGCACTTGGGGGCAGCAGGAAGAACAGGAAGTCAAGGTCAGCCTCAGCGCAGAGCAAGTTCAAAGCCAGCTTGGGCTAGAAACAAAACCGGAAAAGCAACAAAATAGCTTAGACTTTACAGCCACCTAAATTTGAAGGGCAGCCTAAAATAAACTTTGCAGAATGTCCAGCTGAAGCAAAAATAGGTCTTCTAAGAATCTTAGGACAAGCCACATGCATCTGTCTTAGGTAAGTTACTTATAAATAATAATTTTAAAATCCGGAATATGCAGCAAGCCTCAACAATTAAAGTGTATAAATCTACACATATATAAAGCTATCTTCTCTTTGGGAAATTGCACAAAAGTCACATTTTGTTATGCACAGCACACCTATCTCTGCATTTAAAATTCCATCACAAGCTAACCCCTCCTCTGCCCCTGGGCAAAAGAAACAATAAAAAGGAATGTGTTGGAAGACAGCTCTTCAGCCACGTTTACAGATGTCCCCTCTCCGCTCTTTCTTGACAAATCTCCTAATTCCTTGAGGAATTAACTCTTTTCTCAACAGGAATCTTATCATCATTCAAGAATTTCTCATGCGGCTTGGCCGGTAAAGGTGCCTACAGCCACGGAGACCAATGATGCTGGGGAGCCACGTGGTTGGGAAAAAGGAAGCACCATCCCTGAGTGGTCGTCTGACTTCCAAGGATGTGCCACCGCCCTGGAGAGCCTTGCTGCACCCACCCACACTCACACAAGTGCTCACAAAAAATTAATAAAATGTAATAAGGTTTTTTATTATTATTTTATAACTAACCTCTAGTCCCTACACCCCGCCAGTGCTTTGGAAATAGGTCCCACCCACCGCCTTCTGAGAAAACTCAGTGCACCTAGGGCCTTCCTGTCTCCCTACAAACACAACATACTAGCGCGCTGGCTCTCACCATTCTTTGTTTTCTTATGGGGCAAAATCATGGTACATAATCACAGCTTTCATTTAACCAAACAATGATTGGGGTTTAAGTGTTTAAATAAAGTGCTCTCGGCAACCCTTGTGAACATTCTCATAAAATTGGTCATATAAAAGATTCTGTGGCCATTGCCTGCCATGCACTAATTAGTCTTCCCAATACAATATCGGATCCTTGACATTAGTAACTGCCGCCCTTCGCTTTTTGCTTCTGTGGCAGTTTGCTCTTGTGATCCCAACAGACTTCTGTGACATCAATGGTACCTCACATCCCTACACCGTTGCACCTAACTCCATCAGGCTTCAATTTGTGGGCTGCTTGACCTATGAAGTTTTCATTCGGACATCCCCTTTGAAATAATTCTCCCATATCCGGTACAAATATTTATCAAAGCACTCATCACACCCATAAAACATCCATTTAACAGACCTATGTCCCATCCCACTTGGTGTCCTACTTGGAAGGAGCAATGCACACTTTGGTCATGCTCAGTGCTAAGTCCTTGGCAGGGGCTTTAACAGAAGCGAGTTGAACGAACGAATGACTGCACGTGCCCCAGGAAGCAGCACACCGGGGTCTGCAGGAGGGTTCAAGGGAAGGCAGGGGCAACGGTAAACTCCAGCCGGCCAGGCCAGCAG
>LOEQ01000984.1:13801-33897 GCA_001685075.1 Bramus lutescens | reverse complement strand
GAAGAGACTAGATATAATGGGCCAGGCAGTGTTTAAATGAATACAATTTCTGTGTTGTTATTTCGGGGTATAAGGTAGCCGTGCGGGAGCCGGGTGGGACAAAAGCAGGCCCGCTCCCCTTTTGCTACAGCTTTTTACCTTTCATTCCTTCTGTCTGTATTACTTTCCTGCCTCCTCTGCATCTGGCTGGCTGGCTGGCCCCTGGCATCTCCCTGCTGTCTCCTTTTCTTTCTTCCCTGAGCCTAAATTCCTCCTGCTACTCACTGTCCCTGCCTGGAAGTTCCACCTGTACCTCCTCCCTCACTATTGGCTGTTTAACTTTTCCTTAGACCAATCAGGTGCCTTAGGCAGTCAAGGTAAAACAACACATATTTACATAATCAAACAAATTCAATATATCTTTGCATAGTTAAACAAATATTTAGCAACATTGTACTTTGTGTCTGATATAGTTACATATTTCATGTTCATGTGCATTATACATACCATTGTGCTTTATCTTCTGGAATATTTATTTATATATAGAAATATTCTATATATTTTAATAATCTATGTATTGATATACAGTAGCAGGCTTAGGCAATCATATTACCCAGCAATATCCCTCAAAAAAACATCAGAGCTATCCCCAAATTTTACACTGATGAGGGTGATAAGAAAATAAGCATTATAATCACGGTAACTTCAATAGAGTTGACCCTGAAGGTGTAGCTTTGGGAGAGCAGCCCCTGAGAGTGGGAAAGCAGAGCTGGCCCCTCTGTTCATCATGGCAAGGGGTGAACTATCCAGGAGAGTGCTGGAGTGCTCACCCTGGTGTTGAGGACAAGGGAGGACAAGGGAGAGTTGGTGGGCTGACCAACCCTGAAACTAACTATCCAGGCTCAGAACCAAGGTTATGAGTTGACCATCCCCAACATTCACCCTATCTATGACTTGCTGGAACGCATGAAGGGGCCAGTCCTGTAGACCCAAAGCTGCCGGATCTCCATGACACAGGGCAGCAACAGGATATCCAAGAGGAGTCTCAGTGAGGACCCAGCATTGATAATGTAGCAGAAACCAGAGGCCTCAAACCAGACCAATGACTCTTTGCAGTGAACAATTCCAAGTAAAGATACATAGATAAATGAGTTTACTGTGTGACACACTGTGTCACATTGCAGCTTCCATGACAAAAGTCTTCCTTTTCTCCTTTTTCTCTCTTAAATTTTATTTTATTTTATTTTGGGGGGGCACTTGGAAGGGCAGAGGGTGGACATGAAGGGCTAGGAAATGAATGGAATCAAGATGCATGATATGAAAGACACAGAGAATAAATGCAAAGAATGCTAAAATTATTAATAATTGAGATGGTTTATTCTTGGAATTTTTTCCTACATCCTTACTGTTTCCCTCCTAAGTTTTGATGTTCAAAAATTTTAGAATGTCTCTTGCTATCTTTAAAGAAAAATTTAGCTTTATAATTGGGAAGAATGTGAGAATAAGGATGGGATTAGCTAATAACATAATTTTAATTTTTTCATATGTATTTATTTTGTGTGCATATGTTGTTTGTGCACACATGTGCCCACAAGTTCTACAACACATGTGTGATGATCAGGAGACAGCTTGGAAGGGTTGGGTCTATCTTTCTGCCTTGAGGATTTTGAGCCTTGAACTCATGTCATCAAGCTTGGCTGTAGACACCTTTACCTGCTAAGCCAACTTACTGGCCCCTAGCATAATTTTTTAAAGCTATAAGTTTGATAGAATATGTTTTTACCCTGGGTCTTTTAAAATACATCAGTGTTTTGACAGCAAAAGAGCTAACTCAATACTGCCCCGTTTAAAAAGCCTCTTCCGAATGGTCTGATCCTAAACAGACATACTATTGAAGCCAGACAGGAATTGGACTCACAAAACCAAAACAAAGTGGTCTGTTAAGATAATTGTTTGTGTAAATTAAGCAAACAAGTAATTACTCAATTTTCTGCTCAATTTGAGTAGGCTAGACACCGAAGTCGCTAATTCTTTCTAATTTACTAATGCAGGTTTGAAGCTAGGGGACTTGTAAAGTCCTTCTTATGTCACTTAAAGAAAGAAACGTTAGTCTTCTCCCATCTTGCAAGCCCGAGAGACTGATTTGCTGCTTGGGAATGCGAATCAGTTTGTCTCTGAAATCTCACAGGACGGGGGATTTAAAAAGCCCCAAGGTGGCACCAGACTTTGAATTTTTCTGACTCATTTCACTCTATGAACCCCAGTGGTGTTCCAGGGACCCGTGTGCCACCTGACTTGTGTTTTTATACACCTACACCAGGGAGCCATCAGGTACGGGAATGAACGTGCATTCTCTAGGATGCCTGTGCCCGGACTGCCAGCTAACCCCAGCCGCAACCATTTCCTCTTACTGTGGACTGACCTGCATCCCTTAGAACTCCTATGCGGAACCTCAGCCTGGATACCTCTTGTCATCTTGACCCTGGCAGAGTAATGCCAATCCATCTTCCATAGCCCCCATAGTGGCTTCAAGAAATCCCCACAAGGTGCCTCACAAGTTTGGTAAAGAGACAATTCCATTTTTTTCCTTCTGACTTTGTTGGCGGCCCTGGAAAGGTCTCGACGGTGTCTAAAATGGGTGACCGATGTATAGAGAGAGCAGAACTAGATCTTTCTGCTCACGTCACTGCCCCCCCCCACAGGACGGAAGAGTGGGCATTCTGGACTGTGGGGCAGACCAAGAGGGTTTAGTGCACTCTTCAGTGGGTCCCCACGGGAGAACTTCCCAGAGACCAGACGTTGGGCACGTGGGGTACACAGTGTCTTCATCTCCAGCTAGGTGGTTTCTCAAAGAGACCTGGACCTCAGAGTCCCCATGAGCCCAGAGCATGACAGCATGTGAGTTCACAGAAGAACCTCAGGTGAAGGTCTGGAGTTTAGAATCATGTGAGACGTTAAGAAGGGGACTGTTTCCTACTTGGAGAATTATTAAGGCCAGAGGCTGGGGCAAGTTCTATGGTGATGGCATCTAGAGTCAGGACAATGGGGAGGCAAAGTTGGGGGGACCCACATTTTCAATATTTGTTGGGCCAGGAAGTATGATTTTTCCCCCTGGAGACCGAGAAGACATCTCAAAAGAGCACTCGACTTGAGTCATCGTAAAAGGGGTGTACCTTTCAAAAAGAAAAAGAAAGTTAGAGAAACCAGCAACAGTGGGGAAAAAGAAAGGCTACAGGGATGGAAGGGTTCCAAAACAGAAAAGAAAAGGAGCAGACTCAACCCTGTCTGTCTGCTGGTCTCAGCAGGAGCAGGGGAGATGAGCACAAATATAAGACAGACTTACTTATATTAGCACCTAAAACTAAAGCTGAGCTTTCTCATTGATATGGCCTGGCAAACTCAGCCCTTTCAACACGTTGCTTCTGAGACTTGGTGACCTTCAGCCCTCACCACCTCGGACATCCAGCTCCTCTGTTCTCATCCTTGTTGGACTTCTCCTACCCACGGCCCTGTTGGTGCACAAAGATTTCCCATTTACTTTGAAAAGCAATGGTAATGGTCCAACAGATGTCAATTCGGCGGAACAGAAAGGCTCGAGGGATGTGTTTTTCCAGTACACACCAAGAACAACCCCTTGAACTGGGGTCAGCTGGCATCCCTCTGCTGCCAATAGGCTGATAGTTAGCATGTTAATAAATACAATGCCAAGTGGAAACGGAGGAAAGGAGTAGAAGAGAGACACCCACCATCTAAATGAAATTTACCCCCAAATTCCAGGCTGAAATAGTCATGCAGTCCGCTTGCTTAAATAGAGCAGAGATCAAGAAGAAAAAAAGAAACAGCTAGCAACTTTTTTATCCCATCATGAAAGAAGGGTGAATACAGAGTACTGGGAATCACGGAGGGCTGAAGCCCTAGGACAAAGGAGATACAGAGAAGGTTCAGTTCAGAAGGTTGAAGGGACGGATGTGACAAGGTCCCCTTTGCAGTGAAACACTTTGATCTGGGTCAGGTAATTCATCTATCAACCCCACCTCAGGTCAGCTTGGTGTTTGATAAGTCAGGGCCCTTCTACATCACAGAATCTCCGACACAATGCTAGTACATCACTACTTTTATCTGGCAACTATGTTTTAAAAATTATTCATTTACTCTTCTTTGTTATTCACGTTTGCTTTGTTTCAAACTTCACCTTCCCAGCCCTCTAGAAGGGATGGCTGTGTTACAAGGATGAGGAGAAAGTTAATACAGAGGGGAAAATACTAGGTCAGAACACTTAAGTCCCTCACTTCTGAAGCTTTCCATCCTTTGTTGAATAATCTTTTACTAAGAAGATGAAAATGTACAAAGAAGCAGGAAAGAATCCTCTGTTATTGGTACCTGAGAAACGTTCATTATGTTTTGAAACAGGTTCTCTATATGTGGCCCTGGATGGCCAGGGCTTGTCAGGTAGGCAAGGCTGTCCTCAGATTTGTGGTGGTCCCTCCTGCCTGTTTCCTGGCTGCAAGCTAGGATACCTACCGGCATGCACCACCACACCTGACTTAAGGTCCAGGAAAGGTGCAAAGAACTGAACATACTTTTCCAGGTTTTCCTGTCAATAAAAAAGACGCCCTCTGTGGCTCACGCTGGAGCGAGAGAGATGAATCCAAGTCCCTGTTTCTCTAGTGCCTATGAATGGTTTATAATGTGCTATTTGTTTCCATGGAGTGTTTTGAAGATCAATCTGTTCCTGTCTGTCCTTTGCCTAAAAGTGATATTAAAATGCTCTCCCACAGGCAAAAGGTGATGCAAGCTAAAAAATATGCTCTTAATACTTAGAGGTGCAGACCTTGACATTGATTTTTTTACATTAAATGACTCTGGAAGGAGAGACTTGTCTCCATTGTCCAATAAAATAAACAATAATATGTTCTTTGAAATCACATTATTTAATTGCAGGCCTGCTTTAAAAAAGTATATATGCTGTTTACATCATCCCAAGATATCAGGAGAGTAAGGAAAGTTCGCCTAATCACTTCATTCTAGTTATTTTATTTGCAGATGATAGTTATACATACATCAGATGATTTTTAAAATCAAATTTACTTCTTATAGGTTTCAGGGATTAATGCCATTTTCATTTATAATCCTGGGATTTGCAATCAGCCCTTGAGTTCCTTCAATCACACAATATTCTTTTTCAGGTGTGGTAGTTGTGTTCTCATACTGACTGCTTTGATAATTCAAAAACACCTACCTTAAAATAAATGGTGGGCAAAATAAGTCACAAGATGTGGTTATGTGATTTTTTTTAAATTAATTCATGCCTTCATTCATTTGGCCCAAACACGGTTTCAAGCAGAACTCATTTCTCACACTCATTCCATACAGACCTTATTTTATCCACTGTTGGTCACATCTTTCCTATGTATGTGCCCCTGGGCCATGTGTACATACATGTGTTCCTATGTGTGGGGTCATATGCGCCCATGTGTGCTGTGTGCATGTGGAGGCCAGCGGTTGAAGGTGGATGTCTTCCTCTGTGGATCTCCATTTTACTTTTGTTCCTGTTGTCTCCATTTTTGTTTTGTTTTCTTGGTTGCTTTTTTAATTTTTACGTTTAAAGTAAGATCTCCTACTAAAGCTGGAGCTTCCCCTTTCAGCTAGACTGGCTGGCCATCCAGCTCCTCAGGCCTGCTAGTCTTTGTCTCCCCTCAACTCTCCCCAGCGCTGGGGTTGCAGACATGTTCCCCTATGTATATCTGAGCATCTGTACTGCACCATACACATCTGGGCTTCCTAGCTCAAACCATTACGTTTATACAGCACTGAGCGGCCCTCTAGTCCCTTTCTCTAACGTTACTCTTCGGTCTGTTGCGTCTCTCATTTGGAGGGGTTCCATTTCTTCCTATTTTTCACCCATTTCTCCGTTATTTTACTTTTTAAACTTGTGCTCCCTACAGATGATTTTCCTAAGACTCAGACTGCAGCCAGACATGCACTCAGGATGGCACTTATTTTGTTTCGCAAAGACATTCGAAATATTTCCATTCCAAGCCCAACCTAGGCTCAACCTTAGGGGACAAAAGGGCATCTGTTATTTGCCTAAGGCAATTCCACCTTTTTCTGTAATCGTATCCAGTAACCAGCCTGGGAAGTCTGGTCAGCCAGTGCTACTGGGAAGGTGGGAGTCTAGGCCTGCCACTGGGATTTGACTAACCAGTGGAGGGCAGTGGGGCATAAAAGATGCCCTGGGCAGAGGTCGAAGCTATGTCCGAACCATTTTCTGAACCAAGCATTCAGAAAACAGTGATGGTCTCCATAGCAACGTGTGAGGGTCTGACCACGCTCTGCCCTCACGCGTGAGATGCACAGTGATCAAGGATCTGGCAGAGCAGGCAATACCCTGAGACACAGTCATGCAGAAATGGGAACTTTCCTCAGAATAGTCTGCTAGCAATCGGTTGGACCTCTGCAGGTTGTGGCGAGAGACATGGATCTGGTGCCAAGGAGGACTTATCATGAAAGTGAGGAAGTTTAAGTTCTGGGGGCCCTGAAATAAGCCATGCAATGTAAATAAGGGATCCTTACTGTTAGGAAGTTTGTGAGCCCTTAGAAAAAGATCATAGACTCAATCCCATTATTATTAAAAGATCTATTGATTGACTGCTAGCGGGATGAATGATCTCTGAGCCAGATTTGAGATTGCTGTGAAGGAGGGGGATACGGAAGGGTTTTTTAAAGGCGAAAACCGCAAGAAGACCTTCAACATCTACACAAGCAAGCAAAAACTGGTCTGTTCTGCCATGTTTAGGTGTTAAGGTGACTCAAAACAATCTTTGGGTATCTGCGTAAGCACATTACAGAAACAAAATAAAAGCAGTTAGTCATATCATAACAAGTAGATAATCACGGCTGTATACTAGATAATCACGGCTGTATACTCTCGGGTGTGTGAGGGGTTACTGAGTCAGGGATACTGGGAACTTATCTTCCAGTAACTGGAGACAGAAACAAAAGGCTGGTGAACACCAAGATGGATACCTAGCATAAAATGGAGTTTCTTTAGCCATCGCATAACTGAAGAGTGACGTCAGTTCACAGATGGAACACCAATCACCGCAAAAACCACTTGCATTGTCCTTAAATGGTGTGGGAAGTCCTTCTGTATGTTTGTTGCTTCTATTGGTTAATGAATAAAGAAGCTGCTTGGACCTATGACAGGGCAGAATAAAGCAAGGTGGGAAATCTGAACAGAGATGTCGAGAGAGAATGGGCAGAATCAAGGAGATACAGTGTAACTGCAGAAGGAGACAGGCACTCTAGAACTTTACTGGTAAACCACGAGCCTCATGGTAAAATACAACATAATAGAAATGGGTTAATTTGGGGCTGGAGAGATGGCTCAGAAGTTAAGAGCATTGCCTTTCCTGAGTTCAATTCCCGGCAACCACATGGTGGCTCATAACCATCTATCTGTAATTAGGTCTGGTGCCCTCTTCTGGCCTGCGGACATACACACAGACAGAATAGTGTATACATAATAAATAAATAAATAATATTTTTTAAAAAAAGAAATGGGTTAATTTAAGATGTAAGAGTTAGTTAATAAGAAGCCTGAGCTCATAGGCCAAGCAATGTTTTAATTAATATAGTTTCTGTGTGATTATTTTGGGTCTGGGTGGCCGGGAATGAACAAGCAGCCTCCACCTACACTTAAACCTTAGCTTATATATTCTCAGATTCCACAATAACCTTAAACAGTCACCTGTTAATTTTGCTTATAAGCCTGAAATCTGAAAAAGTTAAAAAACTATCAATCACAAAGAAAAACATTTTCTCTTCCTCCCGACTTCCCCTTTCATCCAGACCCACACAGGTTCTGTCTCTCCTTATAGAACAAACAGGAACCTAATAAATAAAATAGGGCAAATAAAATTGAACAAATTAGAATATGACAAAACAACCAAACAAGAAAATGATTCAAAGGATAGCTCAAAAGATGCATGTCAGTGCAGAGACACACATATTCACACACGAAGGAATTCCATAAAAACCCAAACTGAAAGTCATAATATATACACAAAGACCTGAAGGCAGGGAAACAAAACAAAACAGAACAGTATGAGACAAAGAACAGCCAAAGATGGCATCGAGTTCATTTTCTGGAAGCCATCCACTGCTTAGCCTGAAGCCTACCCTTAAGAGTGATTTGTTTCCCCAGTTTTCCCTTGGCAAAAACTAATTTTCCATTTACAAGTGGCTATCAATTGGTGATAGCTTCTGGGTAAGGGATGGGGGCATATGTCCACTTCCCACAAGGAAAAACATTCTGGTAAGTCATATTTGAAAACTGGTTCTTCTTCCTATTACCTATGGAAAATAAAGCTGTACATTTATAGGAGGGGGAATACCGAAGCTATGTGTTAAAAAGTTTATTATTTTAAAATACAATGTTATAATGTTACTTTGTGATACTTGTTATGTTCAAATGCATATTTTGTTCATTCTACATAAATATTTAATTTAATAACTAACTTTGTATTCTCCTTGTACAAATACCACCAAATTATACATGGTTCATATGCAAAAAAAATGGTTCTCCACTAGGTGGTGGATAATATCAGCCAGGCAAGACCTAACTCTCATTGTTATTTGCCAGCACTTAATGCAGGAACAATTTTTAAAACTTTAATAGCACAAAAGATTGGAGAATAATTCAGTATGTGCACCATGTTTCTATTTGTTTGTCTTAAGAACTCTTTTTATTGATTTGTATGTATCTGTGTCCTTGTGACTTTGTGTATGCCATGTGCATTCTGGTGCCTTCAGAGGAAGCAGGATGTCTGATCCCCTGGGTAGTTGCAATTGTGCACCACATGATTCTGGGAGCCAAACCCGGGTCTTCAGAAAGAACAGGAAGCGCTCTTAACTGCACTTCCATCTTTCCAACCTAGTCTGTTTCAGTACTGGGGACTGAGCCCAGGACCTTGTGAGTGCTAGGCAAGTCGCCTGCAGCTCAGCTATAGCCCCAGCCCCAACGTGTATCTTTTGTTGTTGTTGTTATTGTGAGGTCTATGAAGTCGATAAGGATGAGGATCTCTACTGCTGGCCTGAAGCTCACAGAGATCAACCTGCCTCCACTCCATGAGTGCTGAGATCAAGGATGCGCACCACCACGCCCAGCTCAGCTAGGCTCTATTCCTAAGCTGACTGCAGTTTCATGTGGTCCCGAGAGTGAGTTCTAGCCTTGGAGGGGTGGACAAAAACAACAGACCCCACATGCAGACCTGAGCACTGCGAACCTCCTACACATAAGCCCGTGTCTCTTCCCACGCACAGGCTCAGCACACATGAGCATGGTGACCCTGAAACCTAATGATGAATGCAGGGCAGCTGCAAAATGAAGAAAGCTGGGTCCCTCTCTCTACTCAGAAGGAAGAAACGTGAGAAAACCCATTTTGGACTTCTAGCTAGTGAGAAACAGACTTTTCCTAGTAAAAGTTTTGGATATTTTCTGTTGCAGTAGGGTCATAGTATCTTAGTACATATTGTTCATACCAGGAGATTAAGGGCAGTCTGTTCAACCATAATGCACAGCTTTAATTAAATCTCACTGGCTTCATTGTAGACATTCATATACATATATGTGACATATTTTCCTGAATTTAAATATGGATATATCCAAAGTTATATTTCCTTTTCTGAGTTCAAGTTGCTAGTTAATGAATTGAAGTATATTTGTATATTTTTAGTGTGTCTGAGGTTGGGTCTCTCACCCCCCCACACACTTTTTTTTGCAGACATTTTGCAGACATTTCTAAAGAAACAGGTCCTATCTGTAGTGGTTGAATGAACAATGTCTCCCATACGCTCACATTTCAAAGCGTGGTCCCTGGTTGGTGGCACTATTTGGGAAGGTTGTGGACTTTTAAAAGTAGAGCCTTGCTAGTGGGAGCAGGTCATTGTGGGCAGGATTTGAGAGTTTACATGCTCACCCCACTTTCACTTCGCTACTTGCTTTGTGTTGGCAGTGGAGGAGATGATCTTTCAGCCTCTTGCTCCAGCTGCCTGCTGCCACACCTCCCCTCCACTGTTGTAGGCTCTCTTTCTGGAACTGTAAACCACCAAAGTCAGCCCTTCCTCCCATAAGCCACTTGGGATGTGGTGTTTTATCACTACCACAAAAAATAACTAAGGCACCATCGACCAATCAGTGCAACAGGCCTTTAAAGACTGGGGGTTTCCCTTTACTCCTCTATATGGCTGAGGAGTCTTCTTTGTTTATGCAGTTTTTATTACCATAGCTCTATAGTACAACTTGAAATTGGGAATGGTGAGGCCTCCAGCAATGCTTTTATTGTTAAGGATTGTGTTAGCTGACTTGAGTTTTTCGTTTTTCCATATGAAGCTGAGAATTGTCCTTTCAGTGTCTATAAAGAATTGTATTGGAATTTTGATAGGGATTGAACTGAATCTGCAGATTACTTTTGGTAAGATGATCATTTTTACTGTTAATCCTATGACCCATGAATATAGGAGATGTTCCCAGCTTCTGATATATTCTACAATTTCTTTCTTCAAAGACTTGAAGTTTTTATCATACAACATTTTCACTTGCTTGGTTAGAGTTATCCCAAGATATTTTTTATTTCTTGAGGCTATTGTGAACAGTATTATTTCCTTGACTTCTTTCTCAGTCCATTTTTCATTTGTATATAGATGGGGTATTGATTTTTGTAAGTTAATTTTTTAAATTTAATTTTATTTATTGTTTTTAATTGAGTTATACATTTCCCCCCACTCTGCTTCCTTCTCCCCATCTCCTATTTCACCCTTCCTTTCACCCCCCCCTTGCTTCCAATTTACTCAGGGTATCTAGTCTTTTTCTCCTTCCTAGGTAGATTCATGTATGACTCTCTTAGGGTCTTCTTTGTTGTCTAGGTTCTTTGGGGTTGTGAACTGTAGGCTGGTTGTCCTTTGCTTTATGTCTAAAAGCCAATTATGAGTGAGTACATATTATATTTGTCTTTCAAGGTCTTGGTTACCTCATTCAGGATGATTTTTTTCTAGTTCTGTCATTTGCTATTAATTTCTCCCCAAAAATTAGCATAAGCTCTTTGCCATGGTTCATTGTCTTCCCATAATTTTTAATTTCATCAATAGTAAAAGACACCATAATCTCTGCTGGGTCTACTCTTGCTTGTTGACAAAGTCTCAATTTTCATTTTAAAATTAATTCAGAGATTTTTTTTCACATAAGTTTTTAATTTTTTACTTGGTTTATGTGGTTAAAAGATCCATTCTAAGATAATATCTTCCCTCTGCATTAAAATTCCTGGAGGGAAAATTCTGGAAGGCAATGTAACTAGAATGCACTTAAGATTTGGATTCACTCTATCCACATGTGCCTTCTGTAATTTCTCCTCAATGACAGTCAATTCTTTTTCTGCTTCAGCTGTTAATTCCCTGGGACTATTTAAGTCTTTGTCACTATTTAAAGTTTTGTTTAAAAAGAATTATTAGAACAGGTGTTATCCCGAAAGCTGCTCATAGACTGGAAACATCTCCTAACAATCTTTGGAACTAATTAAGAGTCTGAAATTGGTCTCTCCTAATTTGTGCCTTTTGAATTTTTTTTTTCTGTAAGCCTATTTTGTAACCTAGGTAATTGACAGAATATCCTCTTTGCATTTTTTTCAGGAGCAATTTATAATCCCCATTTAGGCAAAACTTTCTTTACTTCTTCAAACTTTCTAAAGTATCTGTGATTGAGTCAGGTAACAAAATGCCATCCACGTAATGGTAAATTATAGATTTAGGAAATTGCTTTCATATTATTTCCAATGACTGACTTACAAAGTATTGGCATAGGGTGGGGCTATTGAGGATTCCCTGTGGGAGGATAGTCCACTAGTATCTCCTAGTAGGCTGAGAGTTATTATAAGTAGGCACCGTGAAATCAAATTTTTCTCTGACCTTTTCTTGTAAAGGTATAGTAAAGAAACAGTCTTTTAAATCAATAAATATAAGAGGCCATCCTTTTGGTAATAGAGAAGGCAGAGGAATTCCAGATTGTAGAGGGCCCATAGGTTGAANTTTTAATTTTTTACTTGGTTTATGTGGTTAAAAGATCCATTCTAAGATAATATCTTCCCTCTGCATTAAAATTCCTGGAGGGAAAATTCTGGAAGGCAATGTAACTAGAATGCACTTAAGATTTGGATTCACTCTATCCACATGTGCCTTCTGTAATTTCTCCTCAATGACAGTCAATTCTTTTTCTGCTTCAGCTGTTAATTCCCTGGGACTATTTAAGTCTTTGTCACTATTTAAAGTTTTGTTTAAAAAGAATTATTAGAACAGGTGTTATCCCGAAAGCTGCTCATAGACTGGAAACATCTCCTAACAATCTTTGGAACTAATTAAGAGTCTGAAATTGGTCTCTCCTAATTTGTGCCTTTTGAATTTTTTTTTTCTGTAAGCCTATTTTGTAACCTAGGTAATTGACAGAATATCCTCTTTGCATTTTTTTCAGGAGCAATTTATAATCCCCATTTAGGCAAAACTTTCTTTACTTCTTCAAACTTTCTAAAGTATCTGTGATTGAGTCAGGTAACAAAATGCCATCCACGTAATGGTAAATTATAGATTTAGGAAATTGCTTTCATATTATTTCCAATGACTGACTTACAAAGTATTGGCATAGGGTGGGGCTATTGAGGATTCCCTGTGGGAGGATAGTCCACTAGTATCTCCTAGTAGGCTGAGAGTTATTATAAGTAGGCACCGTGAAATCAAATTTTTCTCTGACCTTTTCTTGTAAAGGTATAGTAAAGAAACAGTCTTTTAAATCAATAAATATAAGAGGCCATCCTTTTGGTAATAGAGAAGGCAGAGGAATTCCAGATTGTAGAGGGCCCATAGGTTGAATAACCTTGTTGACAGCTCTTAGATCTGTCACCACTCTTCCAGATTTCTTTTTTAACAACAAATACAGGAGAATTTCAAAGGCTGGTTGATTTTTCAATATGGCAAATATCTAGTTGCTCCTGTACCAGCTGTTCTAAAGCCTGTAGTTTGTCTTCTGTTAAAGACAATTGTCTAACCCTATGGGTTTCTAAGGTAACCATTTTAAAGGCAAGGCCGTTAGTATCTCTGAGGGTTTGCTAGTTGCTTTGTGTTTTTCTATAGCCTGAATAGCTGGTGACTTTTGCTTATAATATCTTATAATATCCTTCCCAGAAACATGACTTTTTGGGATTGTGGGAATGTTAACCTGGGTATTCCATTGCTGCAATAGGTCATAACCCTAAAAACTCACTGCAATATTAGCTATATACGGCCTCAGCCTTTCTTTCTGTCCTTCTGTCCCTATGCATTCAATGCACCTTGTGCTTTGTTTCACTTGAGATAGGGTTCCAATTCCTAGAAATTGAACATCTACCTCTTGAAGAGGTCGATCTGGATGCCAAGATTCTGGAGTAATGATACTCATGTTCACACCCATGTCTAGTAATCCCTCAATTACAATGTCATTTATACATACTCTTAGCTTTGATATTTGATCATTTATAGAAATCTGCCAAAATATACATTTTCTGTTTCCTCTGGAGCTTTTTTTTTATTCATCCTCCATGTCTATTCCATCATCCAGAACAGTATGGGTTTTTACAGCAGGCATTGGATTGATTTTCCTGGTGAGACATGTTTTCCACAGTTGACCTACATTCATTGTTCCAATGTCATCCTTTGCCACACCTCCTACATATAGAAGACTGAGTCCTCTTATTCTTGCCATTTCTAGAGGAAACATTATTCCTAGGAATTCCTTGTCTTCAGTCCCTTCTTAGATGTCCTATTCTACCACAATTAAGACATTTGGCATTTTGGTGTCTCCTCATACCATTAGAAATTGCTTCTCCTACCCAAGCCTTAGTTCTACAGTCAAATGTTTCAACATTCATTGTATGCAAGATTCATTCATCTGTTGGTGCTCATCTGACCTTTAAAGGCCCAAGGATCTTATTACATTCTAAGTTGGCATTTTCAAAAGCAAAATGTTCAATAAGTACTTATCTAGTTTCACGGTCCTATTTGTACAGCTTCAGTTAATCATTGTAAGAAGTCACTAAAGGATTCTTTCTGGCTCTGTTTAACTCTAATATATGGTTCAATTCTCTTTCTTATCTCCTGAATCCTGTCCCAAGCATTTAAAGCTGCTGTGCTATATAGGGACAAGGTGTGTTCATCGTAGCAAGCCTTTTCCTGAAGATTGGAGTAATGACCCTCAGCAATAATTTGATTTAGGAATTCTCAAATCCTTTTACTTTTTCCCATTGTTCTAAAATTTTGCCTCTTCTCTCAAATAATATTCCAAAGCAGCTGAGGTCCATCTTCTAGGTCCATTGAGATTATCTGAAGCCAATCATGTGGGGGTGCCTTATTGCTTCGAGGCCATGTTTTCACTATTTACTGGACCAAAGGTGAATGTCTCCAATAAGAAACTATTGCTTGTCTAATTTCTTTTAGATTGCTCATGTGTATTAGTTCCCATGTATATTTTTTGACTACCTTAGGGTATTTTGTGCCAGATGGTCTTTCTGAGGAAATTACTGGATATTCAGTTAAAACTCTGTGTAAGTCACCCCAGGGTCTGGCTCATACTGATGAGGCTAAATCCAGTCCTTGTACCTTCTGTCCCTGCTCATCAATTTCAATAAATTCCTCAATCTTTTCAATTCTTTTTGCTGCTGCCTTTTGTAAAGTCTGAATCTCCTGTCCAGTGTTCTGTTCTAATGCCCTCACTGAAGATTCCAAGGTATGAAACTTGTCCAGTAAAGAGAATGTCTCATCCTTGGACATAATTTTGATGGTGTGCATATTACCTTCCTGGAGAGATACCTTATCCATTAATCTATGATAACTTTTCAAGAGATTCTGATTGTTAAATTCAACAGCACAAATTCTTTCAGATAATTCTGTCAAATTGATGCTATCCCTCTCCATAGTNTTCTGTCCCTGCTCATCAATTTCAATAAATTCCTCAATCTTTTCAATTCTTTTTGCTGCTGCCTTTTGTAAAGTCTGAATCTCCTGTCCAGTGTTCTGTTCTAATGCCCTCACTGAAGATTCCAAGGTATGAAACTTGTCCAGTAAAGAGAATGTCTCATCCTTGGACATAATTTTGATGGTGTGCATATTACCTTCCTGGAGAGATACCTTATCCATTAATCTATGATAACTTTTCAAGAGATTCTGATTGTTAAATTCAACAGCACAAATTCTTTCAGATAATTCTGTCAAATTGATGCTATCCCTCTCCATAGTATTGTTCTTCTCAATGAGCTGTCCATTATTAGTCTGTAAAGATTGTATTATTGCTAAAAGTGCCTCATTCTTGGTCCTATTATCAAAACCATTTTTAATGAGATAATATGAAAAAGAAAACTAATTCTTAAAGTCAAATAAAGGGTTGTAGAAGGAAAATTGCATAAGCCTTGTAGAATACCATTCATAGTATAAGCAAAATAATTATTGAACTCCGAAATAGTTTGTTATCAGTAATTTTTGTAGTTTTTCAGATGGTACCTATCATAAGGCCATTACAATGAACTGTAGTTCGCATATAATCGATTTTGGCCAGCAGGTGTCACAGTGGCAGCCACATGGGCAAGAGATGCTGGCAGCCACAACAGCACAGTGTTGCTTACTTAGGCACTGAAAAAAATGCTTTGTTTAACAAATTAAGAGCAGTTATTAAGGCAATCAAACAATTCTGAGAGTTGGAGCCCAAGACAAAGAGAAAACCCAAAGTTTTCTGTCAGTGCAAGTTACGGACTGTGTGTGCCTCTGGGATCGCAGGCAGTGGTGTGTGGGCCAGTGTGTAATGTGTTGAGCGGCAGTGTGTGGGTCGTGAACTGGGGAGCACTGAACAGCAGCCTGCTGCATCTGAGTGCTGGCTGGAGCAGCTAGCAGGAAAGTCAGTGCACAATGCGCTATGCCGCTGGTGAACCCATCCCAAAAAGGGTGGACTGGTCCCCACGTTCAGGCATCAGATGATGGTGGAAGTTACAAAATAATCCCACACTAGTTCAGAATTACATATAATAAAGGGTTATTTATTTAGGGGTAGACTCACAGATCACAGTCCTAGATCACAGTACCCTGCACGAATGGGAAACAGGAACTGAATCTAGCAGCTGAAAGTGACAGCCAGAAGCGAGAGCAAGAGTGCATGATTTACAGCTGCATGTATAGTTTAAGAGACCACACCCAAGTGGGTTGGTATCTTAAAGGCTATTGGCGGAAGGAACTCCCACAGCGATATTGAATAGATGTTGAGAGAATGGACAGCCTTGTCTTGTTCCTGATGCCAATGGAATCACTTTAAGTTTCTCTCCATTTAGTTTGATGTTGGTTGTTGGCTTGCTGTATATTGCCAGCCTGGTGTGTGAATCAAGTTACAGGACAGCCAAGGCTACACAGAGAAACTCTGTCTTTAAAAACAAAACAAAACAAAATGCCAGTGTATGCACTGATGACATTAAAAATGTGCCATTTACTGTCTATCCCAACAATTTTCCTATAAAAGCTTCTAATATTGTTTATATTGTATGAATATGGGTGTTTTACCTGCAAGTATGTCTGCTGATAGAGTTTCTGTCCCACCTGGTCCTGTAGCCATACAGTACCAAAGAAACACACAGAGGTCTACATTAATCACAAACTGGTTGGCCTATTAGCTCAGGCTTCTTATTAACTCTTATAACTTATATTAGCCCATAATTCTTGTCTGTGTTAGCCACATGGCTTGGTACCTTTTATTAGCAAGGCATTCTCATCTTGCTTTCTCTGCATCTGGATGTTGCCTGCAGACTGAGCCTTTCCTCTTCCCAGAATTTTCCTGTTCTGGTTGCCCTGCCTAAACTTCCTGCCTGGCTACTGGCCAATCAGCAATTTATGGTCTTGTACCCTGTAAAGATCTGTTACTTGTATTTTAATTCAAAATATGGCATTTAAAATGTTTTAAT
This sequence comes from Bramus lutescens, assembly GCA_001685075.1. Lineage (NCBI taxonomy): Eukaryota > Metazoa > Chordata > Mammalia > Rodentia > Cricetidae > Bramus > Bramus lutescens. The sequence continues at coordinate 16,903 of LOEQ01000984.1, read as the reverse complement.
AACTTAGGACTCTTCATGACAAGTGAGACACATCTGCTCCTGGCAGTACCAATTACTTAAAAAGGAGGGGGGGGCATCGAGGAGGCTCCTCATGGAGTTTGTTAGCCATTTGGGCAAGAAACTGCTCTTGCCTGGTCTGCCTGATGTTATGTCGTATAAACTGGACATACAGGACCCACAGAGAAAAAACTGCTAAACTTGCCTAAAGAAAGTGAGACCATCCTTTGAGGTTCCTGATTCATGAGTCTGCCAGACATTCTACAGAACATAAAAAAAAAGTGACTGACAAACAGACATAAGGCAAAACTGTCTTTAAAATTTCCTGCTTCATGAAAAGATCTGATGGATACCATGGGCCTGTAGACTAAAGATGGATGGATGCTCCAGTGGTGCAAACAAAAAAACAAACAAACAAAAAACCCAAAAAACTTTGGGTCACTGTCCAGGCAGCAAGATGTCTCTGTCAATTCTAGAGTTTTGAAAGTTGCTTACAATACATTTCCTGTTTATTTAGGTAATATGATATCCTTCTGGGGTCTTTGATGGAGTTAAAAAATAGATAGTTATAGTCTTCCTTAGTTATAATAAAAGATAAAGTAGATATAAATATTGTAATTGTAAATATTGCTTAATGCCTGTTCTGTTATATGTAATTTTACTATGTTAAAGTTAAAACCTTCCTTTTTATTTAAACAAAAAAGGGGAGATGATGTGGGAAGTCTTTCTATATACATGTTGTTTTTAATGGTTAATAAATAAATAAACTGCTTTGAGCATACAGCAGGGCAGAACAGAGCTAGGCTGGGGAAACTAAACTAAATGCTGGGAAAAAGAAGATGAGTTAGTCAGAAGCCATGGAGCCACCACCAGAGACAGACATGCCAAAACTTTGCCAGTAAGCCACAGCCACATGGCAATATACAGATTAATGGAGATGGGTTAATTTAGTATATAAGAGTTAGCCAGAAATACACTTAAGCTATTGGTCAAACAGTATTGCAAATAATACAGTTTTTGCTTGGTTATTTCAGGATTCTGGGCAACCAGGAACACACAAGCTGACTCCTACTACATATGTCTGTCCACTATGTACATCTCCTACAAAATATTTGGAGAAAATACAGCAAAACAAAAGATTCTTGTTCAAGCCCTGTTTAGTGCTCCAGTCCCTTCCTGGCCCCCTTGTGGTTGGGTGGGGCTTTGCAACCAGATCTGACCAACCAGATCAGAAGCAGTGCACATCTCTTCCAGGATGTATTTGATTGCCAATGTGACTTTCTTAGGAGCTATATTTTCCCTCTGGCACGGTGACCAATGACATTTGAGATGGCAGCTGTTCTGCTGGCCTTGGTTCCTATGCGATGGCGATGTTCAGAGATCTCTTGCTAACCCCTTATGTAAGTGAAAAATAAATCTGTTATTTTAAACCATTGAGATCTGGGGTTGTTTGTTTTAACAACACAGAGGAGCCAAACATGACTGACAGGCATTGATGTACGAATGCAATTACAAATAACCAATGTGTTCTTTCACATGGAAAAGCCAAATAAATGATTATGCATGCAGATTATAGATTAGGCTGTTGGCAGTGTAAACCGCTCTTGAAGAATATTGAATGAGATAGGGAACCACTCACCATAGAAAATTATAGAATGTATTAAATAAATGTATACATGAAAATATATAAAAAAGTTTGCACAGTAATTTCTCAGTGGTATTGGTTATTGCAGTATAATCAGAAACACATAAATAATGAGCCATCCCAGATCCAACATGTGTTACGTTCTAGCTGAGGCAGTTAATCTCTGGCTTCTGCTGTCTTGTAGTTATAAGGCAGGGGGTTCTGGAATGCCAACCTCATTTACCTTTCCTGCAGGGCATGATCAAGTCAGCAACTGACTTGAACATCTCACCCTTGGTATATGAGAAGCTGTGGGTTTGGAGCTAAATGATGCCACAGAACCCACTGGCCAAAATCCCAGGGTTTCAAGCTGCAGGCAAGGATGTGGGAAGGGCCACCCACTCACACCTACTCACTGACTTGTCCTGAAAGCCCCTGGTTTACGGTGCAGACGCCTCAGCTGCTGACTTGAACCTAGCCTCTCCAACAGTTGATGCAGGGACCCAATGACACAGCCTGGAAATGTGGGGGAGGAAAGTCTATGGAGCGCGTGTTGATCAACTGGACAGGGAACCAGATGATGAGTTCTTCCTTGGAACTCAGGAAGGGAGATGTAATCACTCCATACTGTCTCTCTACAGACATCCTGCAAGACCCGGCAGTCGGGTTCACTTGTCACCTGCTGTGGTCACCTTCCTCCACAGGATCTGACTCCTCCAGCAAAGCACGTGAAGGAGTGGCTAGGAGAACCAGCAGTGCGTCCGTCGTCTGTGAAGTGACTCCTGTGTTCTACTCTTTGCTGTCCTTACTGCAGGACACAGCCCTGTCTCCCTCCAGCATCAACTCCAGCCCATTCTAGGAAGAAGCAGAGCTGAGGATGTGACACAGCCTCAGCACAGTGGAGGCGCTACTATATGACTGCCTAAATCTCGGCAACACTGTCAGGATTTTAGATGCCCTGTTACAGGCTTTTGACATACAGAGACAAGAATAGAATATATTCCCCTTCTGAAAACCCAACAGTAGCTAGAAGGCTTGCTGGGCAAGCATGGATAGCTGTGCGGGCTAGTTTGATGTCACCTTGACCCGAGCTACAGTCACTTTGGAACAGGGAATTTGGGTGGAGAAATGCCTTCAGTAGATGGGTCTGTGGGCAAGCCTGTGGGGGCATTTTCTTAACTGATGGTTAGTGTAAGAGGGGGCCCACATCACTAGTAGAGGTACCACCCCTGGCTGGTGGGCATGGGTGCTATAAGAAGGCAGTCTGAGGGCTGGAGAGTTGGCTCAGAGGTTAAGAGCATTGACTGTTCTTCCAGATATTCTGAGATCAATGCCCAGCAATCACATGGTAGCTCACAACCATCTATAATGAGATCTGGTGCCCTCTCCTGGTGTGCAGGCAAACATGCAGACAGAATACTATATACATAGCAAAATAAATCTAAAAATAAAAAAGAAGAAGAAGAAGAAGAAGAAGAAGA
>LOEQ01000984.1:0-13702 GCA_001685075.1 Bramus lutescens | reverse complement strand
GAAGAAGAAGAAGAAGAAGAAGAAGAAGAAGAAGAAGAAGAAGAAGAAGACAGACCGAGTAAGCCTCAAACAAGCAAGTCAGTAAGACGCATTTCACAGTGACTTCTACTTCGATTCCTGCCTCAGACTTCTGGCCCTGGCTTTCTAGGGTGACAGTGTGTGTGTGACCTGAGAGGTGTAAAATGAAATAAATCGCTTCCTCCCAAGTTATTTGTAGTTACGGCGTTCCTTCAGAGCAACAGGACTCCTAAGGTAAGAGCTTTGCCACTGCTCTGCTGTAGAACGTTTCTTCGCTTTTCTGTAGATGGCTTCTGCCACACACAAGCCATTACAAACCCAGCACTAGCGATCAGCCGCGTCTCCCTGATGCAGGGATATGTTTCCGTTTCTCCGGGTCCCTGGCTGGCTGTCAAAACCTTCGGCTCTGGCTTGGCCTGCGCCAGCTCTGGAGTGGAGCCTTTTGCAATGGTCGAGCCGGACTCCCGTGTGGGTGTCCTGTTAGCTGGGAGCCACCTGCTCATCCACTCTTGGCCTGCCTTAACTTCCTGACAACTGAGCTTATGCGGGTAACTCTTGCCCTTAGGTACTGACCCTTGGCCTATGGCAGATCTCAGCTCCCACGTCCTCCCTATGCTAGTAACCCCTAACTGCCTGGAGCTTATTGCATGCAACTCTGGCCCCTCTTTTTTTTTTTTTAAAGGCTATACCACTTTTTCTTGTTCACACCTAAGTAAGTAGCAACTAGATCAGACTGGCCACAGAGAGATCTGCCTCACCAGTGCTGGGACTAAAGCATGTGCCACCCAGCCACTGTAACAGCTATAAAAAAAAATGTGAGTTTAGTTTCCAATGATCTTGTACTTGATGGAAGTAGAAGCTGAGGAGGTACTTAAAATGTGACCATGAAACTTAACAGAGGGGTCATGCATGTGAGAACAAATTCCATTTATAGAAATACCATTAATAGTTTATTGAGCTAGTTTACTGAGCACCTACTATATATCAAGAACTAGTCTAGGAGTTTAAAAACTTATTTGATCATCAAAACAGATGTGTGTGCCTCTTTGCACTTTATTTTAGAAAATGATGAGATATTAAATTCATCGAATTTTGTTGCCTCTGTGTGACAGGTTGGATGTGTTTCCCACAGACTCATGTGTTTGAGCACTTGGTTCCCAGTAGGAGGCACTGTTTTGAGAGGCTGTGAGACTTTTAAGTGACGGGACCCAGGGGGAGGAAGTAGGTCTAGAGTTGGGGGCAGGTACTGAAAATTAGATCCCACCCTCTCTTCTGGCCCCTGCTGCTCAGGTTCCTGGTCCCTTGAGAGCAGACAGGAAGGAGCCTTTTACCCCGCCATGTCTTCCCTGGCATGATAGGCTAGACAATAGCTGCTCAAATGTGAACCTAAATACATTTTTCCTCCTCTGAGTCTCTTCTAATCAGGTGTTGGGTCAGATCAATGAACAAAGCAATTATTACATGCTGCATGTTGTACAAGTCGATCAAGTAGGGCCTGTGGTGGCATGTGCTTTTAATCCCAGCACTCAGGAGGCAGAGTCAGATGGATCTCTGTGAGGTTGAGGCTAGGCTGGTCTACAGAGCAAGTTCCAGGACAGCCAGGGGTACACAGGGAAGCCCTGTCTTACAAGAACAAAACAAAACAATAATAACAACAAAAGTCACTCCATGCCTTGAATTCATTCGTCAGTCCTGTTATCCCTTTCATAACAAAAATAACTATGGACTTTTTAATTCTTAAATGGCATTTATCTATTTATTTATTTGTTTGTTTGTTTGTTTGTTTTGTGCATGTGTGTACATGCATGTGTGTGTGTATGTGTGTGTGTGTGCATGCAGTCTGTGTTTGTTGAGAAAATGAGTAAGACTTGCTCGTACACAGTATCCCGGTACGGGAATGGAGGCTTACATATTAGTTCATTTCTCCGAAAGCATTTTTGAAAATCTATTGGCCATCTTGAGACAGTGGATTCTCCATTGTTGCTATAAGGACTTGAGAGGTGAGGAAGGCAGCAGGGTTTAATTGGATGCTAAGTGCACACATCAAGAACCCAGCCTTCTTAACCAGCTTGTAAGTCTTCAGAGATCCCCCAAGTAATTGGGATTTCATTTATATCTGGGTTCCCAGGGATTTTCTTAGTTTTATTTGATTTGATTTCATGTGTTCGTGCGAGTGCCTGCATGTCTGTGTTTGCACCACAAGCATGCCTGAGGAGCCAGAGGAGATCACCTACAACTGGAGTTATAGTCAGTCGAGAGCTGTCTGATGTGTGTGCTGGGAACTGAACCTGGGCCCTCTGCAAGAATAGAAAGTGCCCTTAATCTCTGAGTCAGCTGTCCCGGCACTAAACTTTACAAAGAAACTGAATTATCTAAATTTTAGGATGTCAATTTAAAAAATATTCCTGATTTTTCTTTCTGTAGAATTCTATTCTTGTTTTAGGGAGAGTCTCCTCAATAATCTTAGATAGAATCATTTCACCATAAAAATAATGAATAATGATATTATTATTGTTGTTGTTATTGTTATTATTGTTGTTACCTATATTTACTATGTATTTTACATTTACTGTGTGGTTTAGCAAGTACAGTGAAATTCAAAGCTCAAGAAACCCAATTTTATTGAGAAATCTATTGATCTTAAACTAGCAAAGAAATCTAGAAGGCAGTTCGTATATATTACTCCAAGGATATTACATTCATATATACATATTTTAGCTAAAAATCTATATGCATACCTTCAAAAGCAATCTGGAATAAACAGATTTCACTGCCAGTGCCTATATAATCGAAGTCCCTGAACAAAGATAATAAACATGATGATAACTAATACTGAATATGCTAAGCACAAGGTCTGGATTTGCAGGCCTTGAGTACATTTGGTGATGTACACCATACATTTTCACCTATTTTTTTTTTAACATCTAAGGGTGGCTATCAAAACTTCGAGCTCCCATGTCCCCACCAGCACATTTGCATGCCAGGTCCACCCACCTACAGCATTGTGGAAAGAACAGAATTAATGGGAATTTTTGAAATGTTCTGAATTTTTAGGAAGAAAGTCGTTGCATAAGCCTTTCTCTTTTAGCAGCATACACAGATCCCCAAGGAAAAAAGCATTCTGTCTCACTTCACCTATTGACCCCTGATGAAATCCTCCAACCCCCACGTTCACTGGAGGAACAACGCTCTTGACTCAGATGACAGCTATTTGCAAAACATTTCTTGAGACTTCCTGTCTTAAGACCTGTTGCCTGCAGACTAATCTAAATATTTGGCACTTTCGTGGAGTCCAGGCAACAGAAGGGACAGTCACGTTGGTCTCTCTGTGTGTTAATAACCCATTGATGAGTCATATTTACCAGTGTGGGAACAAGTAAAAGGCAGATGATGGTTTACAAAGAAACAAGTACAGAGCAAGCTAGACCTCACCATATCCTCTTCCTTCTCTGATCAAGACTATATTCTTCACAAACACTGCCCCAAACCTCCAAGACCACAAAGCCACATACTTCAATCAGTACCATGGAAGTAACTATCCACGTATATTCCAGTTATCTCTGGGGCTGTACAAGACCTAGGGCTGCCTGCATGAGAAGGCTGCTTGCCCCTTAATGGTATTTTCTAGAAGCCGTAAGTTATTTTTATTTTCCCGCGTTTGACAAGCGAGGGTTTTGATGAATCCGCTGGTTGTAGTTGCCTGGATAGCAACTAGCAGAGTCCTGCCATCAGATGGTGTTCTCAGACTAGTGTTGATGTTGTAGCTGCTGTTTGTTCCTCACTCCAACTCAATTGTTATAAGGTGTATTAGACCCCATATCTCATTGTTTTTGTTGTTGCTGTGTCTTTGGTTTTGTTTGGTTTTTTGTTTTTTTTTGGTTTGGTTTGGTTTGGTTTGGTTTTTCGAGACAGGGTTTCTCTGTAAGAGTCCTGCCTGTTCTGGAACTCATTTTGTAGACCAGGCTGGCCTCAAACTCACTGAGATCCACCTGCCTCTGCCTCCCNCACCACTGCCCAACTATGCCGATGCTGTTTTTAACATAGGGTCTTACTATGCATCCTAGCCTGTACTCAAACTTCTCTCTGTCTCTTAGGGTCTGAGGTTGCAGGCATGTCTTTCTAGACCCACAGCTTTTTGTTGAGTATTAGACAAGGATGGGAGAAAGAAGGGCTGAAGCAGAGGCGTTGCAAATATCACCATAGCGTGGATGTACTTGCCTCAATGGAAGACATTTGGATTATTTCTACATCTGCTTCTGAGGCAGCATACCACCCCTCGCTGTGAGTGGTCAGTGTGTTTGTTCTCTGGCTAGCAGATGGCCAGCTCCAAACTCTTAATCAGCCCATTTTAAGCTCTAGTTGGTGACGACATTGTCGCTCATTTGATAAGAAGTGGAGAACGATATCATCCTGCCAGGCAGCCCTTGCAAACAGTGTGTTGGCTGACATTACCAGCACCACAGACACCTTGTGACTTGATCATTGCATTCGTGTACATATCAGAACAGAAGTTCATGTTCCTCATATCTTTCTAACGCCTCCTAAAATGGTGTGAAATCTGGTAAGAGATGGGTCTTGGGAACCTCTCAAAACAGGAGCCAATGGCTAATTAGCTGTACATTCTCTGCTCCCGCTGGGAATCCTTTAAGATTCTGTAGACATCTGGGAGATGGGACATCTCTATACAATGAAGGGTTTTCTGTCCACTCATACAGGGATGCTCACCCTCAGGACTGATGCTCTTTTGCTTACAATAGCACAGAAGCTCAGCACCCTCTTGTTTTGTGGCAGTGGTGAAGAAAACATTTTGGTACTTTTGGATGTGAAATATGTAAGAGAGATCCGGCATACGGGTCTGGAGGCTATGTTAATTTGGGTGATGGTGTTGGATGAGTCCTCCGAAGCAGGCTCTGATTGGAAGGGCGTTTTTATGTACACGGGTACGTGGATCAAACCCTTCTTCTACAGGGGCTTTCTGACGGGCTTCCCTGGTGAGCCAGCAGCAGAGTCCTCACACATGTAAGAGCTCAGAAGATTTGCTTTGCTTTTCCAAAATACGATGCATTCAGTTTTCTAGGCGCAACCTCCTTGTGCTTCTCTTTGCTGTCAGTCTTCAGTGGAGCAAGGAGTGTGATGAAAAGTTGGTAGTATCCTAGGATCTGAGAAGAGGTACAAGGACAGTTGCTTTTGCTGGAGGCTGCAGAGCTTGGAGCTGCACATACAGTACATACAGTACATACAGTACAGTACATGCACATACAGTACAGGTCTCAGAATCAGAACCCAGACAGGTGACTTGATTCCTGTGCCAGTCCAAATGCCTGGTTGGAGACATCTTGGAGTGTTCCTTTTGTTTGCCTGTTTGTTTGTTCCCTTAAGACATGTTCACTTAAAGTTAATTATCTGTTGGGTACTGTGCTAATTAGTTCTTATGAACAGCTTGGCACAACCTAGAGAGGACCTCAGCTGAGGGATTGCCTAGATCGTATTAACCTGTAGCTGTGTTTGTGAGGACCGTCCTGGTTGGTGCTTCACGTTAGAGGGCCCAGCTCACCGTGGGTGCCACTATCTCCAGGTAGGTGAGTGGAAACCACGTAAGACATCGAGCTGAGAATGAGCCAGTGAGCAAGCCAACAGAAAGCGTGTTTTCTGCCTTGGTTCCTGCTCGGGTTCCTGCCCTGGTTCCTGCCCTGGCTTCCCTCAGCGATGAAGTATGACCCGGAAGTGGAAGCCGAACAAACCCTTTCCTTCCCTAAATTGATTTTAGTCAAAGTGTTTTAGCACAAAAACAGAGAAGCAAACTAAAACGGGCACTATTAAAGATTCATCTTGCATTAAAAGGGGGGAAACTGGCATTTTCCTTTGTGGGGTTTACATTTGGTAAGGAGGAGACAATGGCCAAGGAAGGTGCCAACAGGCAAGGACGTCCCACCAGCAGGCAGGCCGCTGCAGCAGGTTAATATTCCAGCTTGCATGGGCATGACAGCTGAATAAGCCAATCAGTCCAGAGCCTGTGTTTGTTCTGATTTCTCCCCTTGTGGACCCGGGGTCACGATGTCTGGGTTCAGATACTTTAATTTCCAGATGCAGAATCTGATCCCTGATCTGAATGCAAAGCTGTTCTCGCTCCAGCATGGAAGATCTCTGATGGTGTCACATTTCAAAAGCAGGATGACCGCCCCCACAATGAGCTCCAGTCCCAGGACCTCCTGGTTCTGGCCCAGCTCTGCCACCAGATGTAGATCCAAAGACAGGGTGCTTAACCTCGGCGAACCCCAGCCTGTTCACCTGGAAAATGATGGGAGCTCAGTTTAAAAATACAATATTTGTATTAATACTTTGGGAATTTCATACATGCATATAATGCGAACATATTTACTCCTCTTAGGTCCATTTCCCATACTTCACCCCTTCCCAACTTCGGGTCCTGTTTTTTTGGTTTGGCGTGTGTGTGTGTGTGTGTGTGTGTGACCAACCCAACCCAGTTCGTGTTGTTCCTATAATCGTGAGTATGGGACCATTCCCTAGCACATCAGTTGACCTACCATGGGTTACGACTCTCCTTCCCCCCAAGCCACCAGCTGTCACCTGCTCCTCTGATAAGGGTGAGAACTGTAGCCCCTCTCGCTCCAAGCTGGAATGTTGACTAGATTGATCTTGCATAGGAAAGCTCCTTTTTTTCTTCTGATCATATTATTTTAAAAAAATCTCATTTCTTAAAGTGGCCTTAGCAATATAAATACAATGTAAAGTTCATGGTTAGAAAAAAATGCCTGGAACAAAAGCAGCTAAAGTGAAGGAAAGGGTTTGCTTGGCTTACACAGGCAAGTCACACGGGAGTGTGCACTCTGTTTTGTTTATTTGCCACAACAACCTTCATTCTTCACTGAATACAATCGTGTGCTTCTTCCACACCCCTTTTCCTGCGTATCGGTTCTCAAAAGTTTTAGGATCTCTTCCAACAGTTCTGCTGCAGTTTGAGCTCTTTCCTTTTTTTCCTTTTCTACCCCATATTGATGTTCTTCGTGTTGCTTACCCATGAGAACCCAATATGATATAAATTGTAGGTGGTACTTGCCACCTGTTATGTATTTTACATGATTGTTTCTGAAACCACCTAACCTAATGTCATCACCTGAAGATGGACACTTGAAAGAAATCCCACATTAGCTCAAAAGTGAGAATAATAGAGGGTTATTTATTTAGGGGTAGACTCACAAAAACAATATCCTCTGCTGGAATGGAGAACAGCAATTGAATCCCACAGCTGGAGAAGAGGCCAGATGCACGCTTTACATCGGCATTTATAGTATAAAAGGCCACGGCGGGTAACTTAAAGGCTACAGCGATCACCCTTATCTGAAATGAAAGGAGAGTGATCGGCTGAGGGTTGGGAAGTTTCCTTGAGATTGTCTTCTCAGGGTTCCAAACTCATAAATGCTCTTCCAGCTTAGCTCAACGGATGTAAAGAGAGAAGCAAGGGGGTGGGTAAAGAAGGGGAGGGGGGAAGGAAGGGAAGAGGAGAGAAACTACCAGAAAAAGAATAGGAAAAATTAAACTCAGGAGCTATTAGTTTCACCCTCTTTCCTTGAAAAAAAATGAAGTGTATTCAGACCCACGGAAAGTGTGCAGTATTGCAATTCATATTGTGAACGTTAGTGAGACCACAGGACTGATAAAAAAATGCTTCCTGTTTTCACCATCACAGTGTTATTAGCTGGGTCTATTTAGGAAGCTGTAGGATGGAAGCAGCTCTCCAGTCTTCCATTCTGAAGTTAGTTAGACACTGGGTCCAGGGTCAAGGGCAGGGCAGGCGCCCCGTGGCTCAAGGCCAAAGCCTGCCTAAGACTAACCCAAAGGCTCAGGTCCCAGTAGAGGTGAAAGTTAATTCACAAATTCCTTGGCAATAAATCCTGTCTCTCGCCTTCTAAATAGCCCATTCTATTTTCAAGTAAGGTCAAGTTCGGAAGCTGAATTCAGGACAAGAAAGATCCCAATAATACTCTTGGCTGGAAAGGCTGCCATTCATCAGCAGACCACATGCCTGCGTGCTCGCCGGCTTACCTCGATTCATGACCATTTTGGGGAAGGTATGATGTCTGTCTAAAGCCCCGGCTTTGCTCCTGAGGCTCCCATGCCCCAGCCAGAAATTGTGGGCAGTTGATCCTCGGTGGAGGTAACCTCTGCAGGGGCAGCTTTAGCTCCATGGTGGCTGTTGCCAAGAGGCTTTACACTCAATCACATCCATTGACAAGCTGGAAGCTGCTAGGTCACCGGCTGAAAGCCTCAGCGAGGTTATTTATGAGTTGCTACAACTCCGGGACTTTGTTTCATGCAAAGATCTGAAGGACTAGAATGGTTTTATTCAGAGAGACAGAGATTGGAAAGAGCTGTTGGGTACTTACAAATTCTTTCAGTTACAATGATCTCTAACAGTTGAGCAAATAGTTACATAAGTCTATTCAACTTCCAGGATCTTGCCCTCCCCCTGAGCCACTTCCATGGAGTAGCACAACCCCACCCACAAGCATTCTGACATGCATAAATCTTGCAGGCCGCTTCTCCATCTCATCTCTTTAAGACCAGCTTGCCAAAACTGAGCAAGGACTACTTGTCAGCTGACATTACCGGGTGCTGTTCTTCCTCTTTGTTTTTTTTTTCTTTGTTTGTTTTTTAAATAGCAGCTACTAATAGACATACTAATGTAGAAAGGGGGAACCTCACTGGGCTCCCACCCCTAGACAAAGAACTACAGTAACTGACTGCCAGGAAGGCAGAGCTCATTCCCCCCAGGGCCGAGCCGCCTTGCACCAAGTGATCAGCCCTGACATCATAAACACACAAGTAGCACTAAAGGACTCAGCAAGGGGTGTGTGTGTGTGTGTGTGTGTGTGTGTGTGTGTGTGTGTGTGTGTGTGAGAAGCAATGAAAAAGAGACCATGAATTTGAGAGGGGCATGAGGGAAGGACATGGGAGGGACTAGAGGGAGGGAAAGGAAGGGGGGAGGAAATGACATAATGCACCTTAACTTTAAAGGGGTTCCCAGTTCTAAAGTAAGCCCTTTTCTGTCCTCATTTCCACCTTAAACACTTTGAGTGTGTCGTATAGCGTTTGCTTTTGTAGGAATGATCTCTACAACCTTTCCACCGTGCTGATGTAAACCTCTCCACCCTCAAACAAAGGCCTGGGTTTCCCTCCCCCACTCTGATCATCCATCCTGCCAGCCCTGTTCTGTTTTCTGGAAGCCTGAATATTCACACAGCGTTCACCCAAGCCAGGGAGGGAGTCAGTCCCCATGACCTTGGCATTACAAATGGTTGTGAGCTGCCACGTGGGTGCCAGGGACCAAACCTGGGTCCCCTGGAAGAGCGGTCAGTGCTGCTTGAGTGGTCTCTCTCGTCCATGAGTACCGTCAATACCTTGCTGTGAATCAGACCACACAGTGTAAGTCAGGGGTTCTCAACCTTCCTAATGCTGCTGCGACCCTTTCGTGGAGTTCCTCTGGCTGTGGTGACCTCCAGTCACAAGTTTATTTTTGTTGCTACTTCATAACTGTAATTTTGCTACTGTTGTGAATCATAATGCAGCTGTCTGGTCTTAGGCAACACTTGTGGCAGGGTCATCGACACCTTCCTACAAGCAGTCTTAACCCACAGGTTGAGAACCTCCCGTGTAGGTCTTCCAGTATCTGGATTACCATAGTGCTCTCACAGTCCATTTTGTAGCGCGTGGCAGGATTTCCTCTTTGAAAGGGTGAATAATACTCCATAGTACCTACCGGCCACACTGTGTTTACTCACCTGTTGGTGAGCATTCAGGGCGAGTCAACCTCTTGGCTGTTTTAACATTGAGATGTGAGTGTCCAAATCTCTTAGAAATCCTGTTTTCAGTTCTTCTGAGTAAATATCCAGACGCGGGGTTGCTGGCTCGCACGATAATTCTACTTTAAAGTTTTGGGAAACACCATACTGTGTCCGATAGCTTTGTGTGCTTTATGCTTCCACCAACCTCCAGTCCCCACTTCTGCGCGGCTCTGCCGTCATTTCTTCCTTCTTCCGCCTCCCTGCTCTGCTCGGCTGTGTCATCTGCACTGGTTCTAGTGAAGAACAAACTAGCCAAGCAATTCCAAGTAATTCAATTAAACAGTCTATCAAATCAGTCGTGTGTGTTGCTATCTTTCTGACATGGATTTATTCCTTGTCCCATAACAGAAAACTCTCCAGCTTCACACACCACACACACACACACACACACACTCACACCACACACACACACACACACACACTCACACACACGGGGGGCGGGGGAGAATCAGCATACACAGACCTCTGATGCAGCAAATACTCTGGGCACCAAGCACATGTATGAGAAAGTTCATGGCAACTTTACCCACAGCTCAAAGCTAGAGACTTTGAGTTCCATCAGTGGATAAACATACCATAGTTTAATTACGCAGCACAGTGCTAAAGAGGCATGACAAGTGAGCTTCTGCTGCTGTGACTACACACATGAAGTTCACACAATGCCATGTGTGGGGGTGAGATTGAGAGTGCTATGCATGGCAGGAGTCCGTTTGTATCAAGTTTCAAATGAAGAAACTGTAGAGCATTGACTAGTAGGGAGCAGAATTCTTTGGGATTTACCATTTGGTGGTGGCACACGCCTTTAATCCCAGCACTTGGGGGACAGAGGCAGGTGGATCTCTGAGTCTGAGGCCAGCCTGGTCTACAGAGTGAGTTCCAGGATACAGGACAGCCAGGACTAACCAGTGAGACCCTGTCCGTCTTGAAATGTCAAAAAAAAATTATTTGGGAGTCTATAAATATGTCATTTCTCTACCTGGGTAATAGTTGCATGAGTATGTGTATATGTTTGTGAAAATTAATTATAATATGAAGTAATTTAAATCTGCATGCTTTTCTTTATAAAAGTTATAATCCCGAGGAAATAAAAGATTAAGTGTTAGCAAGAAGACCCACTTGTTCTGATAAAAATATCCCTTTATATTTAAAAGACGCTAATACCAAAAAAAAATCAACTAGCAAATGAATTTGGGAAGTGTTGGAGAGAGAGAAAAAAATTCCAAGCTTAGAATTGACATGAGCCCCCAAAGGGTCAGAGAAATGGGGGGGTGCAGAGACAATGTAACAAACTTATTTACTCTGCAGCTAAATCACCCCCACCAACCCTAACCCTAACCCACCCCTTCCACCCCAGGCAGTCAACTGGCAAGTGAATTGGCGGTGTGAAGGTTATTTGCCCGCCACTAACTTACTCTAAATGTATCAATTTTAAGAGCTAAGCTTCATCACTCAGCTGTCATTGCCAGCAACCAATTGAGGCTTCACCTCCAGTTTAGATTTGCAGCTCTGCAGTGTTTGGCGTCCAGTGGGGTTTGTTTGCGTTCATTCCGAGGCGATCCAGTGACGTCAGGGGAGCATTGGAAAGCAAGCAACCGCTGAAAGATTAGTGTGCTACGTAACTCAGCTCTAAATAGATCCTGTCAACTCTTCAATATTAAAGAAAGTGCTGCCTCGTGCAGTCACCCTAATTTATAGGTAGGGCTCTTTATTAGTGTTAATAACAAGACTCTGTCTAGATTTCAAGATATAAAATGAGCCACACAATAAATCCTAGTTTAATTAGCCTGTGTTCTCCATTGTAAAAGGCCTTGGTTAGTAGCACTTATCCTCAAATAGACAATTAAATGGCACTGGATTTCTCCAGGATCAGAAAATACACATAATAAAGGCAGACTTACTATCAGCGTGTGGAGCCAGGTGCAAACAGTGTCTCTCCTCTCAGCACCCAGTCCCACCGCTGGCAACCATCACCTACACAATTATAGCCTCTCCACTGTCCCTGACGCTGTGCTTGCCTTACTGCGGTCCTGGCCAGGTCATTAGAAATGGGTCCATAATATCTAAATCAGATCCTAACTCTTGCAAAACCTTCCAGAAACTTTATCTTGTTCGAAATAAAATCCAAAGTCCTTATAATGAATTAGGACCTCTTATTTCGTCGACCCACTAGCCCGGCTCTCCCTAGCAGTTGGCCCATACTGGTGGGCTAGTCCCTGGATACCTATGCCACAGTGACACCAACACGCTGCTTCCTCCGTCCCTCTCTCCAGTCATTTGGGAGAATTTACGAACGTTCTAGACCCTTCAAGCAGTATCTAATTTTTAGGTTTTTTTTTTTAAGAAAAACTTTGATTTATTGTACTTTTCCACACTTTCAGCACCCTCGGTGCTTTAGCGATAAATGTGTTACCGCCTCTAGTCCGCGAGTGCCCCCTGCTGGACAGAAGCGACAGTGATTTATTAACACGTCCATGCCTTCTAGTCACCCTTCTAGGTATGTACATGCATGGCCTGGGTGTGCAGTACATACTTACGGATTAATCACATAAGAAATGATGTCTCAAGCAAGGAAAGATAGTGAGACTCACGGGCGTTTTTAATTTAGGAATGGTAATCAGATTTTCTAGGTTACAGATTTTCTTCGAGTCAAGTTTCCGTGAACAGGTGTTTATAACCATTTAAGATGCCCTGACACGTCTGTGGGGCCCCACTCAGCTTTGATCCTACTTGTAATAACAATTTGGTAGATTAGCATATTTTTGTCTCCAAGACTCGGTGAGGAACTCTATAAGCCTGATTGATAAGAACTTTGTGATCTAAGAGAGTTGGAATGTTGCAGATCCAGAGTCAAATTTATCTTGTGCTGTCTTTAAGCCCCTTTAGAACCATTCATTACCCACTTCCGGGTCTGACCTAACATCCTGTGACTATCAGGTGAAAACTTCTGGAATGTGGACTGCCAGCTCTTTCGCCAGCCTCAGACCTGAAGGGCATGTTTCTAGACACGTATTTAAAAAATGCCTTGATTTATGACTGTTCTGCAACTATAAAATTTTTTTGCAAAATTGTTTTTCATGTTGGAACGCATAATTTGGGGTAACTGGGATGCATGTCCCTAGGCCACAGCCACTCATACTTGGCTCCAGGATAAACGAACTCTTATTTCTTTTGAGGTGAGATCTGGATCATCCATTGAGAGAGCTCAGGATCATGGCTGGCCACTCTCCATGATCACGTGTCTCTCTTTGTCCTGCCTCCTGCTCAGTGACTGGAAAATGGAAGATGGGGGTTGAGGCTGCACAGTTAACCTGTTGGTCTTGAGCTGACTAAGCTGGTACGCTTTTTGTAAGAGCAAACTGTGTTACAATTGGTTGAAGTCAGTGTCTCTTGTGCTCTGATACAGAAATGTGTATTGAGTGAGAACAATAGTACTGCATGTAGTTTTGAGTCTATACGATCAACACAAGAAAACCAGGCTTTAGCCTAAGATGAAAGCAACACCTTAGCCATCACCTAGGCTACATGCAATATTGTACTCACACATCAACTCAGAGGCATAAAAATATTCAGGTATGTTTCCTTTGGGACGTGTTACAGTTTCTCCAGTGAGCCATGACTCATGTATGTTAGGACAGCAATTATCCAAAAGATAAGAAATCACAAATGTTGGTGGAGTTTCTGAGGAATGGGAACCTTGGTTCTCTTAATGGGAAGATGATTTAAATCAGCCATTATAGAGGGTCCTCAAAGTTAAAATAAGAACTACAATATGATCTAGCTATCCATTCTACTTCTGCACACATATTCAGAGTAAAGGAACT
>LOEQ01000983.1:380602-393329 GCA_001685075.1 Bramus lutescens | reverse complement strand
CAAGGCAGTTTCTTTATTAACCAATGAAAGTAACACATAGACAGATGACCCTCCTACATCACACACATACCTATATGGATTTTTGCCTTCACATGCTTGGACAGGCAAGTGCAATCCCTCACATGTACAGCACATGCTTATACTACACATACAAACAGAAAATAGTTTCAAGCAAGATGATTATATTATTTATGGCTCTTCAGATAATCAGAGCTAGTACACGTGTGTCTGGATCCACCATAAGGAACTGGTTCATGTGATTATGGAGGCCAATGGGTTTCAAGCTGGCAGGCTGGGAGAACCTGGAGAGCCCTTGGTATGATTCTAGTCCAAAGGTTGGTAGGCTCGAAAGCTAGGAAGAGCTCATGTTTAATTTGAATCTGAAAGCAATCAGGTAAGAATCTGCCTCTTATTTTAGGGAAGCTAGTCTTTTTGTTCTACTCAAGCTTCAGCTGATTGGGTGAGGCCTCTTTAGGGAGAACAGTCTGTCTGTCTTACTCAGTCCATCACTGTCAATGCTAACATCATCTAACAGCATCTTTACAGAAATGCCGAGAACAATTGTTAACCAAATTTTAGGGTGCCTTGTGGCCTCATCAGGTTGACATATAAAATTACCTATCACTGTTATCTACTTAAAAATTCTTAGTTTCACAGTTTACATGAACCTATGGTGTTACAATCTTTGATAATTAATGTTGTCAATGATGAAAAATCATTACGGCCCCAATACAAACACTAAGTGAAGTCTGATTATTTATAAATTTATAAATACACACTTAATCTGAAATTCCAAAATCTAAATTGATATAAATTCTAAAACTTTTGAGGACTGAGATGATACACTAAAATTATGTTGACAATATAATGAAATAAGGCAGATGTGAAATAGAAATGCATTTTATGCATAGATTTTGGTTCCATTTCCAATGATACCCCATTATGTGTATAAAAATATTCCAGAGTTTGAAAAAACATTCCAACTGTTATGAAAAAGTTTTAGTTCTAAGCATTCAGATAATGAATAATGCCGCGTGTTAATGTGGACCCTGGAGGTGATGTGGCAGTCAAGATAAAGCTACCCTCCTGGAACTTATACTTCAATGACAATGGCAGATCATCTACATGAGATGAAGATATGATACAGTATCATAATAGTAAGAACTGTGGAGAAGTTAAAGATGGTGGGAGGCACTGGAATTGCTGAATGGTGAATGAAGTGGAGACACACTACCTCGCTAAAATTTCCATTAGGGTTGAAGAGCTTTGCTTCTGTTTGTTTGTTTGTTTGTTTGTTTGTTTAGTGATCTATAATTCAAATGTGAAAAGTTCAGTACAAGTCATTCATAGGACTTGGGGTTTGTTACTTTAAAAACAAAACAATGGGGGAAAGGCAACAAAATGATCTCTCTACTTTTCAAAAATGATCACAGAAAGAACCAACAGACAGGGTCTTAGAAGATCCATTCTACTGTTCTCCTCACTCATTACTGAACCCCTTCCCTCTCAATAATGAACCTCCTTCTCTCTCATTACTCGGAGTTTACATCCATTCCATATCTTAATTTATATTCCACAATTTCAATTTACAGTTAAGCTGTGTTAATATAAAATTAAAATAAAATAATACTTTAAAAATACTTAGTACCATTACATTGACATTTTTTCCTCTCCAATCATGTTTTATTCTATCCTAGGTCTCTGGGCCATTCAGTCTCTGGGTCATGACACTCCAGGCCTTGTTAAGGGTGGGCTCACTCTCGTGGCTTGGGTCTCAGGCTGGACCATTCATTGGCTGGCCATTCCCACAATTTCTGCACCACTGTTACCTCAGCACATCCCATAGGCAGGACAGACTGTAGGTCAAAAGTTGTGTGACTAGGCTGGTTTCCGAATCTCTCCACTGGAAGTCATTCCTGGTCATAGGAGATGGACAGTTCAGGCTATGTATCCACTATTGCTAGGAGTTATCTGGGGTGATCTTTGTATGTTCCGAGGAGTTTCCCTTGCAGCAGATTTCTACCTGACTGCTAAATGCCTCCCTTCCAGTCATCCCTTTCAATTCTCCCCACTCCATCTGCCTCAACCTGATCCCTCTTGTTCCTTTCTCCACCCTTCTACAGTCCCATGAGATTTCTTCTATTTCCCCTTCCCAGGGAGATTCATTTGTTTCTCTCTTGGCCTCTCCTTGTTCACTAGCCTCTCTGGGTCTGCAGATTATAGCATAGTTATCCTTCACATCTAATATCCGCTTATGAGTAAGTACACGCCATGTTTGTCTTTCTGGGTCTGAGTTACCTCACTCAGGATGATTTTTATACTCATAGATTAGTACCCACTACAATTGTCTACAGAGAACCTTCATCCAATAACTGATGGAAACAGATACAGAGACCCAAAGCCAAAAAATTAGGCCAAACTCAGGGAATCCTGCTGAAGAGAGGGAGGAAGGATGGTAGGAGCCAGAGGGATCAAGGGCATCATAAGAAAATCTACTGAAACAACTAATCGGGGTTCACAGGAGCTCACAGAGACTGAACCAATAACCAAGGAGCCTGCATGGACCGACCTAGGCCCTCTACATATAGATGACAGTGTATATCTTGGTCTACTTGTGGGACTCCTAACAATGGGAGCAGAGGCTGCACTTTTGGGAACCTATTCCCCATACTGGGTTGCCTTGCCCAGCATTAATACAAGGAGAAGTGCTTAGTCTTACATCAACTTGATATACCATGTTTTTGTTGATGCCCATGGCAGGCCTGTCCCTTTCTGAACAGAAATAGAGGAGGCATGGATTGTGGGGGTCAGAGGAGAGGTGGGGGGAGGGAATGGGAGGAGAGGTAGGAGGGGAAACTGTGATTGGAATGTAAAATAAATGGCTAATTAATAAAAAAACTACTTAGTACCAGCTTGCTTCCTATAATGCCCGACAAACCCCATCTATTACAGTAACCCTTTCTTTTTAAAGCAAGGAGGTTATTACTTGTAGAAAGTAACTTTTGCCTGCAGATACATTTCCCAGAAATAGCAGGTACCATTCAAAGGCCTAGACCCTCTCATTCTTTCACAGTAAAACATGTAGCCTGAAGTGAATAAAAGCATGAATAACATGTTGAAGATCATTAGTATTATAGCTATTTTTCTATTTTTTTTGAAACATAGTAAGGAAAATGGTGCAATTTTGAAATTCAGCGGCACAAGATAGACTGCTATTAATTCTTTGACTTTGGTCTCTTCTCTTTTTGTATGAAGGCTCTCTATATACTGTGTAGACATCTAATGGCCTTCTTGCAGCAATAGATTTTTCTCACATGTTTTTATGAGGTAGGACATTCCTCTCCATGTGTTTGGGCTCTCTATTATGTTTTCTATTGCTGTTTCCAAATGACTTCAACACAGGTGGAACCAGTTTAATTTTCCAAAATTCCCCTCCTTCTTTCCTTAGTGTTGGTCTGGTCAGAAGTGTAGGTAGGATAGTCTGGAACCTTATGGTGTCCTGCCTGGGGTGCAGGGGAGAAGTCAAAAACATGCCTGTTAAGTCTGGAGGGCAAGTTGGAAGCTAAACCACTTTTGTTCAGCTTTAATAATATTAAAAGCTTGACCTCGTCCTCCAGTTCAAGTTTATTCCTTCTATGTATTTTATCATGTAACGTGCTGGGATTTGCTGTATTGGCTTAGAACCTCTACTTTGTAATAAAGTGAGCTCTGAGGGCTTCTGCCTCTGACTACTTTCTAATTGGCAAATTTCCTCTGTCCTGTGTGGGCACCTGGCCCTGCTCCTAGATAGTTGCCAAGCATTAGTCTGTGCCAAGATCTCTGTTTATTAAATTTCTGAATTCTTTGCTCAATATAGTAGTGGGGGCAGTCCCCACCTTGTGTTTCTTACAATTTATGATAGTGTGAAAGTCATAAAATTTAGCAGAAACTTACAGTTTTACAATTTGGTCTTTTCCAAACTACCAGTATGTGGTATAGCACTTCTCTCTATCACTGGCAGCTGCAGTGAGATGAAGGTTTCAGCTATCTACACAAGCACAAATAAAAAATATCAGAGAGTCCACAGTGTGGCTAAGATATAGTGTTTGGTAGGGTAGGTGTATTAGGTCCATTTTGGGCTTATAGTATTTTTAAATTGTGATTATTTATAGTGACATGAGTTCTCTGTAGATCAAAGAGTATCTGTCATGATGTCCCTCCCATGCAGGACTCCCTTTCATGAGGGTCTTTGGCTTCACTGCTGGGAATACAGCATGAGTGGC
The DNA here is from genome assembly GCA_001685075.1 of Bramus lutescens. Classification (NCBI taxonomy): domain Eukaryota; kingdom Metazoa; phylum Chordata; class Mammalia; order Rodentia; family Cricetidae; genus Bramus; species Bramus lutescens. Next base: position 389,067 of record LOEQ01000983.1, on the reverse strand, counting down.
TGACTCAGCCAAGGTTCAGCATGGTGAGTGTAATCTCTTTCCCAGTTAGGCCCGCTACTGTGATTGTTATATAACTATTATGGTCTGACCATTTTGGCCTGACTAGTGACAACTATGAAGGACATGCTAGACCCAGCATTCCCATGGAGTTACCCAGGAATTCTTCTAGATGTGTGTCACAGTTTGACTATTTTCTATTTCAAGACTTGCTGCCTTCCCTTCCCTTTCCATAGGTTTCATCGAAAGTTAACCCTAAATTAACATTCTGCAAGCTCATCTAGTACAGAGGTCAGCCTTCCTGAGAACCCAGTGTTGGCTGTGAAGTTCTCTGAGCTTAGACCTTATTTATGATCTATTATGATAATAGTTTGACAATATTTGGCAGCCTATTTTATATCAAGCCTGAGATCGAGTTTGGGAGAACCTTATACATTGATATGTACCTTAATTTTCTCAATAATAATCCAGAAATAGACTTTTGACTTTAAAACATATGTTGGAAGTTGCTCAAGAGATATTTTCCCTAAACACTTTGTTCTTATTATTTTCCCGAGGGAAATATGTTCTTTTAGCAGCAGCTCTTCGTGCTCCACATATTCCAGCAGTCCAATAGCTTCAATCATATTTAAATAGAGTCTGGTCAGCAGCAGCCTCTTTTTCATTTACGAGGAGAATCACAGAAATTCCTATCAATAAGCAGAGATTTTAAAATTATCTCTATCCTGTAAAATGGAGAAATAACTTTATAACTTATTTGATTGAAGCTCTTTTCATTAAATAGGAAAGAAATACAAAATTCCAGTTGGAACAAGAGTAATAGTTATGTATAAGATGAATGGAGGGGTTTGTGGTGGTTTGTAAGAAAATGTCCGCCTAAGGGAGTGGTGCTATTAGGAGGTGTGGCCTTGTTGGAGGAAGTGTGTCACTGTGGGGGTGGGGTTTGTGGTCTCTTTTGTTCAAGCTTTGCTCAGTGTGACACTGAGTCCACTTCCTGTTGCCTCCTGATCAAATGTAGCTAGCACCATATCTGCCTGCTCGCTGTCATGCTCTTAGTCATGATGATAATAAACTGAACCTCTTAAACTGTAAGCAAGCTGCCCCAATTAATGTTTTTCTTTCAAGAGTTGCCATGGCCCTGGTGTCTCTTCACAGCAACAGAAAGCCTAACTAAGACTGTGTTTCATCATTTCATTCTTTCACATGATAAAAAGTAATGCGATATAAAGTTTCATTTACTGTGTTACTGATATTATTCATGATTTATCTATATTCTTTCTGTATTGAGAAAGATATGAATTATTTTATAACTTATGATTCATATACATCATTAGTACTTCTCAAATCTAATTCAAAGAGATTATAAGTAAAGAAAATACACACTCAAATGTGTCATTGACACAGAAATATGGGGGCTGAAGAATATGATTAAAATGAACAAAATGCCTTTAGAGTACCAATACCAGATTTAATGACACTCAACAATCTTTGAAGAGAATTCACAAAAAAATGACTATTCAAAGGAAAAAAGAAAATAGATTATGAGAGTTTTAGGAGGAGTAAGGTGTCATTCCTCTAAAACTAAGGTAAAAGCTTAGTTAGAGAAATAATGGCTGAAAAATTTCCAAATCTGAGGATAAATATTGGACATGAGATCCATGAAAATTAAGGATCTCCAGTCAGATCCTACCCAAAGATCTCACCAAGATAGTCAGAACAGATGTCACTCAGAAGTGATGGAAAGATGAAGAATTTCTCAATCAAAAAAACATTAGGTACTTAAAAATTTGCTAGTGGTAAGTCTTCCAGATGATATGAATTGATTGCCAATTTATAAGATGAAAACATATAGCTGCATAAGGCTCACAGAAATGCAGTTCAATTTAGAGTGTTCTAATGCTGTAATGTTGGTATGTAAATCACTTATTAGTTTAGCATAAAAGTTAAGAGGCAAACATTTTAAATAACTGTCACTACAGCAATTTGTTAATGACTAAGCAACATAAAATATGTGTTGTGACATTAAAAGTGGCAGGGGTAAATTTTTTGTGCACGTTTTGTCACAAACATAGATCGACACTTCTTTGGCTTTTTGCAATGTCACAATTTTTTGAACAACCAATAAATTTACAAACTACATTACTTTCTTTGGTTGTAATTTAGTTGTAATTCAGTTATAAATCAGGTAATCCTGATTTCCCTTAATAGTTGCTGTTGACAAACACAAGTTTTTATTGATATTAATTACTAATAACGTTATCAGATGATGCATTAACATTTCACACATTAACATAGAAAGGATATTAAAAGGGAAGCAAAACAAGAAAGTGTTCTAAGAGGTAAAATATTCCATCTTTCAAGGAAGCTCATTAAGAAAATAAGTAACCAACTCAAAGGCTTCAGGAAGTCCCTGAAACTGACCAGATTCCAAGCATACATAAGTAGTAAAGTCTCCTGAGAGATACTTTCAGAGGGGTGCTTGGTAGAAACAGGGACCACCTGAGATTCCTGGAATAGGCTCAGACCAACTAACTACCTGGAAAGGACACTCTCCAACCTGTTTAGCTGTCTGCAGGTATGTATAATACTCCCAAGTTTCCAGCTTTATAAGCTGTCACCCATGCTGGGGCAAGTTTTAGTTATATAGTTGTGTTTGTATTGTTTCTGCCTTTTAATTACATCCTTACTTATGTTCCTATAAGTATAACCCCAGTAAAATTCATTGGTTCATCGGTTTTGACATTGGTGGTAGCTGTACTCTGGTCTGTCATTCATTCCCTATCTGGGATGTGTAAACAAATTCACATTGAATGAGATGTCACCCACATTTTGGACATTTGCTTACTTTGTTCCCAGTTGGCAGCCCTTTTTGGGCAGGCATGGAGGTGTGGCCTTGATGGAGGAAATATGTCATAGGAGTGGATTTTGAGAATTTAAAGAGGTACCATTTCGAGTTTGCTCTCTCTGTTTCCTGTTTACAGTACGAGATGTGAGCACTCAGCTGTTTCTGCGGCCATATCTGGTTTCTGCCATGTGTCCCCACTATGATGAACTGTTATCCCTCTGAAACTGCAAACTAGATAAACCCATCCTTCTCTAAGTCGGCCTTGGTGATGATATATTATCACAGCAACGGAAACCCTAACTAAGACAATATCACCCTAGGAGTAGTGTCACATACAAAACATTTGGACTTAGCATACTTCACAGTTCCAGGTGAGAGCATTCCATTTGGTATGATTGATAGGCACACACATCTGGTTTTTTTTTTTTTACGTGATTTGGTCTATTTTCCAGTGTTATTATTTTTTGGCATAAATAAATGATCAGTTTGTGCTGGCAGATGGTGGTTACTCACTTGCATAAACAAGATGTGCAGAGTCATTCTCTCTTGGCACTTATACTCCTAGTGGAATAACTCTGGTCAAACCTATTGCTTTATAAAATAAAATCGTTCTTGGTTAGTCTAAAAGTTAGTTAGTCTATGCTATTCCATACAACATAGGGAAGTCCCAACCTTGTTTGTAAAACTGTAATGCTTTTGCTTGCAATCAAAGTTAAACTATTATTTTCAAATTGATTACTATGAGCAATAATTTTTGTAAGCCTCTTGGGAAGTAGGCACCAAAAAGTCTATGGTCATTACATAAATGATAAAGGAGTCAAAACATCCCCTACAGAAAAATCATCAAATAAGAAAGGGAAACAAAATAGGTTTTTAATTATAAAATGAATAAATTTGGAGATGTAATTATCATACTAGGATGTAGTGACTATGATAATCTTTGTTTTTCAACTTGACGGATGCAAGGAATGGGTAAAGGATTCCTCTAGATGTGTCTTTGATGGCATTCTACAAAATGATTATGTCATAAGGACTCTGACCTAATCAGTGGATTTATCCTAATGAATTAGTAGTATGGCAGCATTATTGAAAAGTGGTTAAAAAGTAGAGGGTATGGTGTGGTGTCACTGGAAGAAGTAGGTCCCTGGTCACTTCCTGTGTCCTCCTTTCCCTGTTCCTTGACTGCCATCATGTGACCGCTCTTCCCCGCCATGCCTTCCTACCAAGGTGGCAGACACATGAACCCAAATAAATTCTTCTTTTTTGAAATTGTTTTACTTATTTTGTTATCTAACTAATGTGGCAACTGTAGATGAAAATATTGTATTCTGCATTTAAAATTTGTCAAGAGATTATAGAGATATATCCTCACTTGTCTTGTGTTTAGTGCCTGAGGATCAAAGTCAAGACCTCTGTGTGCTAAGGAAGCGGGTTCTCCATCCCAAGAGACTCTATCGTGTCTTTTCATTATGGATCAATACCCAAAAGTTAGCGCACAATGTGGGTATGCTAACCAGCTGATTATAGTAATTATTTCATAATGTGTAGTGTATTAAATCCCTTAAATATATACTAATATGGGGGCTGGAGAGATGGCTCAGTGGTTAAGAGCACTGACTGCTCTTCCAGAGGACCTGGGTTCAATTTCCAGCACCCACATGGCAGCTCACAATTGTCTGAAGATCCAGTTCCAGGGAATCTAACACCTTCATACCAATGCACATAAAATAAACTTAAATAAACTTTAAGAAATATTTTAAAAATATACTAATATTAAATTATGAATATATTCTATACAAATATATAGAATTTATATTTATTTGTCATTATTACCCAGTATATATTGAAAATAATACCTTTTTTTGTTTTCCAAGACAGGGTTTCTCTGTAGCTTTGGAGCCTGTCCTGGAANAGAGGACCTGGGTTCAATTTCCAGCACCCACATGGCAGCTCACAATTGTCTGAAGATCCAGTTCCAGGGAATCTAACACCTTCATACCAATGCACATAAAATAAACTTAAATAAACTTTAAGAAATATTTTAAAAATATACTAATATTAAATTATGAATATATTCTATACAAATATATAGAATTTATATTTATTTGTCATTATTACCCAGTATATATTGAAAATAATACCTTTTTTTGTTTTCCAAGACAGGGTTTCTCTGTAGCTTTGGAGCCTGTCCTGGAACTAGCTTTTGTTGAACAGGCTGGCCTCAACTCACAGAGATCCGCCTGCCTCTGCCTCCCGAGTGCTAGTGCTGGGATTAAAGGCGTGTGCCACCACCGCCCAGCTGAAAATGATACTTTAAAATTTTCTAAAGTAAATATGAGTAGTCTACTTTTGAAATAAACGAGAAATTTCCTTTACTTCTCTTCAAAAAGGAAAGTATTTTTCCAATAAAATAGAGCAAGAAAGAAAATATCTCATACAGTCAATGATTCTATGAAACCATCCATGGTAAATCCAGAATGTTAATGTTTAGACTACTAGTAGGTTTGAATAGAATATTTAACGGTGGTAGAAGGTGATACGTCAATTATTACTTTGTGTCTCTGCCCTATTCATAAATTGTCATCAAGTTAATGCTGTTGTAAAGTCTAAGGCTGTAGTATTCTGAGGTTCTATCATAAGTAAAACCAAATCTGCAAAGTAGAAGAAAAGTATTTTGTAATAGAGTAGTATACTATGTCTTGAACATACATTTGTTGCTTTCAAGGAAAAATTACTATTTACATTTTAACATTTATTAAAAACACTAAAATGAAAGCCTTTAAAATTTAAATGGGCATTTTCTTTTATTAGTTTTGTAAGCAAATGCCTGGAAATATAATAATAAAGAAAATCCAAAAATAATATTTTTTTAGCCTAGCATAGAATTTGATCTAGTTATTCAGTTCAGCTGGAAAGAAGCAGATTCCCTTTTATGCAGTGCTGAGGCTCTAAATTATAGTTGATGATAGACCTTGATGATAGACTTCCTGTATTTTCAATATTCCTTTATCTTTTGACCATTATTATAAAATATCTGATTTTTTTTAACTGCAGAGGGAGGTAATATAGCATGCACCTTCACTCTTGTTGCTGATAGATGCATGACTTCTAGACAGCCCTTGGATGGGGAGCTGCATGGCTTTCCTTCCGCTTAAATCCTGAGCATGGTCAGGTAGAATGCACCCATTAAAAATTCTTTATTTTGTGATCAATCATCAATAGTCTTGGCCAGGATAGGAAGCTAGTGGGCTCCTTTACTTTCCTGGTCTTTATCTTCCACTTTCCCTTCTATGTTAGAGAACAAAGAAATCTGAATATGCTTTGCTTGGATGGACCTCTGGCCTTTCTGCTTTCTACCACACAAGTAGGAAGTTTTTTTAGTTAGTGTTGTATTGTGTATAAGGTGGGTTTTGTTTTAGACTAAATGTAAGACTATGTGATTCCAGCAATGATTCCTGGTGAATATGGAATTTTCTATCTATTGAGTTGAATAGGACAGAGAAATAGAATATTCTCTCACTACACTAGCTACTTTAATTTCCTATTTATCCATGAGCTTTTGGCAGTCCTTTAGCTGAGATACTTCAGGTTCTTCTTCCAGGAAATAGGGCCAAAGACTAGGGATGCAGCTTCATTGGGAGAAGCACTTGTCTAGCACTCAGGTAGCTTTCATTTTTGAACCCCAGCACTGTATAAACCACTCTTGGTGGCTCAAGTCTACAATACCAGCACATAGGATGGGGGCATGACGATTGATGTTCAGGGTCATTCTTGGCTACATCCTTGGCAAATTGGAGACCAGCTTTGTCTAAAGGAGATGCTGTCTTCTCATAATCACAACCAAGAGGACCAGATGAGTAAACCCAATAATATCTATAATTCACTAAGGTTTTGGGGGGTCAATAATATCTGGGTTTGAATCCTGAATCTTGGCTGTGCCACTTCATATTTTCTCCTGTCCCTCTCTTTTCCCTCTCCATCTCCTCTTTTCATGTTGGCACAGGGGACCAAACATAGGCCCTTATAAAGTTCAGTAGTTTCTCTACCACTGAGCTTCAATTCATAGTTTTGTTTTGAGGCATAGCATTTGCTCTTACTTCATTTGTAAAAGGAAATGATACCTATTTACTAAAATTTGTTATAAAACTTGAAAGGGATTTTCTGTATAAAGAACATGATGGAGGACACATAGAAAGTATATTAATATTTTAATATACCCATTTTAAATAAAAACCCTCTTTTAAACTTAATCCTATCTTTGCATTAGCCTCATCTATTCATTTGCGTAATGAATATGTATAGTGCCTTCTGTGTGCTAGGTTCTGTACCAAGCATCTTTCAAGTATTATCTTTGTTTCTTACTGATACTTCACAAAGTGAGGGCCCATTTTCTTAATGTGACATGGAATTAGAAACAATCTAAAAACTTCGCCAAGGCTGTGCTGCTGGAAGCAGCAGCCAGCTGGACTAAGAACCACTGCTTTGTGTTACATCCTTTCTGTTTTCCTCTGCGCTGTCTTGGTTCTTCTCGGGAAGATTGGAACACTTGTGCAGCTCCCTCTGCTTTGTATTTAGTGGCACTTCAGAGCCTGCCATCAGGCCAGCCAGAGGTAGCTTGTTTTTGTCACCAGGGTGTGCTGTGATTCCACCAGTCGAAACTCACTGCTGGTGATGTGAGGCTGCCTGGAATTCTCCACGTCTCTGCTGCTGTTTAGCGACCACAGGTTTTCAGCTTGGAGCTCTCTTATCACCTGGGCAACTGCCAAAGACCCCCAAGTCATTTTCTTTCCATGTTATACATCCGTCCATGCTCACGGCACCCTGCTGTGAAGAAGGGCACTAGTGCATCTTTCCTGGCAATGACAGTAGCATGTCTGGATGTTCCTGAAGAGCTCCGCCATGCTGTATTGTGCTGCATCAGCCACACTTATTATTTTACTATAAGAAAACTGTTGGGTTTAAAAGTCTAATACCAGAAATATTTTCTGATGTTTGTAACTGCTACACTTTCAGAACTTGCATTTTCTTCCTGCTAAATCCATAATAAATTTGGAATTGATTTATTAAAAAGCTCATGTAATTAGATGTTTTTTATAAAATGTGAAAAATTTATAATTTAAAACTTTATTATTGTGAATAAATAGTATCTGAGATTCTGATTTCACAGAGCCATTTCATATTCAGTTCTGGATTAAAATGGTAATATAGTAAGGATTATGAAAAGCGTAAGTTGGGGAAAGCATATCCATACATACAAATATTTTGAGATATCTCTGGCAGGCTAATATAGCATTGTATAATAAATTACAAAGACATCGTTCTTTTTATTTATTTATTTATTTATTTATTTATTTATTTATTTCCTTCTTTCTTTCTATTTATTTCTGAATCCCTACCTCCTTTAATAGTAACTAACCTAAAAACCTTGTTGTGGGAGAAGCTTAAGCTGCTTCCAGGAATCAGGTTATTCACATGGCAGTATTGTAGCAAAAGGGGAGCGGGCCTGCTTTTCATCTGGCCCAGCTCCCACACAGCTAGCTTATACCCTGAAATAACAACATGCAAATTATAGTCATTTAAACACTGCCTGGCCCATTATATCTAGCCTCTTCTTGGCTAACTC
>LOEQ01000983.1:367334-380506 GCA_001685075.1 Bramus lutescens | reverse complement strand
GTCTGCCTGACTCTGCTTTCTTCCTCCCAGAATTCTGTTCTGTATACTCCACCCACCTAAGGGCTGGCCTATCAAAAGGCCAAGGCAGTTTCTTTATTCACCAATGAAAGTAACACATAGACAAATGACCCTCCTACACCACAGTATGATCTTGTCTTTTGAAACTGGTTTTGTACATTTTCAGTATATTAATTAATCTGTAATTTTTCTTGAAAGGGTGCTTGTTTTCACACTATTAGAGGGTGTTTGCAGGAGTCTGGGCTGCTCTGTGAGATATTCTGGGAAATGATTTACATTACTTTGGCAAAGAGGTTCCTATCTCCAGATAATACTGTCTTTAAGTAAACAGTGTTTGTGTGGCCACCTTGCAGCAACGTTCAGCCTGAAGATAGTGTTTCACATGCTTGATAAAATAATGAAATCACTGACCAGTAGGGTTTTCTTAAGTGGGGCTGGAATTTTTACAGCAATGTGATAAATTTTGTTTAATGTGGATATTTTTACAGGGTCTAAGATGTGTGGAATTTGTACTCAATGACCACTTGTATAAAGAAAAGAAAGTCAATATGAGAAATTCCATTTTGGTAAAAACATTTCTTACCTTTTTTTTTCTTAATGGAATCGCTGAATAGTATCTTGTTTCAGGCACACTTTAAAATGTGAAATCTCTATTGAAATCTCCGAAAAAAAGCAATTTCCACTAATCCCATAAATTTATGATTTTTTTGCATATCTAAAATTATTTTTTTCTAGAAAAATTAGCACATTAAGTATCCTAAATTAAATCTATAGCTATAAACTTTTAAACAAGATAGAGTGTCATTGTTGGAAAATTATCTGGATGAAAAAGTGGGCAAAATGTACACTAGACAACATTCCCATTCCTCATTTGATATGAATTGTTTACTTTTTGTATCTTTCATTTCTACAAACTCATATTTTTTAGGGATGTTTTAGGAAAAAATCCTAGTGCTTGAATAAATGTTGGTGAGTAGGTATTTTAAAATGCCATAAGTCAAAATTGCTTTTTTCTTGTATAGGTGGCAATTTATGAGTGGCTTATATAATTGGACTGTGTATAAAGACTGACTCTTTTGATCTTCAAAGAATAATCATAATAAAAATAATTGCTATGTTAAGATACAGGTATTGTAAATGATAGATTACACACTTTCCCCCATTTTTCTAAAACCTGGGCCTGAATCTTTACTTTTCATAAGTTTTATTTTTTATAAAAGTATTTACTGAATTTTAACATTTTAGTGGGTTTTAGGACTATCCATCCTTAGAGTTTTCTTAGTTTCTTGGCCTTACATTTTCTTTTGACTTGTTTCTGTTCATTCACTTATTTTCTACCTCTGACTATGACTTAGTTCACTTTCTATTCATTCAGCCAATAGTCATTGCCTGGTTCAGTATTGGGATAAGGCACTCAGTGTAAGAAAACAGGGTCCTATGCTAATATGTGTCTTCATAGAGACTATGTTACAGTCCCCAACCAAATAATTGAATTAATAGTTACATATATTAAGTTCTGTGTTTTTTTGCAATGCTGTGGATGGAACTCAGAACCTCATGCATACCAGGCACTGCTCTGTACTCCAACCCTGTGATATTCTTAAGCAGTCACAGTTTTATATTTTTACACTAGAAAACATTTCCTGTTTGTTCAGTGACCTTTATAAATGCCTGCATGTTTTGTTGATGAAGATGGTTTGAGTGGGGAGAGACAACACTGGTGTGTTATTTGTGTCAGCACAGCTTTAGTGGCACACAACTTTGGAGGTGTTACCCGCTGTACTGTCTTAACTTTCGCCTCCAGAATATTCCTCTCTTCCACACCGTTCTCACAAGACTCTTATGTTCAGTCATTCTTTATCTCAGCCAGCAACTCTATTTGTACTGTTCAATTTTCACTAAAGATAATTATGGTTTTGTCTTAAGTTCTTTCCTTTTTCCTTGGTTGCAGTGTTTTCTCACTTTTCCTGGTCATCTTCCACATTGTGTTAGGTACAAGTAAATATCAGTTAATGTCATGGTTTGTTTTGTTTTATGATTTAGTTCAGAGTTGGAGTTCAGAAACACTGTCAATTAATTTGTGTTTATTTCTCATAGACTTTAAAATAAAAATCTTTGGGGAACAAGTGAGTCATTTATGTGTGTTTATTTTACTTGCAATTATTAACAGTAGGTTGAAGATGTATACTAGAGAATGTCAGAAATACCAGTTTCTAATTTTTTTTTATCAACAACTTCGTAGGCAGCAGAGCTTTGGTAGCAGGAATACTTAGAAATCCAGGGTGAACTTTAACTCATTTTTACATTCTCAAAGTTAAGTTGTACAGTAGTTAATGTTTACCAAATTAATAATTTGAAAACTACATACAGTATTTCCATGGTACTTTCTCAAATTTAAATTTTCTGTTAGAATCTTCATTGAAAGTTTGTGCTTCCAAAAGATTTATTGTAAATGTTTACATTTTCCAAACTAGAAAGCAATGAATTCTTTTGAACTTTGAAGGGTTAATAATCAGATCAATATTAGCATAATGTTAGCATAATTGTTTCTCGCTTATTTCCCTATTGAAAGCCAGTGTGGTTACTGCCTAGAAGAATGATTTAAAAAGGTATTGTAAAGTAGTGTTTCTTTATAGAACTGACTAAGCTCCCCATTAAGTTCCTGCCAGAGGAGGGGCACATGTAAAAGAAAAACATATAACCTAGTAGCTGATGTGTATCCTTCCAGAACCCACTGAGTACAGGTTTGCCATGTAGAAATTATCTGTTCTTGCCTGCCTTTAAACAGCTTTCTCTTTGCCAGTGGTGAAGTCAGGGAAATGAAGGAGCAAGGATGAAAGGAGGTTCACTCTTAAGCAGTCCAAGTTCCCCTCCTGGATAGGTTAAGCGACTAGGAAGAGAAGGGCTAGACAACAGAGCTCATCAGGTGTTGTTTATCACCGTCACCCAGAGAGAGCACTAAGGCCTTGCTTGGCTTCTTAAGGACCTCTGTGTGTAAGCCATTTCCCAGGAGAGTCTAACAAACCAAGGTTTGAGAGCTGCTGGGGGTGAGGCAAAACAGTGTTCCTAGTTTATTTACATTTGAGCCTGTTGGGTGGTTAAGGGAAAGAGGTAAGAATGGGTGGGAGAGAGACTTGCCTTCTCTAAAGGGCTCCTGTCAGAAAATATGTAGGTACTTCCCCATAGTCACAGAGGCACCTTGAGGTAAGCACTGCCTCCTCTTATAGACAAGCAAACCAAAGCTCACAGCAGGCAAATACATTTCCCAAAGTAACTGCAATGACCGGAGTTTGAACACCTTCAACTTTGTGGGAATCCAAAGACCATCTGCTCATGGCATTCATTTATTCAGAGGAAGAAATTGATCTGATTCCCAGTTTTCTCATAAGCATAATGAGATTATTAATAGCACCTCACTGAGCTATCCAAATCAAATGATATATGCAAAACACTTAAAATAGTGCAACCACTTCTGAAATAAGCCCATCATCATAATCATTAGTGATTACTTTGGTCTTTGCTGTTTGCCTTGTTACAGGTGAGGAACACAGAGATGGGAAGCTGGTACTTGTTCTCGGCAATTTAAGACCGGTAAACTGCATGGTTAAAAGCAGGGTAGTCCAATTTGGCTTCTTTGAATAAATTAAATGACAAATTGTCTTTGATCACATGTTAAATATACAAATACTAGCAAAAACTGATAGGAGGGAAAAAGGCGATCTGTGTAGTAGTTCCATGATACCTGCCACCAGAGATATCTCTGGAGGATAGGCCCTGTAAAAAATAATTCTTTTTCTTCTTCTCCTCCTCCTCCTTCTTGAAGATTATAGTTTCATTCCTTGCATTTGGACATTTGGGGCTAGCAAATTGTCAGGATTCGATTCTATAAAGTGGTCTTCTGATTTCCACACGATCTTTTCCCACAATAATAATAATAAATAAATTACCGACTTGTTTAAATGAACTAAACATGCATCCTCAAGGTGAACCAACTTATCAATACAATATTTGGAGCCAGGAAGATGTATTAGGCTGATAAAACTGTTTGCTACCACCTTAAGATCTGAGTGTAATGCCTGGAGCCCACAAAGAAGGAAAGAGAGAGCTGAGTTATCCTCTGACTACCACAAGAGTGCCATAGCATGCATGCACACACTTACAAATATAAAAAAAACAAAAGAAAGTGTGCAAGTAACACATTTGTGTGCACTGAGAGTAGAGTCAAACATATACCAAAATATTGTTAATTTCTTAAAAATCCTGAAATTTATTTTCAAATTCCGTTGTCAAATTGAAAAGCAAGCCTACATTACAAGAAGAAAAATACTATTTAGCCAATGTGTTGAAATACATAAAATTGTTTGCCTTAGTTTTGGTTTCACTTGGAGTACCTATAATTTGTAGCGCCATTACTATTTGAAACATTGTATTGATAAGCTGATTTTCACTTTGAAGGCACATACTTAACTCATTTAAACAAGTGGTTAAATCCAGTAAATCTTAAGACTGTTAGCCTGTTTTCATCATCAGGTTTGGCCACAAATTTTGTTTTGATTTAATAAATGACTTGTTAATATGTCTCAAGTCATAAAATTCTTTAAACATTTGGCCTTTACTTGAATATATATTTTGTTGGAGGAGGGCGCTTATTTGTCCCTGCCACCCAGAACCAAAATAGCGAAATAGAAATTATATTAGTTAAAACATTGCTTGGCCATTAACTCTACCTTCTTATTGGCTAACCCTTACATATTAATTTAACCCATTTCTATTATTCTGTGTATCACCATGTGGCTGTGGCTTACCAGGTAAAGTTCCCTCCAGCTCAGCGGGGCTACAAGACTTCTCTCTGACTCTGCCCTTCTTTATCCCAGCATTCATTTTAGTTTTCCCTGCCTAGTTTTGTTCCCCTATAGCTCTGCTATAGGCCCAAAGCTGTTTCTTTATTCATTAACCAATAAAAGCAATGCATAGACAGAAAGACCTCCCACACCAATATTTTCTACTTCTTATAAATTTTTTATAAGTTTAATGAAATTGAGACACCATTTGTTCAGTATTCATCAGCACCTTAGAGGTGACATCTAATATCTAACAACAGTGGCAGCCGGACTGTTCTTATTGCCAAAGTATATGTTTAATTAGTGCTTCTGCTCTCCAAGCTTTTTTTTCATAGATTTTTTTTCCAGTTTATTTAATTCATGGCTCTAGTCTGGTGGAAGAAACCGATTTTTATGAAATCTTCCTTACTTTTCCCAGGGTATATTATATCTGCCAGGCCCCCATGTGTTGCTTAATAAAGTTACCTTGAGTAAATGGTTTCGATGATTTTGCAATTAAGCATGCTGCTATATAACTAGCTTCTTTCAGTAGGCTTCATCTGAGTTGTAATTTTAACAAAATTATTTTGTTGAGAAGACTTTTATTTTGTCTCTATAACACAATCCTTGGTATACACTGAATTTGCCATGATATTTTTGCATATAATGACTTTTCAAATTATAGTCTTCAAAAACTCATGCAAATTTCCCACAAATTAATCAGTGGACCTACTTGTAACAACATCAAAGTCATCATCAGTCTAGTCAACTTTAACACTTTTCCTTCATGAGAATTTTTTTCTCTCGAGTGTTCTTGTATTAGACTATGCACTAGGATTCAAAAATAGTGATAGGTAAAAAACCATATTTACTTAGATTGCTAAAATAAATTGATGGAAAAACAGAAAATGAGACGTGGGCCCTTCTGCATCTCAGCTGAAGATGCAGTAGGAAAACTGGGGGTTGGCTGTAAAATGTGGTGGATGATGCATAATCAGGGTATGGAAATACCCTTATTAATCATATAAAATAATTATCTCCTAAATGACATTAAACACCTGTTGTTTGCAATAGCTATATAATGTTATTGATAATCCATGATCACCTGATAGTTCCAATTCAGCTGTCTACTGGGAAGATAATACAAGAAGCTGGATATGGAAGTAAAATGGAAACATGCATGCACACAAATAGTAAAAGCATACATATATTTATTTTGTATGACATTGTAATGTGATACTGTCATCTGTGAAGTTCATGCCTGAGAGCCTTGTTGTTGAGTTACAAAATAAAACAAAATGTCTTGGTTAATGTTTTAGTGCTGTGAAGAGATAACATGACTAAAACAACTTACGTAAAATGAAGCATTCTTCTGGGTAATGCTTACGGTTTCAGAGGGTTAGTCTGTAAACATCACTGCCAGGATCATGGCAGCAGGCGCATAGGCATGCTACTGGAACAGAAGCTCAGAGTTCATATCTAATCACAAATTGGAGGCGGGGGGTGAGGAAAAGACATAGAGAGAGGCAGATACTGGACCTGGTGTAGGCTTTTGAGACCTCAAAGCTCACCCTCAGTGACATACCTCTTCCAAAACGACCTCACCTCCTAATCCTTCCTAAATAGTCTGTTAACTGGGAACCAAGCAGATGAACATTTGGGGGCCATTCTCCTCACTCAAACTACAACGTAAAACAAAACCCAAATCTTTAAGTCCCATAACGTTTTAATTCAGTTAAGATTTTGTGTTTCATTTCTAGCTATATTTGGCTGCATGGAGCTGTGAGCTGCTGGTTGGATACCCTACTTAAAGGATGATGGTACTTTTGGGTGTCCTTTATAAAATGCGGGTGATGTGAAGGACAACAATGTATACTAAAATGAAGAGATGGAGCTGGGGGTGGGCCTTATGTCTAGGACAGAGGCAGACTTCCCATACTCCAGCCTTCTACCAAGTGCATTTAAGCTTGTGCCTCAGGGAAACTTCTTAGTGTTGAATGTGTGGATCTTCAGCGCCCCCCATGAGATCTTGAGTACTTAGAGTTTGCTATGTTCTTTCTGTCAAACCTATTTTTAAAAGTATTGTGCTAATCACATTTTAAAGGAAATATTACATGTGAATGCAACGATACTTTTTGTAGGGTGACTATGTATAGTGAAAAGCAATTACTTTCAAGTTACTGGAGTTTCTAGATCTTTTGAACATGCTTTTGGCTGCGAGTTTTCATCATTTCTTATAATGCACACAGATTTTATAGGTGTAGAAAAAATGAATCTGAGATTAGTGAAGTTTTATTGTTTTCAGATATTAAAATTAAGGTGGCAATAAATAAAATAGTTCAAATTATACTTTTGGGGTACAATTTAATAGCAAAATATTAATTTAAAGCAAAATAGAAGTTTTTTTTAACTTACATTTGATATCTTACTGATAATTTCCATCTTGTTTATCCACATGCCCCTAGGTATTAGCAGGGCCTAATACGGTGCCTGGCATCAAGCAGATACTGAGGTAGTTATGTTTAATGAATGCTTGAATGAGAGCAGTGAATAAAAGGAGCTTAACAGATAGAGTACAGTTTTGTACTGTTTTACCAGGCTGGGTAAATTACTCTGAAAGGCAGTCATGCACTAGGATCTGGAAAATGTGTCTGTATTATCTAATTAATTTCTTCTGTTTATTTTTTGTAAGCTTATTAGTTCTCTGTGAGTTTTGTGCACATTTTGATTTCCTCCTCTGACTCTTTCTAGATCCAATCTGCCTTCCTTACCCATCCAACTTTGTGTCTCGACTTTTTTTTCTTTTTAGCCACTCAAGTCTAATTTGTGCTTGAATGAGTGCTCTTCCACCGGAGTGTAATCAACTTTTCCACCACACGCACTTTCAGAGAAAACTGTTTTTTTTCCTCTCCTAGCAGCTAAAAGTTGCCAAAAGCTTTATGGATAGCAGTGGGATTGTGTGAGTAACTCCTCCCTCCAAGCTGACATTGAGTCTTGCCTGTTCTTACCTGAGTTTTTGTGCATGTTGTCACACTACTGTAGTTCCTGTGTGCAGCTGCCCTGTTGTGTTTAGAAGACAGTGTCTCCTTTTAGTCATCTGCCACTTCTGGCTCTTATCCTCTATCTGCCCCTCTTCCCAGTGATCCCCGAGCCTTGGGATATAGATGCCCTTTACAGCTGTGGATTCTCAAGTCTCTTGTTCGCTGTATCTTGACCATCTGTGGATCTCTCACCATCCACTGCAAATAGAAACTTGTCAAGTGGCAGTTGCATTAATCTGGATATAATGGATATCACTGTGAGTAGATTGCTGCTGTGTCTGTTTAGTAGAATAATAGTAGTAGGTTCTTCTCTGGTTCTTGTAACCTGTCTACCACAGGCTAATGACTCCTGGTAGTGCGAGTTTGGGTTTTCATCTTGTGGAGCAGGACATAAATACAATCAGAAAATGATTGGTTGTTCCTGTGGTGTGCTTGTCACTATTACACTACTTGGACTATCTTTCTAGGACAGTAGTTTTTGTAACTCACATGGTTCACAGCTCTGAATGATAATGATTATTTATCTAATCTGGTTGCATATACAATACCTTCAAGCACCATGAAAACTAGCCAGTAGTTATGAAGGTCTATATTATCTTGCTTTTTCACCTTGATCTATGGCTCTAGCTTGTGTTACATGTATTAACTTCAACAATAGTGTCCTATAGTTAAGTCCAGGGGTGCAACAAAAGCAATGGCAATAGCCTGTATTGTTTGGGTGGAGGGCTTGTCTTTGGGACTTCACCTGTGAACAACTCCAAAAGATGTAACCCTTTTGGCCCTGGGCTTTTGATTTGTTATCTTGTAGTGTATAGTTAGGTGCGTTGTGGCCCTGCTATAGGATAACTCCATTTTACTTTTTTATGTTTGTACATTTATAGTTTAGGCAGCTTCTATGGTAGTAGGTTTCCATCTGACTACTTTGGAAACTTGGCAATATTTAAAATTTGTTGATTTTTAAAGACCAAACATTTTTAGTGTTTTAAAAAACAGTAACAATGATACCATTTAACTAGAGGAAAAATCTGCCTCTGGCCTAAATTGTTTGCTGACTTCTTAAATGGATCCCAAGTAGTCTGCTACTTAAATATATTTTTATGTAAGAATTCATCTACTCATGTCTGTTTTATTTTATTTCCTTAGCAAGTAGTTTGAAAACTTTGACCTTCTCTTTGTGGGTTTTCATATATACTGTCATTAATCCTTGATAGTTTACATTCAGTCAAGAATGGGGCACTGTATGTTGTACTTCATTTGAATGTGTTTGAGAAAAATTTTATAAAGAAACGTAGCACGTTATGGGGAAAGACAAAACTTTGTTCTTGTTTTACTTTTTGATGTTTAATGTTCTATGTATTCTACTGAAGGTATTTTGTTTTTTATTTATTTTACTTATTTATTTTATTCCAGGTTCTAAAGCACTCTGAAGGAAGATTGTATACAGCTGATTGTTATTCTTGGTGTAGTTTTGCACTGAAGTGACCAATTTTAAGTAAATGAGTCAGTATGAAGTTTTAGTTTTCCTTCTATTTGTCTATTTTTTTAAGAGAAAAAGAGAAATATAATATTTTTATATAAACATCAGATCTAAAGTTTGGTGACATACTATATTTTTCCTTATATCTTATTTATATATTATCAATAAATATATTTTATGTATATAAATCTTTTCTCTTATCAATCAGTATATCTAAGCACTATTTCTCTCTGTCTTCTCTCCTTCATGTTCAGTCCATTCATCTTCTGTTTTTTTCCCCCACTTTTCTTTTTCAGCCTCTTCCTTCCTTTTACCCTCTTGTATGCTCTGATTTCCTACTCATTTCTCACCAACTATAGCTAAATAAATTAAAAATTGAGAACTGAGGCTAAGATTTTTTAATCCTAAATTTAAATTTATTTAAAATTTTAAGTGAAAATGTAATTATATCACTTACCTCTTTTCCTTCTATAGCCCCTGTTATGTTCCTTTCTGCTCCCTCTCAAATTGATCAACATTATTTTCTTTATTGTTGTTGCATATATAGATTCATATACTTGAACAAATATATAAATAAAACATGCTGAGTTCATTTAGAGTGACTTGGGTGTATATGATGTTGATCAGCTTGGTTCTGGATAACCAGTTAGGGGTTCATCCCTGGGAGAAACTAATTATCTTTCCCTCAGCAGTCATTCATTGCTTTTAGTTCTTTGTCTAGGGGAGGAACTCTATGAGATTTATCCTCCTGTATCCTGTCTATTGGCACTGTCATTGTTCAGTTATTGTAGCTGTATTATTGAAGTATCATTAGTGTGGTTTTCCTGCCTTTTCTAGGCGACACAGTCTCACGGTGTGAAACCAGGATCTTGTGCATGCAAGGGAAGTCTTCTTCTAGATATGTTTTTTAAATAAAGAATATTAATGCTGATGCATTACATTTAAAAGGATTATGTTTAAAAATTGGGTTCCTGAATCTACAGAGATAGCTCAGGGGAAAGAATGCTTAGTTCTTTTGAAAAGGATCCTTCATTACCAGCGCCCATGTGGAGTAGTTCATAACCAGCTGCTTGTAACAACAGCTCCAGGGGCCTTATGCCCTGTTTTGTTCTCTTTGGGCACCAGTACACATGTGTACATAGACAGAGACAGACATAGAGACGCACAATAAAAATGAATCTTAGATTCAGGATAGTTCTTTGCCTCTTTCCCTCTACTCCTCAATACACAATAATCTTCCTGCTTCATAAAATAGCTTATAAAACAGATTTTCAATAACCACATAGATAAGCAACGCATTAGCTTTTTAATATTCTCTTGTAATTTAGACATTTAAATAAAAATTTGTTTCATATTGTACTGTTATGATCATCAGTTTTTATAGAGAACCCTGACTTATACAGTGATATTAGGTATCAAGAATTATGAGAATTCTGCTGTAAAGGGTTATCTGGTTTTATACCTAAACCTAATAAAGGTTAGGAACCTAAGCTATTAGACCAGGAAAGAGTTTTGGCTTTTAAGTGCTAACCAGGAAATAGAAAAAGGATATACTGTTTTTATAGACATAACCACAAAACTAGGCCTTATAGTATAGCTATTTCTTATAAAGTGTGCTATCAATAAGTATTGTGTTCTGCTTTAGATCCTTGTATATTTTTAGTACAATTTAATAATTATCTTCAAAGGGGAAAAAGAATTATTTTTAGTACAATTTCATAATTATTTTCAAAGGGGAAGAAAAGAATTATTTTTCAAAGCTTGTTCCAATATAAAAAATTAATCTGTCTTCAAGCTGTAAATTGATTTTGTTTTCTTGTATGTTAGTATTTAGTTGTTTATTCATTAGGCTCCATACTCCATGTATGTGTCTCCTTATTGAAAAAAATTTTGACTCATTGTGTTAAACATTTTGTTACAGGGACAAAACATCAGAGAAAACAACTCACCGTCACCGTCTCCCTNTCTCTCTCTCTGTTTGTCTGTTGGGGTGCAAGAGGGGTGTTGTGGCTCCTGATTCCAGATGTTTCGGTCATGGCATGACTTAGGAGAATGGCCTACCTTACAGTGGTTAGGAAGAAGAGAGACTGAGTGTCTTTGCTGTGGGAATTTCCTTCTCCCTTTTTATTCTGTCTGGGTCCCCAGCCTATTGGATGGTGCCCATTGCAGGGTGAAGCTTTCTCCTCTCCCTGATCCTCTCTGGACAGATCCTCACAGGCAATCTAAGGGCATAATTCCCTAAGATTGATCCTTTCCAATTCAGTTAAGTTGCAGCCAACATTAACCTTGACCACCACACTCAGTAAAAGTACTTTTTAAAAGCCTCATGTCTTCACTTTTTCCCCTCTTTTCTACTTTCAAATCAAGCAGTGAAACAAATATCTGGCACATCAAACAGAACTTATTCTGTTAACGCAAATAGTTCTGTAGCCTTTGACAATAGACTTCTTAATGCTGTGAATAAATTAAATTGGTTTACTTTAGTTCAGTGATTTTCATTTTTTTGTCCTCTATAAGTTTACTTTGGTGTTGGCTGGTTTTAATCAAACAAGACTATAATTCTTGGTTTGTGAGTGCATAATCTTGGTAACTCTCATGTTTCTATTCTTGAAATCAAATTGTGATCAATGATATTGTGTGCCTACACTAATTTTCCATTCTTGAGTGATAACCATTTCATGTTAACAGAACAATTTAATTTTTTTGATTATAAGTTAAAATTGGCATGGACAGGTAGATGTAGATAAAGAATAAATACCATTATATATTTCAGATATCTTTTAATTTTCTGATCTAGTTTAAATGAAGCATTGAAAGTATGATGAGAAAAAAAAAACAGAATACAGTTTTTCTTGGTATTAGAAAAAAGCCTGAGAAGAAAGTTTTAGGACTAGTAAGAGAAGTGACGTATTTAGCAATTATTTCATTAGTGGTAAATAGTGATTACTGAAAAGGAAAAGAGTCTTCCAGTGAAAAACAAAACTGTCAGGAACATAGAGGATCACTGGCAGAAAGCCCTCCCAGTGGGTTTCTGGTTTACAGATGCTTTAGCCCAAGTAAGAAGAGCAAGAATGTTCAAAGTGTGAAGAAAAGTCACCTGGGAAGTAACTCAGCGTTGGACTCTGCAATCCTGGTGGCAGTATGGGGTTTGTGGCCACCCAGTTCCAAAAGTATATTCAGAATTCTGTCAGACAAAATCAATATGCAGATATTATTGTGAACATATGCTGTTAACATTATTTTACTGACCTCAAAGTAATCTATACAAATGCATCATCAAGTGATTTCTGAGTTTATAAAACTGAAAACAATTAGAGAGAAAATGATCATGGATTCCCTCCTCCAGAAAACACGTTGTATATATGTTCTGTGATGATTTTCAAAAGCTAAATGTATTCAAGTGAGGAAAAAAAGCAGGTCTGTGATTAAAAACAAAGGCTCATTAAAAAAATTCCACACAATTTAGTTTTAATTTGTTTTAGTCATTAATAAGTCCAGCTCACATATTAAAGAGAAGCCAAGATTTTCATGATATATTTATGTAATATCAAAAAAGAAGAAGCTACCTTCTCTTTTCTCTCTCTGCTAACTCTATCTAAATTCTGATTTCACCCCCTTTGCCATTTTGGAGGACTGATTTGTCAGCTGCTCTGTAAAGAACTCTAAATGTGTTAAAGGTGCTTTAAATGCATAAGTATTGGGAAGAAAAAGCAGGGCTGTAGTGAAAGGGGAGCGCAGGCCTGCTTTTTGTCCGGCCCAGCTCCCGCACGGCTAGCTTATACCCCGAAATAACAACACACAAATTGTATTCGTTTA
>LOEQ01000983.1:307003-328754 GCA_001685075.1 Bramus lutescens | reverse complement strand
ACATGCTCCATCAGTCCCAGTCCAGCTGGCTTTGGTGAGCTCCCATTAGATCAGCCAAATCTTTGGATTTTAAGAACACCTTTACTTTGATGGGTTTTGTGTTCTCATTTTCATCTTCCTAATAGTTGACATGACCCCTCTTGTTCCCAGCATAGCCTCACATCTCCGTTACCTTTCCTCTGAAACATGGAGCTAGCAAACTGTTGTCTTCATCTGCTGCTGCTATTTTCAGAATCCATCTGAAGTTCAACTCCTCAATGTTTCACAGCAAGTTTAGATAACTTGGTTTTTGCTCAGTCACTGTGTTTGCTACATTTCTGACCATGAGCCCTGCTGGGTCTGTTTATGTTCTTCTTTGTATTGATTTATTTTATGTGTATGAGTGTTTTGCCTACATGTATGTATGTGCCCTGTGTGTATACCTGGTGTCTTCAGAAGCCAGAAGAAATTGGTCCCTTGGAAAAAATGGTTGTTAGCCACCATGTGGTTGCTAAGAAGCAAAGTTCTGGTCCTCTATATAACAGCAATCCTACATACCATGCTACTTCTTCAGTGCCTGTTATATGTTGTTAAACATAACTTCTCCTGTTTCATCTTTGTTTCCATTTAGACAGTCAGTCAGTGATTAATATTAATGTCTAATTATCCTCATCTATTCCTTTTAAACAGATTTTCCCATATATAATAGTGAAGAAACACTAAAATTTTTATGCTACTGTCTTAGAATTATATGCTATTTAAAACATAACTTGAGTTATTTTCTTTTCATTTTCAAAAAGCATTTTAAAATTTATTATTTAAAAGTTGCAAACAAAAAATTATTACACACCAAAATTAACCAGAACCCCCCCCCCAAATCCTCAGGGAACTTGTATGCAGTTAGGGAAACCTTTCAAAGTAGAAACTGTGGAATTACACATTGAATTTTATACTTTCAGTATCAAATATACTTTTATGTAGGTATCTACTACCAAAATAGAAAAACCCGTGACAGTCAGAACTAGAAAAACAGTTAACTGTATGTCCTCTTTCGTAACGCATGTCTAGTAACTGAATTCAGTCCTTCTCATTCCCTAATCTCTGGTCTTTCCTGGTCTCTCTTCTACACTCTATACTGCACCCACATGTGCATTGGTTTGCATCTGCACCTATCTTTTTGGCTAATTTCACATGAGGGAGAATATGGGTTTTTTTTTCTCCTTGCTTAATAAACATTTTAAATCCATCGATTTTCCTGAAAGTTTTGTGGTTTCATTTTTCTTTAGAGCTAGATAGTACACACCAACCAACCCCCGCCCAACACACACACCCCACACACTTTTCATTATTTATTCCTCTGTTGGTGGGCAGTTAGGTTGATTTAAAGTCTTTGCTATCCTGAATAAAGTAGCAATAAATATAGGAGTACAAACGTCCCCATAGTATGGTACGGAGTTCTCTGGTTATAAGCCTAGGGTGAAATATGAGGGTCATATGGTAGTTCTATTTTTAATTTTTTGAGAAATCTCCAAACTGATTTCCACAATGGTTGTATTAATTCACAATCCCACAAACAGTGAATAAGGGTTCCTTTCTTTCCGCATCCTCTCCAACATTTGCCATCAGCGTTGTTGATGACAACCATTCCGACTGGGATGAGGTGGTATCACAAATTAGTTTTAGCTTGGGTTTTCTGATGGCTAGGGATACTGAATAATGAGGTGATTAGAACTTGGAATAAAAGTCCAGAAACTGCATAATCAAATTTTAATTTATAATTAACTTTTACAATATTATTTGAAACACTCTTTTTGTGAATTAGAAATTGAGAATTGACTTAGTGCATTTCTACCAAAATGTTGTGGTTCAGCTTATAATGTTGCATATCTTATTTTCATAATTTGTATTTGTGATGTTTTACCTTTTGTATTTATAAACAAATATAACAAAGAAAGAAATTATCTAACTTTTTTTATTCTTTGAAGTTCTGTATGCCTCACACAGAATAACATGTCATTTCTAGACTTCTAGCTCTTATAATGTCATTTTAAGTGCAGTCCCTCAGCTTCTTTTGTAAATATTTTTTTTTAATTTGTGTATGAATGTTGCCTGCATTTATTTGTTTTCACCATGCTTGTGCCTGGTGCCTGCAAAGGCTAGAAGGTGTCAGAATTACATGGAACCAGAGTTGCAGACTGATGTGAGTTTCATGAAGGTGCTGGGAGCCAATCCTGGATCCTCTGCAAGGGCAACAAGTACTTGTAATCACTGAGTCTCATCTCCAGCCCACACATAATGTAGTTTTAAACATGCAGTTCTTCTGTAAGATCTCTTTGTAGAGAGTAAACAGTGCCCTATATGCCGCAGGTACTTGTTATTACTTAAAAATTTTTATGTGTATGTGCATATGTGACTATGTGCCTATGTATGTGTGTGTATGTGATTGTGTGTCTGTGCATATACACACACATGACAATCAATGTGGCGATCAGAGGACATTTTTTGAGATTCAGTTCTTCCACTGTGGGTGTCGTCCCAAAGTTCAAATTCAGGTGGTCTGGCTCATGGGCCAGCACCTTCACTCTGAACTTTCTTACCAGAGCCTGTGAGGCATGTTTTTGGTAGCTATTTCATTTACCACTTGACAACACGATAAGAATCAAGGGAATAAAATTCACCTGGTTGTCATTAGAAAATCAATGTGTTATTGGGAGAGGTGACACATGCCTTTAATCCTAGCACTTGGGAGGTAGATGCAGAAGATCTCTATGAATTCAAGGCCAGCCTGGTTTACACAGTGAATTCTAAGACAGCCAGAGCTACATAGTGAAACACAGTCTTGAAACAAACAAACAAAAAGTCAATGTGTTGGAAACAACTTTCTAAAAATAAATGGAAATACATACTTGATCTCTGTAGCAGTATATCCAAATACAAATATTGCTTTTGTTTGCATATTGATCATTTCAAGAATATCTTGGCTCAATAAAATTTTTTCATCAAAATATTTGATCATGGTGATCTGCGAGATGTATCAGTGAATGAAAGCATCCTTGTAACCTGAGTTCCATCCCTGGAACTCACACAAAAATTTGAATGCAGTGGCATGCTTCTGTAATCTTAGCACCACTGTGGTGAGAGGAAGACAGAATTGGGAGCATGACCAGGAGGCACCAGTTTTAACCTGAAGTTCACTTTTTCCAACATCAGAAACATGGGAGACTGTAACAGGAGGGCCCGATTCTTTGTTCTGTCTGCCCAGCTTGCTTAGCCCCAAATAACCACACAGAAACAGTATTAATTAAATCACTGCTTGGCCCATTAGCTCAAGTTTCTTATTGGCTAATTATTATATCTTAATTTAACCCATTTCTATTAATCTGTGTATCGCCATGTGGAAGTGGCTTACCTGGCAAAATTCCCAGTGCCTGTCTCTGGAGGATCAATGGCTTCTCTCTCTGACTCTGCCTCCTTTCTCCCAGCATGTCATTTAGTTTTCCTGTCCTACCTAAGCTCTGCCCTATCAACAGGTGCAAAGCACTTTCCTTATTAACCAATGAAAACAACACAAAGACAGAAGGACCTCCCACACCAGGAGACTGTGAAGGTAAGAACAGACTCTCAAAAGTTGTCTTTTCTCCACATGAGCACAGTGCCATGTGTGTGCCCACATACACAATACTCTCCCAATAAATAAGGAAATAAAAATAAAATATTTACCAATAATAACAAGGCTCCAAAGCAACATGTGTTATTCCTATTCCCAAAATCGTATATATGGGAATTTTGATCTTGAGTAGTTCTTCTATCACATTGTTATTCATTAACTGCTAACATCTGTTTGTGTCTTGGGTGCATATTAAAATCATTGGCAAACTAATATAAATACAATGAATTGGAAGTCTAAACTAAGACTTTCCTTTTCTCTCCCCAAACAGGTTTAAAGTATTTCAATGTTTGTTGATCCACATTCCATTCCTCTTTCTGAATTGTCTATAACCTATGTTTATTTATGTTGAAGCTGGTTGTTGCACATGGTTTGATCTACATCCAATTTTTATAATGTTTTTAAAGTACAGAAATGTGGGGATTGTCTCTTAGATTAGAAAAAAATTGCTTTTGTCTTATAGCTTGTTTCTACTTTGGCTATTTTTAGCCCATGAAAAATTTTCATTAAAAATAATTTCAGTCTTTGGCACATTGGGGACAATATAATTACTGAATAAATTTACATAATTATGTCTTTTTCACAACTTATTTTTGCTTATTTTTTATTGTTTTAAAACAACCCAGTAGTTAGAGTGGAGGTATAACCTCCAAATCTGAAGGTCAAAGGATAGCAGGGCACTGAACACAGTGAACTGGAGTAAAGTAGTGAAGGTAGGAAGAGCTGCAGTATTGTCAGTCTGCTCAGGTCAAGTAGTTACTTTACAGAGTGGCCTGGCCTCTCCACTTCTGAGGAGACCCTGGGGCAGTTTGAGGTCTTAGGAGGTAGAGACCCACAAGCACTTGGCCATTTCCTAGAACCTTCTTTTTGTAATGGCAATGCATCTAATACATATTTTTTTTTGTTAAAGAAGTGTGGACTTCTATAAGGTATACAAGATAATGATTGGAATGATGTTCTGACTAGAGGAAATGTCTTTTGGGGGTACTAAGAATTATAAAGAATGTTGGAAAAAGGAATTCCTGTAACAAGTTTTAAAATACAGATGTTTAAAAACCCAGATTTCAAAATGCATAAGGGAAATATTGATATAATTGGCTACCTGGGAGCAGAATCAGGTTGTGGATTACATACTTTTCTGGCATTGCTGAATGATCTCAATATTGATTCCAATTATTGCCTGGAATTCTTTCTGGATCCTTGAGAGGATACTACGTATGGTTACTATAATTTGATTGTTGCTGTAAGAAACAGACACTATTTGACAGCCCATTTTAGGGGAAAATTAAATCGAAAAAATAGAGGGTTGTTTGAGTGGTCTGTCTCTGTGTTATATGTACATCTATTAATCAAAGCCCTTGGGCTAAAGAAATGCATTCAAAGCCTATTTTTTTTGTATCTAGCTCACATTTTTTTATTTCATCTAGAGGTAACTTGTGAAATGTTACATAATATCCTGTTAGCACCTAAATCTAGATAACAGTGGCTATGGGAGAAGGTAGGCTTATTAGTAGCGAACCTCCAGAAGAGGCAGCCTGTGTAATCCAGAGTGCTTGTTCTGTTCTCCAGAGCCTTGTGCAATTCAGTGCTTACTGTACACGCTTTACATTTAGGAAAAAGGTGTTAGAGATGTTACAAAATATCTTACTCCCCAGGTTATCCCTCCGCAGGGAACAGTGTGCTCTAAAACGTGAGTCATTTCGCTGTTAGGAACACTGGTATAGACCACTAGTTCTTGACTAAAACCTTATTCCGAAGGCAAATTACTTGGCTCTGCTCCAGAATGGACTACTCAGAACCCATGGCGGTGGGGCAAGTGGCCTTGTAAACAGTCCTTAGGGAAATTCTGATTACCTTGAACCTTAATTACAGAGAGGCCATTTTGGTATTTCAGGAAGTATTCACTGAGCAGGTACCCATGTCGGTGCTCAAAGGCAAGTCTTTCCATAGTCAGTTTGCTTTTGTCCTTTTACTTAGATAAGCCTTGTTTATTCCTGTGATTTCCAGATTCTTCTGTTGTCTAGCATATTGTCTGATATATTGTTTATAACTTTATTATTATTATTATTTTATGGGTATGGATGTATTAATTGCATGTATGTCTGTGTACTACATACATGGCTGCCTGGTAACTTTGGGGACAGAAGAGAATTTCTGATCTTCTGGGACTGAAGTTAGAGATGGCTATGAGCTGGCAAAACCCCAGTCCACCAGAAAAAAAAAATGTGCTCCTAATTGCTGAGCCATCTCTCTAGCCCCTAGGGGCATTCTTATAATTTTTTTGTAATCATCACCTTGGTCAAAGATATGGTTATTACTGATTAATTTTGTCAACTAATAAAATTTAAAATTTTAGTAATTTAACATGTTTTTAAGCTTTAAAAAAGTGCTAGAGATGAGATGGCGAAAACAATGTCTTAATTGATTTGATTAATTAATTAAGTTTTGTTTTTTGAGATTCTTGGCCAGGCTGGCCTGAAGCACATACTGGGCTTGTATTTGTGACAGTCCTCCTGCTTTTGCCTTTGGGGGTGCTATAATTACAGTCCTTAGGCACCATTCCTGGCTGAAAATGCTTTTTATTTTTTATAGACTGTAGCTGATGAGAGATTTTCAAAGTTTGTTGAAGTGATTCTGAGTTCCTTGGTGACTTGGAAGAATGGATGGTCCTAATAGCAATGGGAAGAGGTACCACTTGGAGAAAGATGAACTAAATCGTCTTGTACTTAGTGAATGCCATGCATTTAAAGAATTAAAGTAAAAATTATTTATCCTTCATTTGTAAGCCAAATAAACCCTGCCTTCCCTAAGATACACAATGTCTTATCACAGCGGCAGAAAGAAAACCACACCTACCTCTCCCTAACAAATATCAGTGGTTCTAGAAAAACACAGCTTATGATATTGCAAAATGTATATTAGTATTCCTTATTTCATTGTGCAAAACTCCTTGAATCCTTGGAATCTCCAGAGATGACATTTTTATGCTAATTAACTGATTGGAAAATCCTGTTAGCCTCAGGATGAGAGCTGGTCATAGAAGGGCTTGAAGCAGAATTAGAGGTTTGGGCCTTTCAGTCTCAGCCCTTATCCTCTGGAGCAGTGGTTCTCAACTTTCCTAACTCTGCAACCCTTTAATACAGTTCCTCATGTTGTAGTGACCACCTCCCCCAACCCATAAAATTATTTTCGCTGCTACTTCACAACTGTAATTCTGCTACTGTTATGAATTATAATGTAAATATATGTATTTTCCAATAGTCTTAGGTGACCCTTGTTAAAGAGTCATTAGACCCCATAAAGGGCTGCAACCCACAGGTTGAGATTGCTGGTATAGACAGAGGAGGAGATATAAAGCTTAAATTGTCCCAGTAGCCAATTAAGTGGTCACTCATGCCCATATAATGAAGTCTCCATAAGAGTCTCAAAGGATAGCATTCATATAGCTGAGCACGTGGCAGTTCCTACGCCATACTACACTAGCAGAGACCAAGGAAACTGTCTTCCTTTTTCCTCACCATCTTGTGTAATATCCTTCATCGTGAACATATTTACAACCAGTCAACATGGTTCTCTGAGTTCTGTGTGCTATTCCCGCAAATTAACTTAACCTGAGAAGTGGGATTGTGCTGTAGAGCAGAACAGGGGAAAACAACAAACCTTACAGCTCACACCCAAAGCCACGGGTCGGGAGTAGGCTTGGGGACCAAGGTATCAAAAATGTGTGATCTGACTTTCTTCAGAATCTGCCTGGAGGCCTTCCGATGATGTCTTCAGCTACAGCACTGGTTGCATGTGTGTGTGTGCAAATCCCCAACTCCTGGTGTCCAAAGCATGTTGTGAGAGCCAGGTGGGAGAAACTGAGTTTGTGGGTTTGTTTCTTTGTATCTTCAAATGTACTGTTTAGGGTTATACTAGTTAAATGACATGTAAAGCCATTTTAAACACAGTGTAACGTTACTGAAGAGGTGAGGAGTTACTAGGTGACCCTTCCCCTTCAGCTCACTTAGAAGCTCATCAGTATGTCCCCTTGATCCCTGTTTTCAGCACGGCCAGACAGGAGAAGAAAGGCGTAGAGGAAGTTTTGGTGCAAGAACTGCATATCACTTCTACTAACTTTCAGTTGGCTGGGATTCAGTTTCATAGCCTGAAGGGAGGCTGGGAAGTGTCTACTTTGTGTTCAGGAAAAAAAAAATATCAAGTGTGTATTTGGAATGAGTGACTCTTGTGGCTACTCTGTTACCTAACTTGATTTTCAAGAATTCTGGTAAATATGTTTATTTAAAGAGAAAAAAGCAAAAGAAAGTTAGTGACCTTGCCTTTTTATCACAGGGTTCCTGAAGACATGTAATAGTCAAATCAGCTAAAGTATATGCATGCATGCCTTTCAGCACATATTCAGGATTGCTAGACATAGTTTCCATGTCTAGTACTTGTAATCAAAATATAAATTTCTAATCTAACATGTAATTACAAAACAATTTTAGGGCCAGGAAAAATAAGCACAAGGTTGGCTTGCATATTGGGAGTAAGTCCTAAATTGCATTTCAGGGAAATATTCAGAAGCTAGAAGCTGGGATATTGGCAGGAGTAGAAATTAGGCAGGGAGCTGAGAGTCAAAAGCAATGTCATAGGCTGTATGCCTTCTTATATGTACTTTAAATCCACTTCTGGGCAGCAGCAATGCCTATGGTATGGACAGCTAGGGAGACAAATTCAGGGATAGATTTACCTGCTGGAAGGAGTTTGGGGGGGGATTTAAAACTTGCATAGCACAGAGAACTTTCATTCGCACTCAGGGTTGGCTAGCTCTGCTCCTGGTTGTGTTTAGACTTGAGGTTCCTATGTTGAAAAGTTAGTAACATCAGTGAGACTACAATGAAACATAAAATGTACTTACTTCTAGATTTGTAATTTATCCCTTGTGGTTGAAAGTGGGATGCAATTACATCTTCAAGCATATAAAATGTAATTTAAAATTATATAACTTGTGCCCAGTCAGATCAGTAACAGTGAAAGTCAGTCAAAGGAAAAGATGCTTCAAGCTTTAGTGGTGTTTGGGGGTGACAAAACATACAAGTGTTATTTGGTTTGATTGGTGACTCCAAGCAACTATGGGACACAAGAACTCTTGAAAACACTGAGCACAGCTCATCTTGTCAGAAGGGAGAAATGCTTGTGGTGGTTGACTGAGACTTTTCAAATAAAACTTGGAACCTGGAAGCATGATTACTTTGTGTTCAAAGGTTGTCAGTACTGTGGAATGTATGTGTTCTAGTTTTGTATCATTTCCTAAGTCAGAGAATGGCAAGTGATAAAGAAGATAGAGTTAGCAACTGAGATGTGGCTCAAATCCTGAATCTTTCAGTTTTGTGACTGACATTTATTTCACTTTTACAATCTCTTGCCACATATGCAAAACCTAAATATAACCATATCCAAAGGCCATGACGAGCCCAAGTATTATTCATTTTGTCATTGTTGTTGTTAGTAATACATGTGGTGGCAATAATGAGGAGTCTACATAGAAGCTATAGTCCATCTTTGGTCACTTATTATGCATTTTGTGGTAGAAATATTAATAAGTGCTACTCCAGATCCTATTCCAATGAGTGATAGATCATTTCTATTCGCCTCCAAGTTCATTCCACCTTTCTCCACCCTCCTGTGTGCTTGAAAGTCCAACTTTCTATAACCTATGTTTGCAACTCCTTACAGTATGTTTTTCTATTAGTTCTTTCAGAACAAGTCACTAGTCAAAAATTGGAGTCAACAGCAGAATGAGGTTCTGATTTCTTTCATGCAGTGCAATCCCGTGTCTCTCTGAACTGAAGGTCTCAACATCTGGACTCAGTTTCACAAGCATCTTAGTGCAGCTTTCAACAACAGCTCCCTTAACCATGGCTCTAGTCACCACAATAGTAACCTCAGGTTGCTGTGCTGTCCTCTGTGTTTTCTGTGACACATCTGGATAAATCCCACCTTCATCAACATGCCCTCCAGTTGCCTGGGTGGGACATGCCCTCTGGTTCTTTCTAGAACCCTGAAAGATACAGAAAGTTATTTAATTTATGAAATATCTACTGAGTCACTTTCCAAATAAACACAAAACAGATAGATGTAGATATTCCAAGTCCTGAAACACATCTTGCTCCAAAGGATTGGATAAAGGATTTTACCAGTTTTAGTGCAGAAGTTGTACCATAGTTCATAAATCTTTCCTACTCAAAATCTTATTAATAATCAACTGAACATGTAAAATTTAAATGGTCTGCATATGACGCTACCAATGCCAATGAGAGTTGTCATGGGGCTGCTAATTTAAATAAATCCCCAAAGTGAGTAGAGTCTGTTGAGAGCAGTTTCACAGTTACTATGCACTTGCGTTTACTGCTTTTCTATTAGATCTCAATTCCACTTCATTACTTTTTCATTAACAAAGGAGCTTCTTACTCCATCCCAAGATATCTTAAGATGGAATGCGCAGGTGGCAGCAGTAACATAACTTTATATAATTGTCTCACATTCCCTCAATTCTTTAATAAAGATAAATTCAGGTTTTGAAGTTTTGCTAATGTATGATTTACTCAGGCTGGGTTTATAGTAAGAGATGAACTATTTCTCAAACCTGAATCTTTTATGAATGCCTTGACCAGTAGAGGATGGTGCATTCCTGAGGCTGATCAATGCTACTCCTCTGCCATTTAGGCTTCTCACAAGTTGACCAGAATGGTTTGTGTGGAAACCATAGCTCATTAGATCCAGCACACATCACCACAGCAGCAGAGTAAGTATGAAGTGCTCTGGGTGAATTCATCAGAGAAGGTCAGGCCCGAACAGAATATTGTGCTCACTTGGATCATGCATTTAGTTTCTTCTCCCATTAACTCAGAGACATTATATTGAGTGCTTTAATGATTGGTGCTGCTTTGGATAAATGCTAGCAACACCTTTCTCTGTAAATGCATACTATACAAAACCAGTATTTTTAAACCTCATCATGAAAAATTTCAGTCTGTACTGGTAAAATATCCTAAACACTTTTAGCAAATTATAAGATTAACATGAAAAACTCCATATCATAAAGCGGTACAGTTCTGTAGGTGGGTCACAAGCATACCTGGGCTTGTAGTAGCTCACATAGAAGGGTGGGGTGAGACATGGGTCACATAGATGATTCTGGAAGTGGGGAGAGGGGGTAGAGGCCAAGTACAAGATATCAAGCGTTGCTTTCTAGTACCAAAACTTTAGAATAATGTGTTTGCTTCATTTTCTCATTGTTTAAAAGATTTACTTTATTTATGTTATTGTGCATATCTGTATGCACATGTGTGTGAGTGGCCACAGAGACCAGAACATGGTGTCAGATACTTTGGAGCTGCAGTTACAGGTGGCTTTGAGCTGCCTGATGTGGGTGCTAGGAGCTGTTCTTTGTCCTCTACCAGAGCTACAAGCACTCTTAACCACCAAACCCTCTCTCCAGTCCCTCAGACTAGATTTAAATCCAAGCATCTCCAGCAGCTTTGTACCAAACAATTCTGTGGAAGTTAACATATTTCTCTGGGAAACCACTACAACCATGATTACACAATGATAAAATAATTGCCTTCCTGTCTAATATTTTACTTATTATGAATTTCAGTAGTTTATTCTTGGTGGAGTTGGAAAGCCCATGGGTAATACAGCTTTTAAAAGTTTTTCTTTGGGAGTCAAAATAAAACATGACATTTAAAATTAATTGAAATCTGCCTATGTGATTACTGAAATAAAATATCTCCAAATTAAAGGTGTCCTTTATTTATTCATTTTTCTGATCATTCTTCTGAAATCACTATTCCATCTGAGAGGCTGAAGTATAGAGATTAAAAGAAGTCATTTGTAAAAACTTTTAATAGAAGAACATTTAAGGCGAGTGTGATTATCAGAGTTAATAGAAAATGTCATGGCACCTTGTTCTAGGAGCAGATTTGCACACCTACTTACTTTTTTATTTCGAGATAGTTTTAGAAGTATAAAAGAACAAGATATACGTATGTGACTTAAAATAGGCCAATGCTAAGGTATAAGCAAATTACTGTAATTGAAATATGAGAGTCAGTTGGCTGTTAAATTGTTTGTTGTTGTTTTGTTTTAATTTTGAGACAGGGTCTCAGTTCAGCCTTACTTCAAACTGTTGTGTAGCTGGGCTTGCCTAGAATTTCTGTTCCTCCTGCTTCCACATCTCAAGTACTGGGATTATATGCAGCTACCACCATGCCCGGTTTAAAAGTATGTTTATTAGAGTCTTTGTTATTTTTAGGAAGAATGCCCCATGTTGGAGATATTGGTAAGCCATTGTTAGTACTATCTCCATATCAGTTCAAGGTTTGCAGATGTGCTGCCAAAGGGAATTCCATTTCCCCATCTATACTTTGGTTTTAGTTTCCTTCCCAGGGATGTGAGGACTAAAAGACACGAAACAAACAAGACCAATCAAATCAGAGATTCCACAACACCTGCCTCTTCTTCCTCAGAGCTCTCAGGTGGTATGAATCTTTTCTTCAGAGTTTATCATTGTTATTATTGACTATATTTAAGGCAGACACATTATTTTTTGAAATGAAGACATTTAATTTTAATTATTATTTACTCTGATAGACTCTTAATTGTTTCTGCATGGCAACTTATGCACCTATGTTGTAATGAACATTTCAATTTCTCTATGTATTTTAGATATAATTTAAGACATGTGTTAGTTTAGCAGCCAAAAAGTAATATTTTCCCCTTTGTTTTCATCCTTTATTGGAAATAATTTTATTGCAAGTTTATTTATTGTACAATGTGACTGAGATTTGGAATGAGAGTTTTGATTCTTATTTAAAAAATCATTACTATATCTTTGCAAATTATATATATGAGTACATCATTGCTCATTCTTCTCTTCTTCCCTTCTCCCATGACCTCCACTCCTTCTCAAATTCGTAGCCTCTTTTCCTTTATGGTTGTTGCATATCTATATAATATGAAAATATATAAATAAAACCTGCTGAGTCCACTTAGTGCTGCTTGTGTGTATTTAATTTCAAGGCTGACCAATTGATAGTGACTAATCAATTTGGGATTCATACCTAAGGAAGACTAATTCTTCTTCTCTCCACAGTTGTTAGTTGCTTGAAGTTCTGTGTAAGGGATGGGGTGCAGCGAGACTCCCCCTTCCATGTTAGCATGCCTACTTGTGTTGTCCTTGTTAAGGTCTTGTTTAGAGAGCCATATTGTTGTGGTATTATAGCTTCCCTGTCATTTCTAGGAGACAGTCTCACAGTAGACTTCCTGGTCCTCTGCCTTTTAAAATCTTTCTGGCCCATCTTCCCCAAGTTCCCTCAGCCTTTGGTGTGGTGATGTAGATATATCAGTTGGAGCTGGACACCCCATAATCAGTTTTGCCTTTTCATTTTATCAGTTGAGTCTTTCTGTAATGCTCTCTGTTTTCCATAAGGAGAATCTTCAGTGAGTGGTGAGAGCTACACTTATCTGTGGATATAAAAATATGTACTTAGAATATAGTTAAGGAATTAAATTGGTTTAGGAAAGTATAGATTTAGGCACTAGTAGGCTCTCCTCTAAGACCCTTGGCCTCATTAACCCCAAGTAATTGTCTGGGTTTCTAGATCCAGGCATGATTTCCTCTCTGTATATTGGGCCTTAAGTCCAATTAGACAACTGTTGTCTACCACCAAGATATTTGGTTGTACCACCTACTGATCCATCTACAACATCTCCACACCAAAGGCTGAGGGGACATGGGGAAGAGAGGCTAGGAAGATTCTAAGAGTCAGAGGACCAGGAAGTTATTCTGCCATGTAAAGTTCAATTTTTCAACTTTACATTCTCTGTAAAGCAGGGCAACAATCCCTATGTTATAGTACTCATTTGTAGTATTTTAATTCATGTGCATTAAATAGGGTTAATGAGTATTTAGCAGACCATAAGTGTTCTCCAAAAGTCATCATCATTAGAGGCAACTTTCTAACTTTTCAATTCTTAGATGAATAACAAGACTTTTTGCTTATTAATTCAGTGTCTGGCTTTCTAAAGGATTGAAAGGTGCTTTGGAATACAGATTAGACTTTACCTCTGAATAACTAAATAACACCTTCAGACGACTAAAAATAATTTATCTTTCAGAGTTAGCCACAAGAAAGGAGGAGGACAAGTCATATTGTTTTAGGTGCAAATATTTGTATAGGCTTTGTTCCCTCATCTGCATTGTGTGCAACCTTCAGGGACGTGTGGGCCGGTGGTATCTGAATCTTAAACTCAGATATGTCTAAAGGTGCACCATGGTGATCCCTATGTAGATATGGTTCTGGAGACACCTGTGGTGCTACATAGATCTGAGTGCTGTATGCACACTAGACAAGCGCTCTACCCTTGATCTCTCAGACAGTTCAGCAATAGATGGGGAAGCCTTCCTAGGAGCAGGGCAGTTTGGAACCAGCTGTGGTTGGTCTTGTGGTCAGGATTCTCCAACCAGAAGTGCCTTTACAGAGACATTCATTTAAAAGAATTAGCTTCCATAACTGTGGAAGTCTGACAAATCCAGAATCTGTGGGGAACGCTAGAGGCTGTGGAAGAAGTGCAGTGTTGGTGGTCTATTAACTGTCAGTAGAACAGTCCACTCTCTGTGAGAAGAAAAGTCTTTTCCTGAGAAAAGATTGGACTGATGAAACAGGATTCACTGACAAAACAGAATAGAGTTTTTTTTTCCACTCAGAATCTATTAATTTAAACATTAATCTCACAAAACAGTACTGCCACAGAAATACTTTCTGAACATACTTCCGTATATATTAGCCTATTACTTGTGTCACATAAAACTAGACCACCCCAGAGTAGCATACACAGGATCCATGACTTGGATGACATAGAATGCATAGGTTTGATTTTGTTCTTGGCTCTCATTTTCAGCTTACTTTGATGTCTGCAAATGTAGATACCTCATATCCATTCAATTACACCGTCAGTCTTTCTTTTTATGTCCTTTGTATATACTTATTCGCATGAACACACACGCACGTATGTATGTATGTGTGTATGTATGTATACTTATACTTTGGGGGCTCTTTCTAGAAGTCTACAGAATACCTTGATTCCAGCCTTCTGAAATTGTCTCCTTTAGTTTTCTGCATGGTAAACTTGGCTTCCACATTCCTAGCTTAAGGTGAACACACATGGAACTGTTAGTGTCTTGAAATCTCTCTTTAGCTTGTATATTTCTGGAAGCTATTGGCCACCCTGGGATTTTC
Organism: Bramus lutescens; assembly: GCA_001685075.1. Lineage (NCBI taxonomy): Eukaryota > Metazoa > Chordata > Mammalia > Rodentia > Cricetidae > Bramus > Bramus lutescens. The sequence continues at coordinate 313,823 of LOEQ01000983.1, read as the reverse complement.
ATGACCTATTTCAGATCTTTCTGGTCATCAGCAACAATTTTCACAGAACATTGGATCTGATACAGCATGTCTCTGTGTTTTGATTTGCACTCATTTATTTTCAGGCTATTCCTGACCCCTTTGTGCTCTTATCAGCATTTTATGGGAGGACTAATAATTAGATACAGTGCTATTCTTTTAATAATTGAATATGAGTGCTGTTTGTGACCTACAGAGCATCATTCTTATTTTGTTCCATTGTGGCTTTTGTTCGCAGAGGCCTGTGATTTTCAAACGTGTTGTTAGGATAGCCATTTGTAGAGTTGTTTCCATGGTGCTCACATCCTGCAAGCTAGTCATCCTCCTTGATCCTCTATTCCTGCAAGTGCTGCACTAGCTCTTCAGCCTTTCAGATGGGAGCTGATCTCCTGGGATTTAATTCCAGATGTGACTTTGCAGCTTGCCACGTGCCTCTTTGGGGTGAGGCCGAGGCAACTTCTTGCAGGTTTTTGCACAGATGTGCTTTCATTAACACTTTTAAATATCATTATATGTCTATTTGTTAATATTCTTCTCTAATGACAGATTTTTTTTCTTCTTTTGAATAATTTTAGGACTCAAACAAGTAATTGTAGTTTAAAAATTACAGCAACCGGGTGGTGGTGGCACACACCTTTAATCCCAGCCCTCAGGAGACAAAGGCAGGTGGATCTTTGAGTTTGAGGCTGGCCTGGTATACCCAGTGAGTTCCAGGACAGCCAGGGTTGTGCAGAGAAACCCTGTCTCAGAAAAAAATCTACAGCTAGTAATTTCCTTGGTAATACTTTAGTTGCTCGGAACATTACAGAAAAAAGAGGCACCTGATTTCTTCTGATTTGAAAAGAGAAATTTAAACCAGGAGGCTTTTAGTCTGTGAATATAACATTTCAAAAAAACACTACCAGTATTATGGGAACAATAAAGTCTGATTCATCTAATAGCTTTCTCTGACATTTATCCTTATCTTTCTATCATAGATACATATTAATATATAGTTATTCTCTTTGAAAAGGGTATATTCTTTTCCTTTAGAATATATTGGCTTTTCAAATACAACTTCCACAACCTCTTGTGTATTGTAAAACAAGATTCTTGAATTTTCCTTTGAAGCACAGTATTTAGAATCTTATGATCAATAGCACATTTCAAGCCTTTAATACAACCTGATATCTGTCAATCAAATCATAAAGTAGTTTTCTAAGGTAGAGACTACTTGATTTCAGTACCATTATAACAGACTAATCAATCAATATTTCAAAATACAGGCTTTTGTAATGAGATTTTATATGGGTATTGATTTTAATTTCTGTATTAACATACAGAGCAAGTGTTCTCAAACTTAGGCAATTCGAAATACTGTTCTTGAGGAAGATGTTTGAAACTTGCATTGCTTTTTCTCAAGAGTTGTAATTATAAATGACAAGCTCCCAGGCCCACCCCCACAAGCCTACTCCTACCAGGACTTGGAAACAGTGTTCTAATAGGGTCTGTGAGTTCCTCCTTCACTGAAGTCATTCTAAGTCCTGCTGCTGTGTTTTTCTGGCCTTGGCCCTTGAGTGTGAGGGGTCTGTTTCACAAGGCATATTGGCTATGGGTATGTGCTTAGGGCAGAGGGGAGAGTGAGAGAATGCTGCAGATGAGTGCAGGTGACATTCAGATGCAGAAGTTTCAGTGCTTGCAAGGTTGTTACCATCAAGGCACAAACTGAAGGAAGCTGCTGCCTCCAGGATCTTGGGAGGTCTGTGTTGATGTCCTCCCCTTGGCAAGGTTCTGTGCGATCAACACTGGAGCAGTGGGTGTGGCTTTCTGTGGGTCACCTTGGGATGATGGCTAGAGTGTGTAAAGCATCTTTGCAACTGAGAATAAGGTCTCAATGTTTATTATGAGGTACGTTTTATATGCTTTAAGGATTTGTTCCTCCAGGCTTTGAACTTTGCTTTTGTTTATTTAGCTTTCTTTTGCCCCCTTCCTTTACTTTTATAAATTAGTTTATATGTAAATAACAGTCTCTATTCCTAAGATATCAGTTCTTCCCAAATACATACATACAACATATCTCAAATGAAAATAGCAAACCTGGTAAACTTTCACACATGTGTGTATGTATTGTATGGTATGTGTTAGTATGTGTATGTTTATAGCATATATGTATGTATAGCTACATGTGTATGAGATTATATATATGGAGCTCTCCAGAGCATCTAGGCTAGTAGGCCAGTGAGTTTGGATATTCCCACCCCCTACTTCTCCAGTGCTGGAATTACAGATGCACTGTACTGTTCCCAGCTTTTTTTTTGTGGGTGCTGGAGATCCAAACTCAGGTCTCCTGTGTAGCAAGGACATTATTGACTGAACCGTCTCTCTAGCCCAAACTTGGCAAACTTCTAAAATATAACATTGAAAAGCGTATGTGATCTTAATGTAATGATGAACTTTTAGTTACAACAGCAAAAGCATCATCAATGAAAGAAAAACATCTAATGGAACTTCATTAACAATTTCTACTTTATGAAGGTGACTGTTAAGGAAATTTCAAAAAGGCACAGACTAGGCCAAAACTTTATAAAACATGTATGTGAAAAAAGAATGCAATCTGAAACACACAAAAACATTGTAAAATCTAACAAGAGAACAATTCAGTTAAAAAGCCGGTAAGTGATCTGAATAGACATTTTAGCACAGAAGATATATGTGGGAAAAAGAAGATGAACATGAGAAGTATGCATAAGGCAGGAGGCTCACTGTAACATGTCTAGCAATTTTTAGATTTGAAGTCATGAACTTCTACTATACTGCTATCATAATGGGTAAATCTGAAATACTTGACAGTATTAAATGCCAACAGAGATATGGAGTAGCAAAATATTTTGTTCATTGCTGGGTGAAATATTTTTCTTATAAAACTGAATGTAATCTTTCTGCATGACCCAGTGGATATGCTTCTGAGTATTGACCAAAATGGTCTGAACAGCATCCACACAGAAACCTTCACATTAATGACTGTGGAAGCTTTAGTCATAGTTGTTGAAAAGTGGCAGCAATAGGAATCCTTGAATAGACAACTCAATAAATAAACCTTGGTATATTGATATCATAGGCTCTTATTCAGTAATAAGAGAATTGACCTATTTAAGCTTGAGGAAAAAGCCTGGATAATAAGGTGAGAATAAGGCAATGGCAAGAAGCTGTATGTCTGAGTACAGCCCTATCTTATTTTGCAAACAGTAACACAGTGGAGACGGCGAGAAAGGCTTGAGAGGGAGGATGAATGTGGAGCACACAGCATTGGTAAGGCAGTGAAGTTGCTCTGTGTCACACTGTAGAGTTAGATCCACACCATCATGGATTTGGCAAAGCCTGTAGAAGTGTGTGATGTAATAAGTGGATCCAGTTGAAGCAGTTAATTTTATTTCAATATTGGCTTATCACTTACAATAAATATGCTAACACCAGCCAATGCAGATATTAATAATTGTGTCAACTTTGGGCCAAGGAAAGAAAGTAGATATTTCAATTAATTTTTTTGTAAACCCAAAATTGAAGTATGGAAAAGCAATAAAATGCTTAGTAAACAAAACAAAACAAAACAAAACCAGAAAACACTCCCCTAATACAACAGGTTAATGATGGGTTACTCTTTCAATAGTTAGCAAAGTCAGTTATTTTTCTATTTCATAGTTCTTTTTGTTTTTTTTGGGTTTTTTTTTGTTTGTTTGTTTTGTTTTTCAAGACAGTATTTATCTGTGTAACAGTCCTGGCTGTCCTGGAACTTGCTTTGTAGACCAAGCTGACCTCAAGCTCATTACCTCTCAAGTGCTGAGATGAAAGGTATGCACCGCCACTGCCCAGCTCATTGTTCTTTTAAAATATGTTTTTTTCTATTTATTCCCTCTTTTCAACATTATTATTTCTGATTCATTAGTACATATTTTGAATATAGGAAACTGAGGGAAGAAAGATTTCTAAAAGGTAACTTTGCTATGATAGTAATATATATGCATATTTTGCCTTATTCAGTAATAACCAAGTATTTTTACACATAGTTCCAGTGGCAAATTAAAAGCTTACAGTCTAGTGGCAATATAAATAAAAAAAGACTTTTTGTGATTTAGTAAAGACTTTTGAGTTCATTGTAAATGTTAAGGGGAAACAATTGGAAATGTTTGGTCAGGGATATAATAGCTAATATATATTTTAGAAAGGTCTTCTTGACTGCCACATGACCACCCAACAGACATTAATAGAAAGCAAGCACAGGAACTGAAAATAGAAGCCAACTCATGTCTCCATACAAGAGACAATGGCCATTTTGCTTTGGTTGCTCCTCTTGCTTAGCTCTTGTTTTCCTCAATGTGCTGGGTGATAGCCAACAGCTCATATACACAAGCAGACAGTCTGGTTTGAAATTCTGATGCCATCCCTCTCAAGGAGGGTGATGAAATCCTGGTATCAAACCTACCCACATCTGATTAGTTCATTGGGCATAATAGCACCTATATCTTAGAAGTGTGAGAATTATATAAATCAACTCACTAGGAGTCTGGGAAATGTGGATTCTGCTACACAGTAAGCATTGGGAGTGTGTTCTTGATGATACTGACTTCTTGGTGTTATTGAGAATTCCATCACTCTAAAGGCATTGGCACAGTACGCTGTGACCATGTCAGCTCTGTAACCTTGCTAAAGGTTAGCCCTCTGTAAACAATGCCCTGTCTCATTCCTGTTGCAACTGTATTGCTAAAGCTCTTAATAAAAACTTCCATAAGTGCTGGGTACAATCTCTGCATGACAGTTTGTGGAACTGTTGTGGGTATATGCAATTAGTTTCCAGTATATATTACTTCACTCCAAGTTCATATTTTCCTGAAGATAAATAGTTATACTTTCAAAATTTTGAAATATGATTACAATTAGATATTATTTTGTTTAATATGTTCAACTTTACTACTATTCATATTTCAGCATGTGTTAGGTATGGATTTCTATGCTGTTTCTTTGCAGTTTAGGACTTCTGTTTTTCTAGGTTTTTTTCTTGTATTTTGCCATTATCACACCTTGTCTGTCTGTCTATCTGGCTGTCTATATATACACACATGTATACAAACATTTGTCAGCATTTCGACATAGGCAAATGTACACACGTCCAAACTTTCAGCTCTTACAGGTGAGCTACATCCTCATTGAAGGTGCTGACATGCCCAAAGTATGTGCAGTTCCCCTCCCTTCCTCTTTGCCTCAAATATTATTGCTTTTGGTCCTTGCTCATTGTTTTGAGATATGTAAAAACTTAAATAGTTGCTATTTTAACACATCATAATGAGCTCATTATATTTTGCAAATCAAACACAGGTCAAAGTAGTTGTGTTTTTAAACTAATTTTTACTTTTTAGTTTTATTTTCTTAACATGAAAAATCTCACGTTATTTCTTTCTCTATCTATATATCTATATCTATATATATTTAGTAATTGGAACTTAGCAAAAGGGCAGTCTAAATAGAGACTCAAGCCAAATTGTACTAGGCAGATTAGAAGAAACATGTATCTATATACACCTCATAAACAAGCTTCATCTTTAGGCTAATAGTTTCAAATGGGGAAAAGATAAAATCTGTATTGTGAATAGCTATAGATTTGGCTTAATAAAGCCAAAACAGATATTAGAAAGCATTTTTATTATGTTTCTTAAAATATTAAAGAGACATTTGTTGAACATTTAAACATTTTGCATAATGACATTTATTTTGTATGCACACATTCAAGTCCTATTTTGTAGTAGAGGCACACCATGGTTAAAAAGTCATGCATAAGCTTTAACAGCATGTGGTAGGCCAGGAGAGCATTTGCAGGGTACTCCTGAGCACAGCTCTGAATACTGAACTGTATTGCCTCCCTTCATTGGTAGAATGCCTTATTTCTCTACCTGAAACTGCCTCGAAAGATATAAAGAAATACCTCATCCATCTGCAGGAGAACAACCAACTACATTTATTTTTGGAAATAATAAGGGAGGGAAGTTGTTTTGCTCTATACATAGACTCTACAAGTAGAGCAGTTGTATAACATGGTCTGTGTAAATTACACTTTCTCCACGGTTCATTTAACTACTTGAGTTTGGTATCATTTCCTTTCAACATGAAGCACATCTGATGCAAATTTCCTGGGACACTCACTCTATTTGGGTTTTAGAAGCCACAGACCTCATTTGCAGATTTATGCACAATATGGCCATTTGGAATCATCCCACCCTTTATAAGTTTAACTTTTCCCTTTTACCGAGAGAGAAAACAATATGAGAAAACATTTATTGTACTTCTTCTTGTTATTATTATAACTGACATAGTGCATATGGAGGGACCCTCAGCCAGTTATCTCACCAGTGTGTAACGTTCTAAACTAATAGACCAAGGCAGATCAGAAACAAGTGTCTTAGCATGTGCAACCAAGTTCCTTGTGAACTGTTCCCATTGAAAAATATTCATTTAATACTCCTTTCCCCCTCTTTGAAATGGAAAAGTGTGTTTTGGGGGTTAAATGCAGCCTAGTTTGATAGTTTGCTCTTAAATGCTACAATTTCAAGTCATAATGTAAAATCAGTCATTCTTTGGGAAAGTAGTTAAATATTAGAAAATGACTTGATTTCATAACCTTTTAAAATTAAGTGAGAAATTTACTGGAGATTGTAATTCTTTTTTTTTAAAAAAAACATTTATTTATTTATTTATTATGTATACAATACTCTTGTCTGTGTGCCTGCAGGCCAGAGGAGGGCACCAGACCCCATTACAGATGGTTGTGAGCCAC
>LOEQ01000983.1:271181-282164 GCA_001685075.1 Bramus lutescens | reverse complement strand
CCAGACCTCATTACAGATGGTTGTGAGCCACCATGTAGTTGCCAGGAATTGAACACAAGGCCTTTGGAAGAGCCCGCAATGCTCTTAACCACTGAGCCATCTCTCCAGCCCCCCATTCTTTAGCTTTCTGAGAGTCTCGTAAGTACTTTTTCCCATTCTTTTAGTCTTAGCCTATCATTAAAACTAAGATAAGTTTCTTGTGGACAGCAGATATATGAGTTTTGTTTCTTTATTTGTTCCATCAGCCTGTATCTTTTGGTTGGAGAATTTAAGTCAGTGATACTTAAAGTTATTATTGTAATGTATGTATTAATTGTGGTCACAGTGTGGGTTTTTTATATTTTTGTTTTTGTTCTTATTGGTACTTTCTGTTTCAATAATGTCTTTGTATTTCCTTTCACAATCTCTCAGCTAGCCTTGTTCCTCTTTTGCTCCAAATATTCCTTCTATATTTTCTTTAGGTTTAGTTTGTTATATGTACATTTTAGGGTGTTTATATCTTGGAAAATTTTTCCTTTAATTCTGTGATGATGGATAGTTTTGCTGGGCTTATTAGTCTAGGGTGGCTATCATGAACTCTTAAGAGTTGGAATGTGTTGCTCCAGTGTCTTCTGGCTTTCAAAGTTTCTATTGTGAAATCAGCTGTTATTCTGATCAGTTTTTCTTCATATGTGACTTGCATCTTTTCTCTTGCAGTTCCCAATTCACTTTCTTTTTATGCATATTTAGTGTTTTAGCTATTATATGAGAATTTTATTTTCTGATCTTGTCTATTTCGTGTTCTGAGTGCCTCATTTCATATGGATATGCCTTTTCTCAGTTTGGGGAATTATTCTCAGATCTATTGAAGATCTGTTCTATGCCTTGACTTGGATGGAATTCTTCTCCTTCATCTATCTCTTTAATTGGAAGGTTTGGTGGTTTGGTTTTATTTGTTGTGGTGTTCCACATTTCCAATATGTTCCCCCCACCCTCTGTGTGTGTGTGTTTGTTTGTTTGTTTGTTTTAATTTTAATATTCCTTGCTTATGTGGTCTAGATCCAATACTTTATCTATGAGTTCTGCTATCCTATCTTCTTGATTCATTTTACTTGTTAGGCTTTCTTTGAGTTTATTGTTAAATTATTTTTTTCAATTTTATCTTCATTTCAGCTTGAGTTCTTTTCAATGTTTTATCTCCTGATTAAATTCCATTCTAAACTCCTGGATTATCTCCTCATTTTTGTCAACCTTATGTTTGTGTTTTCATTGGCCTCACTTAGGCATTTATTCTCCTTAATTTTATTAAGATATTTGTTTCTTCTTTAAACTCCTTAAATTCTTGGATAAAGTTTATGATTATTCTTTTAAATTCCATGTTCTAGAGTTCCTGTAAGTAATTCTTATTGACAAACATTTCTGCAGGATTAGTAGGTTTTGGCAAGAAGGCACTGACTTTGCATGTTTTTCGTAATTTTTAAATGGGATCTAGGCATGTGGACTTCTTTTGTTATTTCTGAGTCTGTTATTGACAGAGAAGCTTGGGACAGAAAAGAAGATGTATGGGTGAGTTGAGCCTAGAGATTTGAAATGGCATGGGTGGAATGCAGTCAGGTGGACTGAAGGGACTCTGGGCCAGTATATAGGATGTGCCTCCTGGTACAAGTCTGTAGTGTGTGGAAGATCTGATCTGACATGGCTTCGCAGGGCCCTGTGGATTAGAGGATAGGTAGAGGTGGTACTGACAGAAGCCCAGACAGTGGTTGGTTGCCGGTAAGGGAGACACTGTGGGTTGGACCCAGGCTAAATATGGCGAGTTTTACAGGAGGCATGTTGGGTGATCAGGAAGATATATGAGGCTAGCCCCTGCAGAAGGAAGTGGGAATTCTGGATAGGTGAAGAGATTGAATGCAGTAAAGAACAGGCTTGTGGTTGGTTGGTGGTAGGTAAGGTAGGTAAAGGCAGAAAACTAGAGATAGTCCTGGTACAGGCTGGGTGATCAGACTAGGTAAAATCTAGATCTGGCTGGTTGTGAAGAAAATGTTTACTAGGAAGTCAAGGTGATGGTAGACCCTGGTTTCCATCTTTACCTTTTTTAATGTGGCTAAATCTTATATAGAGAAGATTTGCTTCTGTTTTTGCCTAACAATCGTCCCCAAACTAGCTTTTAAAGATCACCTTAATTTCATCAAGGTTTGGGTTACTGAAAGCAGCCTTTCATTTCTTGAGTTGGGCAGCCCATTTCAGATTTGTCTTTTCTGTTAAGGCTTCCTTATGGAAAGTGTGTTTTGATTAGTTCCCTTCTACTTGTTTGATGGCATATTTCAACTTTATACCACTTGAAGTTCCAGACTCGTTTAAGTTCTATTTATTTTCATAACCTAGCAGCTGTCACTTCAGAGTCTAAGTCCTGTGCTTGTTCATCCAGGGATCAAGTCATCTTTTCTAGTTCACTCTTTCAAGTCTACTTTTGTCTGGGTCTTTTCTATGCTCTCCTCAAACCATTGTTTTAATTTCTCCCATGATCATCTAATTGTTTTTAGTATAATGTTTGATCTTATATAATCTTCTCAACTATTGCCAAAAGCTTTAATGAAGACCCAATTTGCTACCAAGAAAATACTGCAGGAATTTGAAATAGAAAAAGTCTCAAATATAGTGGGTGTTCATCTGAGTTTAAAAGAGACCATTAATGTGAATATTTCATAAAGGATGATTGAAATCTACTGTGAACATTTAAATGGATGCTTTTCTTTTCATAACCAGGAGCCAAGTCTAGAAAGATACTATTAAGATACTGCCTTTCTGAGGTATAATTAATTCATTATACCCCATAGCTGTAAGAATATTGAAAAACAAATTTCTTTAAATCTTATATCATTTTAACCCTCCTAACTTACATTTTGAATTCTAAATATAGTATTGGGGTTGGAGAGATGGCTCAGTAGTAAAGAGCACTGACTGCTCTTGCAGAAGATCTGAGTTCAATTCCCAGAACACACATGGAAGCTCACAGCCACCTGTAACTCCATTTCCAGAGGATCTGACACTGTAGCTTCTATGGACACTAGGCACACACACAGTATGCACTCATATGTGTAGGCAAAACAATAGATATGAATAAAATAAAAACAATAAATCTGTAAAATATGGGTAGTATTTATATTCATTTATCAGGTTCTACTTTTGAGTAATTTAAAAATGCACACTATATGAAAAGTAAACTATAGAATAGATGAATTCTTCTTAATGTACTATTTCTTTTTAAATTTCTTTCTTTTAACTATTTAGGATTCCTTGTGGTTTTTACATCGTGCATCCTGATCCCATTCATCTCCCTGTCCCGTTGTATCTACCCTCTGCTCTTTCAATGTCCCCCATCCAAAAAGAATCTCATGGTGGAAGCTGTAGTGTGTCCCAGTTAGTCACACAGTATACCCTTTCGTCTATGTCTTTATTTGCAAGTGCTCATTACAATGAGTCATTGGTCTGACTCAATGCCTCTGGCTTCTGCTACACTATTGATACTGGGCCCTCATTGGGACATCTCTTGGATATCCTATTATTGCCTTGTGTCGTGGAGATCCTGCAGCTTTGAATCTCCAGTCCCTTCACATGCTCTAGCAGTTCATAGATGAGGTGAATGTTGGGGTGAGCCAACTCATAGCCCTGGTTCTGGACCTGGGTAGTAGCTGGATTGGTCAGCCCACCGGCTGGCTCTCCCTCATTCTTACTCGCAGGGCAAGCTCTCCATCATTGCTGAAGCTAGCTCACCCAATGCAGCAGGCAGCAAGGGGCAGGGCCAGTTCTCCTGCTATAATGCCCTCAGAGGCTTATCCACACCCATACCACAAAGGCCAGCTCTACTCTGTTGCCCAGGCCTCATGCAGGGCCCACTCTCCCAATACTGCAGCAGGTGAGGGACAGGGCCAGCTCTCCTGCTCTCAATTCTCTGAGGCCAGCCCTGCCACCTGCTGCAGGTGTTGAAATGCAGGGGGTAAGGGGACGGCATCTTTCCCTCACCCATATTGCCACATGACAGAGGAGTAGAGGGGTCGGGTTCTCACACTCATGCCCTCATACCCAGCCGCTGCTAAGAGGGTCAGTTCTGCTATGCTGCCCAGGTAAGATGCAGAGCCTGCTCTCCCAAGTGCAGCAGCAGGTGAGGGGCAGGATCAGCTCTCCCACTCACATGACCTCAGGGCCAGCCCTCTCACCTACCACAGGCAGCAAGGGGTGGGGCTGAGGCTTCCATGTGGCAGATGAGGGGTGGGGCCAGCTCTCTCACTCTCACTTCTCAGGGCTGTGCCCCTGTCAACAGGGTCAGCTCCACTCTGCTGCCCAAGCAAGATACAAGGCCTGATCTCTTAACAATATATAGGAAAGAAAAACCTTCAAAACTTTAAATTTTAATATATAAAGAGCTCTACAATTTATTGATGATTTATAAATCAACCATATTTTTATTTTGTTACACACGTAATTATCTATTTTGAGATTTTTTTGTAATTAAAGTTGGTGGCTAATTATAATTTAACCAGAACCAATAATTTTCACATTTTATTTCAAATCTGTATATTAAAAAACATTTAACCTCTATACACTTAAAACATTTTGAAGTTGAAATTATGTATGTGATGAATTAAAATTATATATGTAAATATCAAAATAAAAATTTATTCTTTTTCCACCCTCCCTTTATTTATGCAATTAAAATAATTTGAAAAACAATGAAGAAAACCAGAATATTCTACACTTTAGTATTATGTGTGAATTCAAGTAGTTTTAACCTTATATAATTTCAAAATTTAATTACTCTTTCTGTGCCAATTAATTGTGATGGTTAAAGTTCTATCTTTTATAACTATTTTACTTTATTTCTATAGTTCAAATGCTTATATTTTCTTTGAAAATATGGTCCAGTTTACAGGGGATTCTCCATATACTTACACATAACTGGTGGAAACAAAGAAAGACGGACTATCTGCTTGTTCATGTATCATTAACCAAATATTTATTATATAATTGTATATCCTAGATGCTAAGGACCCAAAAATGAACCAAACCCATTTTTTTTTCCTTCAGGGGGTTGCTGCCCTGGTGGGGCTGGAAACAAAGGAAAGATAGTCCCAGATGGCAAACCCAGAAGTGCAACTCTAGGCTTTACCAGAACGAGCCATGAATCTCCCTATTCTAACCTTTGTGGCATAGAGGCTTGGGTATGTGGAGAAGTAGGGGCCTCATCTGTCTGCCCTTTGTTTATGAGGAGCTGGAGAGAGGCAGTGGGGAAACTCATGAATCAATCAACTGTGTGGAACAGCATTCCAATGAGTTGTGTAAAAGCGTTGGAAAGAGTCTGAAGTTCCTTAATTCATGATTCTCTAAAAATGGCTGAGGCCATGTCTGCTTTGCTGTTGCCTAATCAGTTCATGAAAGATAGCTTGACATTTTCTTGCCTTGTGTCCATCCTCAAATTATGTTACTCATTGTATTTGTATCCAATCTTAGAAATGCATAAAAAGAGTGCTATTGTGTACATGTGTGTGTAGAAATAGGGGAACAGATGGGCCTGGGTTTCTGTAAAAAATAATCATTGTGCCGTCTTGTGTGGAGGAATGTAACAAACGAAACTAGCTAAATGTATCCATGGCACAAGTGGGTAGTGTCAGAATTGAGGGATGTAGAAGATTTTTAGTGCAAAGGAGCACCATTGTAGTGGTATCCCCCCCCCCATGCTTTCAACAGCTCTAAACACCTTTGGCTAGGAACTGGCATGCTGGGATTGAGGGCACACGGATTGCGTTCAGGCTGCGGGGATTGGGTTGTACTTCTATGATTGCTTTAGAGAGCATCCTTCTTTGTTCCCTGCTTTCTATGTCTATAAAAGGTGACAATAACAATACCTGTCTTGTAGGGCATTGGCAACATCAAATATGTATGAGGTTTCGAGCTGAGTATTGGGTGCGCGGTCAGGACTGCATTAGTGATATGAACTGCCAGGAGCACACACCGAAGAGGCCTGAGAGTTGGCTGTGGCTATGTAGATCACTTTAAGGTATTCTTTCCTGGCACTTTTCCTTTGTAAGAAGTGAAGAAGTATTTGACTTAAGGGGGCTTAGGACAATACTTGAGGAGGTCTTCAGAGCAACATCATAATGAGATGAACATTAGCTGGAAGTCAAAAGGTCTGTGTTACTGTGTCCAGCCTGTACTCAGGGATGAGCAACTGAGAGGATTGGCAAAGCAGGTACAGGGCTTGACAGGTTGTTTGGTCTTCTGCCAAGTGTTTCGATTGATCAGAAAGTACCAAAATGTTTAGCTGACAGGAAAACAAGAAGAAACTGCAGCATCTGTTAGCAAATGAAGTTGGTAGTGACCTTGAAATATTAGGAAGTGAGGACTTTTTCCTTCAGTGTGGAAAACAGGGATTGCACTGAAAGATTAGTTGGGACTTGTAGCAAAGTCTCTTTCTTCTGTTATAGCATTTTCACTTTTAACTAAAATTTATCCTGTTTTCTGGTTTTGCTTTTAGTATGATGTTTTTCTTATCCTGCTTATGAAGTCAGAAAACTTGCTTTATAGTATTCATTAATTATCAACAAGCAGTGCTTAATATTTATAGTCCCAGCCCAGCATAGTGTTGCATGCCTTTAACCCCAGACCTTGAAAGGCAGACACAGAGGCAGGAGAATCTCTGTGAGTTCAAGGCCAGCCTTTTCTACATAGTGAGACCCTGTATTGAAAAAAAATAAAATTTAGAATTCCAAGTATCTGATCTCATTATTAATATATCTGTACTCATATGTTTGTGTATATGTGTGTGTATAATTGGAAACAGCATAGAAGTGAGAGTCTGGAAACCCACTTTCTAGCTTTTGTTCCTCTCTCTTGTACCATTTGCATATATTGAACCAGAACTCTATTATTTAGAACATATTCTTTCCCTTCCCCTTTTCTCCCGCCTGCCCTCAAAAGACAAGACTAAGAAGAGCAAATGTTTCCTTGATAAAGACATAGGAAGTGGAGCAAATACATGGAAAGATAGAAAATAATCTGATGCTTTGAATTAACTGTAAGATGTGCAGGACCTTCAACATAGTGGAGAAAACACACTAGGCAGAGACACAAGTGTTGGAGGCTCCTGTAAGGTTGCAGGCAGTGGAAAGCCCTGGAAGTACTTTGTACTCTGATAGTAGACTAAGGTGATAAAATGTACATAGTAAAGGATGAGTGGGTTAGAAAGGGTGGATGTGGTCTAGGATGGCTTCAGGGGTTCTGGTTTGGGTGTTTGAATCTATTGTGCTATCATCCAAAAGATATCCAAGAGGAATAAGGAGAAAAGCCAACTACTGTGATTTTAAGTAATGGGATTCCGGTTTCTTTGGAAGATCTACATGGAACTATTCTTGTCAGGCATTTATGTCTCCAACAATGAGAAGGAGGCTTTGTTGATCATCCCAGTTTGTTACCTCTTGAAAAAAAATGTAGTATAGAAAATCACAGAAGTGAGTTATTATTTAGGAAGCATAAGTGTTCTGTAAGAGAAATTAAAGAAGGAGTTCATGAGTTTGAAACTGAAACAATTCTCAGGGCTAACAAGGTTCATGAAAACATACATTGGAAGAGCTCAGATGTCGCAGAGGTCAGAGAATTTGCCTAGTAAATCATTGACCAGTCATGGGAGCAGACATCAGTGATAATCATAACAGAACATGTGTTAGAGTCTTAGTGAAAATAGAAAGTCTATAGCAAGATATAGAGGAATACAACTTTATTATGTGTACTCCTAAAACTGAGTTTATTTTTTATTTCTGGGGGTATTACAATATAATTATATTATTTCTCCTTTACCTTTCCTCCCTCCAAGTTGTCCCCAAAATTCCTCCTTGCTCTCTTTCAAATTCATGGCCTCTTTAAAAAAATGGATATATATTTATATCCCTACATTCATAAACACAACTTGCTCAATCTACCCAATGTTACTTGTATGTATGTTTTTAGGGATGACCATTTGTTATTGCATAACCAACTGGTGTGCTCTTCCCTGGGAAGGCTATTTCTCCAGTGCTCACCATTCCTTTTGCCTGTAGCTCTTCACGTAGGCTTGAGGCCTCACGGGATTTCCCTCATTCATGTTAACATATCTTTTGTTGTTGTTCTTGTTCAGCTCATATTTAGGCTGTCTTTTTGATGAGACTATATTGGTGCAGCTTCTGACATTTCTAGAAGACACAATCTCACAGAAAACTCCCTATTCCTGTTTCTTAAAATCTTCCTTTCTTCTGAATTGATCCTGAGTTGTTTTATGGCTTCACAACTCTAAATTTTTATTGGTTGTAGTTTTCTGTAATGTTCTCTGTATGTGATGGAGGGGTGAAGACTATACTTACCTATGGATATAAGGACAAATATTTAGAATGTATTTAGCAATTATACTGGCTTACTAAAGTGGTGGTTGCAGATTCTCCTCCTAGGTCTATGACTTAGGCCCTGGGTCATTGACTAGATTTCCAGTAAAAGGCTTGATTTCCCTCATGTTGGGTAGGTCTTAAATACAGTTGGATGGAGGTCTGTTGCTTTCCACCAAGGTTTTCATTCTACTATTGTACCCATAGGGTTATAGTGTCATGCTGGTTGTTGTGGTTCTCATAGGAGTCATAGCTGGATAGGACTGAAGATTTCCCCCCTCCTTTGGAAGCTCACCTGGCACCTTCTGATACCATGAAAACTAGTCCTCAGGGAGGAGGCACTCACATCAGTTTCAGCTCAGTGGTCTCTGGGCTATAAATCTGAAGTCCAGGGTATCTTTAGCAATATGGATTTACCTTAAAACTAAGGGATTCTGAGATGAAGTAATGGTATAAATGTGGTAGTTAAGAGTACAGCATGTGGTTGTCTGGTAACTGCAGAGAAGGTGGGATTCATGTGTAAGAGAAAGACTGCATAGAGAACGATCAGAGATTGGGTTGTAGATGAAGGATATTTACAGCAAAATGAGTTTGAAAGCAAAGTAGAGGTCATAGATAAATAGGTCTGCGGGAGGAGGGATCATAGCAGTATGGGGAGTAACACTGCTTAGAAAATGATGGAGGAGACTCGATTGCACTGGGCAGCTTACAGTAACTTTAGTGCAGAGTCCATGTGTGATGGACCAGCTGACCTGAGAATTCCTGCCTCTGTGGCTATTGAAAGATTCCTGCAGAGTAACTAGGGCTCAGCCAAGGTGTTATTTGTCACTGTTTCCTTCCTCCCTAGGTCTTCATGCAAATACACTAGCATGATCCAGTGTTTGGAAAGTTTCCTATTTACACTTCTCATTCCCTTTGGGGGTGTTTCTGGGGAGCACAGTGAACAGAAGACCATGTATACAAAAGCACAGAGAGTATTTCTTTAGCTCTGAAAATGAACCTGAGTTAGTGAAGCTTCGTGGATCATCTTAATTCCCTGATGAAGTATTCAGTAAGATGTTGCTGCTGATGGTCTTGATTGGAGGGCTGGAGGAGGAAGACAGGAATAATGAATTAGTAACTTGACTAACATCACTAGTGGCTTTCTCAAAATATACTAATACTCACATATAAGATTTTTTTTGTTTTTTACATTTTATTATTGTGAAATGTTATGGACTCCTCAGAATTAGAACTGATTGTGATTTTCTTGTGTGTTGATCTGTTAAATGCCTTCTGAGATTCAGTGACATCTGGTAGATCCTGCTCTTGTTCTCATCTACCACTAATTATGTTCCATACATTAAACATTCTGTCTGCTTGTTTTTACTTTATTGAGCTTTTCTCGTACAAATCTTTTTTTCTAAATTCCTCTTTCTTCTGTCTTCGGATTTACAGAATACTGTTTTTTTTTTCTCCAATATCTCTGCTAAGTATTGCATATAATGAAAGATTACCTGACTCTTTTATGTCATATGGTACAAGGACAAGTCTCTCAACTTCTTCGTCTGCAAGTTTAGAATGAAGAGTCAGGCCAAGAGATTTCATCAGAATGTTGTGAAAGTCTTTGGTTTTGGCTTCTTTTTTTTCAGAGGAGTAAGGGCAGGGAAACAGGATACAGAGATCTGCCTCTCAAGGTAGATTCATCTCGTAAGCTTATGAACTTTCTGGCTTCAGTTGCTGCAAAGCCACTGTGGTATCAACATCTGTGTGTTTACTAGATTAAAAAAAACATACAGATTGTGTTCATGGTGCAAAGATTAAATACTGTCTATGATAAATTAGCAGAATATTTAGTTCCCTGGCATTCATTATCTTCTGTGTCTCTGACACATAAAATACAATAAAACTTGAGAAAAGACTATTATTATAACTCTCTGTCTCCCTGTCTCTCCCCCTTACTCTTTCAAACAAATCACATATTAGGAAACCTTGAAGTTTTTCTTGTTATGCCTACAGAACATGAGGATGGTTTTATCTCATATAATTGAAATGATTGTTTATGTGTTAAATTGTATTATATGTGTTATATATTCTAATATAACTGTTTATTTGTATTTCTTTATTTGAGACAGGGTCTCACTGTGGCCCTAGCTGGCCTGGAACTCTCTATATAGACCAGGGTACCCATGAACTTGCAGAGATCTACCTATTAGTGTCCCAAGTGCTGGGATTAAAGTGGATTTTATAGTCATGATAATCTTGGAAAATAAACGCAATTTCAAGTAAAAATTTCAAGTTTCTTTTCTTTTCCAGGCTATTTCTTTGAAGATAGCTACAATGTGTATTGAGTTTTTTAGAGAAAAGTAATACTTTTGCCAGGTCTTAATTATAAATTAGATACTGTATCAGATTTATCCCTAGGGGGAACAAATGAGTCAAGAAACTTATCTATCTGCCATTGATCCTCATGTGAAAAAACTAGCAAGAGAAGTCCAAGTACTTTCAAATTTCTAGGCAAATTAACTTAGTCTATAGTTGTAGTGATAGGGGAGCGGGCCTGCTTTTCGTCCCGCCCGGCTCCCGCACGGCTAGCTTATACCCCGAAATAACAACA
>LOEQ01000983.1:243515-259715 GCA_001685075.1 Bramus lutescens | reverse complement strand
AATTGAACTCAGGACCTTTGGAAGAGCCGGCAATGCTCTTAACCGCTGAGCCATTAAAGACTTATTTTTATTTGTGAGTACATGTGAATATCTGTTTGAGTGTCTGCCAGGTTAGTGAATGAATCCTTGGAGCTCAGAAGATGGCATCAGATCCCTTGGAGCTGGAGTTTCAAGCAGTTGTGAACCACCTGATGTGGGTGTTGGGAACTAAGGGGCTCAGGTCCTCTTGAAGAGCAGCAAGCATTTTTAACCACTGAGCCATCTGTCCATCTTGGTACCTGCCCACTTTATCTTTTACTAGGTTCGGGACTATCATTTAAGGCTTTGATCCATTTGGAATTGATTTTTCTGCAGGACGAGGGTTAGAGATCAACTTCCATATCTCTATGTGTTGATATCCAGTTTTTGTAGCACCATTTGTTGAAGATATGATTTTCCAATAATATTTTTGGAAGAACAATAAAAGATTTTTTAAGAAAAATTCTGTGAAGAATTAAGTTAGAATGATGATTATTATTGATTTTTATATTGCTCTTAATAAGATAACAATTTTCAAATATATGAGTGTGGGGGATATTACCTTCTGGTGTTTTTTTTAACTTCTTCTGTGTTTTAAATTTTTCATTGTATAATTCTTTCACTTTCTTGCTTAGTTTTATCCCAAGGTTTTTTGGTTCTGTTTTGATTTGTTTTGTTTTGCTGAGGCATTTGCTAATGGGAATGTTTCTATAATTTCTTTCTCAGTATGATCGTTGTTGGTATAGAGGAAAATTATTGATTTTCGTATGTTAGTTTTGTAGCCTGCCACTTTGCTAAAAGTGTTTATCATATCAGCTCCAGGAGATTCCTGGCAAAAGACTTTGGGTTTTCTCATGTATAGAACCATACCCTCTGCAATTAGAGACACTTAAACTTCTTGGTTTCTCACTTGTGGTCTTATTGACTTCTCTTGTCTTATTGCTTAGCTATTATAAGGCTTCAGTCTCTATATTGAACAGGGTGCAGAGAATGGGAATCTTTTCCTTCTTCCTGGTCTTAATGGGTATGCTGTGAATTTTTCTCCATTTAATAAAATGTTGACCATAGGTTTGTCATAATAGCCTTTTTATTAAGTTGAGATGTGTTTCTCTCAATCTTTAGTCTTGACAGGGCTTTTTATCATGAAAGGATTTTAGATTTTGTCAAAGGCCTTTTCTCTTAAAGACCTATTGAAATAATGATGTGCTTTCTGTCTTCAAGACAGTTTATATGATGAATTACATTTATTGTAATTCATAGTTTACATGAATTAACATGTTTAACTATCCTTCTATTTTTGTGTGAGAGCCAACTTCCCTCTATTTCTGTGAGAGAGCCAACTGGATCATTCTTGAATTTGGTTCTGTTGAGAATTTTGTATCTATGTTCAACAAGATTAGTCTGTGATTTTTCTCTTCTTTTTTCTTTCTTTTTTTTTATTGTGTGTTTGTCTGGTTTTAGAATCAGAATAATATAGACTTAAAAAAATTTGGAAGTTTTCAATAAGTTGAAGAGTGTTGGTGCTGATTCTTCTTAGAGTTCTGTACCAAATCCGTCTGGACCTGGGCTGGTTTTAGTTCTGAGATTTTTAATTACTTTTCTGCTCTCGTTGCTTGTTACACATGTGTTTAAATTATTTATTTCATCTTAGATTAAATTTGGTCAGTAATATGCTTCTAGAAATTTGTCTATTTCTTTCATATATTCTAGTTTACTGGATTATAAATTTTAATGTATGTTCTATAGATGTTCCAGATTTCATTGGTGTCTGTGGAGATGTCTCCCTTTTTTTTTCTTTCCTTTTCTTTTCTTTTTTTAACTTCGATATTTTCTTCAGGCAAATCTGGCTAAAGTTTTGTCACTCTTGTTTATCTTTTCAAGCAACAAACTTTTTTGTCTCCATGGTTCTTGGTATTTTTTTATTTGTTTACATATCATTATTTTTGTTTTGATTTTAGTTACTTCTCCCTGGCTACTGATTAGTGTTTCATTTGTTCTTTTTTTCCCTAAATGTTTTAAGGTAAATCATTTAGATTTAATTATCATTAAATTATTTATTTTAGATTAGTGTTTCATTTGTTCTTTTTTTCCCTAAATGTTTTAAGGTAAATCATTTAAATTTAATTATCATTAAATTATTTATTTGAGATCTCACTGATTTTTTTTTAAACTGTGCACCGAGGACTATAAAACTTCCTTCTGAGAATGCCCTTCATTGCTTTCCACAGTTTATGTATTCTGTGTCTTTGTCTTCATTTAATTCTGGGAATATTTTGATTTCACTTTTTATTTCTTCAATGACCATTGGTATTGGTTTATAGTCTTTATTCCATTGTGTTCATATAGAATATGAGGAGTGACTTCAGTTCTCCTTATTTGGTGAGACTTACTCATGTCATAATATATGATGTCCTTTAGGGAAATTCCCATAAGCCCTGAGAGCAGAGTATATTTTATGGTGTTTGAGTAGAATATTTCATAGATGTCTGTCAGGTTCATTTGAGCTTTGTTTTTTTTTTAAATTATAACTTGTTTATTATTGGTTTTTATAATGAATGTAGGCAATTTCAAGTATTATACATTTTAATATATTAAAATACAGTTTCATACGTTTCTTCAGCGATGATATTTTTCTGGATGTTTTGGGTTGACTTTGCCATTGTTATCTTTCAGAATCTGAAATATACCTTTCCAAGCCCTTCTGATTTCTAAGGTTTCCACTGAGAATCAGTAGTTATCTTATGGACTTGCTTTTATGTGTGATTTGGCCCTTCTCTCTTATTATTTTCAGTACGTTTTCTTTGTTCTATTAATTTTGTGTTTTAACTATAATGTGATGGGAGAGTTTCTTTATAATCTTGTCTACTTATTGTCCCTGCAATCCACTTGTATTTGGTTGTGCATCTTTTCTCTTAGATTTGGGGATTTTCTTCCATGCTTTTTATTGAAAGCATGTTCTATTTCTTCTCCACAATGTTTAAGGCCCATAGTTTAAAAACCTTATCTTTTGTGATAGTCTAAATATCATATATGTTATTTCCATACACTTTAAAAAATGTATCATTGACTTTACTAAGTAATCCAATTACACTACTTTGTCTTCAAGCACCGAGATTCTATTCTCTGCACTATCCACCTATTTGTGAAGCCTTCAGGAACCTGGTTTATTATTGAATGAGATTTTAAATTTAGAGAGATTCAGAAAATGAGGAACACATATGCAATTTTGGTGATATCTGCTGATATAAAAATTTGGAGGTGCTTCTATGGGGGCTATAGGTTCTTATATCCTGAAATACCTGAGCAGAAGTGGGAACTTTTTACTAGAAAAAGTCAAATTTCCTGAGAGGAGACCGCCTGATCAGAGTGAAAGGTTTCCTCTGTACAAAGGACTGGGACTTAAAACTTTTTAATATTTATTTGTTCTTTTAAATTTTATGTGTGTGTGTGAGTGGATGCAAATTTATGGAGGTCAGAGGGAAACACATGTGAATCAGTTATTTTTTTATTGATTTTATTGAGTACTACATTTCTCTCTGCTCTCCTCCCTTCCTCTCCCCTCCCCTTCAACCCACTCTCCTGGTCCCCATGCTCCCAATTTACTCAGGAGATCTTGTCTTTTTCTACTTCCCATGTAGATTAGAGTGGATCAGCTTTTTATTCCACCATGTAGGTCCCATGGGTCGAACTCAGGTCTCAAGCTTAGCAGGAAGTTCCTTAACAACAAGGGGCCATCTCAGTATCCCAAGAGCTGGAACTTTTATATTATCTTAGTGGGGGGTTTTGACTGATTTGCATAGCATGGGTTTATCTGCTGCATGAAGTTCTACATACAATTTTATGTGTCACTAAATGTCCACCCATGGTGTGGGATGCCCCTCTGTATGCTGTGAATATGTTTTATTACCATTGGTTAATAAAGCTACACTGGTGTATGGCAGGGTGGAATATAGCAAAGCAGGAAGCCCAAGGCAGAGACAGAGGAAGAAAGAAGGCTAAGTCTTGGAGACACCATGTAGCTACCAAAGGAAATAGATGCCAGAACATTACAGTAAGCCACAGCCTCATGGTGATACATAGATTAATATAAATGGGTTAATTTAAGCTGTAAGAGCTAGTTAGGAATATGCCTATGCCATTGGCCGAATAGTGTTATAGATAGTATAGTTTCTGTGTTATTATTCAGGTCTGGGTGGTGAGAAAATGAAAGCACAGTTTCCATTTACACCCTAAGGGGCATGTGATTCATTGTTCTTTGAAACAGGACTTTTTTTTTTTAACACTCTAGGGCTAGACATCTTAGTTCTTAGTTTTCAGCTAGTTTTCTTTTTTCTTATACCAGTTTTATAAGTCTGTCCAAAGTCTTCTAGACCTCACTCTTTACTCTATTCCCTTCCTTGGTGGGTCTGAGAATATAATAATCTTGCATAGCCTTAAAGCCACCAAATGTGTTGTTTCTTGCTAGAAAACTTTGAAGCTTTCCCTTATATTGAATATAAAATATTAGCTCAAAACTATATTTATGAAATGTCTAATGAAAGGAGTGTTCTGTAAAAAATAAGGCAGAAGGTAGAATGATGGTAACTATTAAAGCTCTGAAGGAAATAACACTAAAGGAGCCAGAGATTTCACCGTCAGGGATAAATTGACCAAGAAAAACATTGGTACAGATAGGTAGCCCATTTGAGTCAGGGGATTGGAGAGTGTGTATACTTAAGCTGAAACCCAAGATTAGAAAACTCTAGCAGCTCATAAAAACCAAAATGGGCTTTCATCTTATTTGGTACATTTATAGACCATAAGGCAGTTACAATCTTCCAGATAACTTTATTGGCTGATCTTTGTTTTTCCTTAAAAACAGCCCAGGGAAGCAAAGCTGTTGAATAGCAAGTTTTATAAAAGCTAACTGTTGGAGCGGAGAGATGGCTCCATGATTAAGAACACTAACTGTTCAGCCAGAAGACCCAGGTTTGATTCCCAGCACCCACTTGATGGCTCACAATTCTCTGTTACTTCAGTTCCAGGGAATCTGGCACTCTTTTCTGACCTCCAAGGGTACTGTATTCATCTGATACTCAGATGAATATACCTGCAGACAAAATGTGCATAAATATCAAATAAAATAAAAGCCCCCAAAAAGAATAGAAAAATTTTAAAGCTGTGAATCTAAATTCTTCTGAATCAACAATTGAAAGGAAAATTGTATTTTTATGTTTCCCCGAGGAAGAAAAAGTAGAAGTATCTTTCTAAAGTAGTAGCTCTGAAATTATGCTTTAAAGCCCAATGTGCTTTTGGATTAGGGCAGTAGGGGTAAGTTTTGAGTGTATTTTATAATGGCATTTATTACTTGGAAATATTCCAAACATTCACCAGTTAATTTAAAATTATATTAGTTTGTCCCAAAGATGATTATTAGGCTATCCTACCAACAGCCTCTACATGAATGTCACAGTTGTAAAAGTCACATTGCAGAGCAACCAAGGATCTATGAGTTCTTGAGCAGATGAATAAATCCAATGTTTCTGTGTCATGAAATGTACCATTAGAAGAAATGGTGTTCTCTTCCGTAGCAGGATGCTAACTAAAAGAAAGCAGACACAAAAGGCCATATACTATTTGACTTGCTTAAGTAAGTGAAATGTCCAGTTAGTAACAGAAGGTAGACTGATTAATCCTGCCAGGGTCTGGAAAGTGAGAAATGGAAAGGAGCATGAGCGGTTACATAGTTTCTGTTAAAGTAGACAGTGGTAATGTAGGAGTTTGTGCAGATACTTAACACCATTACATTGTATCCTTTATAATGGTGAACTTTAGAGCATATGAGATTCACTCAATAAACATAAAAACATTTTGCAACTAAACATAAATTATGTTTTTATTAAAAACTACTCTGTAGCTAAACAAAAGATCAGAGTCATGTTGCTCCACATTTTATTTAACCTTTTTTATTTAAATCTATTTTATATTTAACTGAAAATAATTGGTTTCTTTTGTTTGTTTCTGCATTAAATCTATTGTATTCATAGCATTTTGGTTGAAATATTTTTAATTGCCCCCATAGATTTATTTATTTAGAAAATAGAGGAATCTTACAATAGATTATTCACATAACTATGGAATGTTTTCTCTGACATATTAATATTTGGCATGTGGTGATTCTTAAAGTGTAGTTGGAGTTTATAGTCTCTAAGTGACATTGATTCAGCTGCAGTCATTCTTAGGCTGGACTGGACAGGGAGGACAGATCACTCACTCGCTCATGATGACTGGCAGTGGAAAGTGGAGTCCACGGGTTCTCAGCAGACTAGAGTGCCCTCATTTTCTTTGGGGGACTTGTCCATGTCCCCTGGGTTTCTTATAGGGTGCTGAATAGATAGTAGGAGGAAAATTCTCTAGCAGGATGGGGGAATCTGATGATGTTTAAAGACCTAACATCAGGAGTTAGTGTTAATTTCTCCACATTCTGTAGAACAGAATTGCCGTGTTTGAGGGCATGAAAATAGACTTCATATTTGTGAAATGCGAAATTGTCGAGTCATGTGGCGCTATGCTCCACTGTACAACCTCTTCTGACATTTTGAATGCTGTGAGCATGTGGGTGCTTGGTAAATATTATGATTAGATGTTGTTTTTATACTGTTGCAACTTATGCTTTGAAATTAAAAGCATCTCTAATTGGATTTTGTTTGAATTATTTAAAGTTTATTGCCAAACAAATAAATTTAATGAGAACAGAGTATTTTACAGCTTTTTATTATCCTCCCATCCCTTTTAATTTGTGACATTATGGTTTAGTTTTGTTGTTTATGTTTATTTACTTAAGAACAATTTCTTTCAATTTAAAAATAAAAAGTACAATATAAATAGAATGTTGAGTGTGTGTCTCAAGATCAATATGTTGTATCTAGAATAAACATGTCCACGTCCCCAGCATTGATTCTGCAAGAGTGACTTGGTTTTGTCTTTAAAGGTTATCTACTGGCAATACTTAGAAGGTACCACAGCTTAATTCATGTAGGAACTTAATTATAACCTTTGGAAGACATTAAACCTACAGTACATTAAGTAAATGTATTTCCTAATTTGGAGACCACACAAAGGTGAGCAAATATTCTTTCAAACTAGCTATGGACTTCACACTGTTTTTCATACATTCTGAACTTAAAATGCCCATGAAATGCCTTCCAAGTTTCCTGTAAGGCTGTCTGGGAAAGGTGATACTGTATGCAGGCCAAGGTTAGAAATCGTTACTTGTTATTAAGCATTTATGTAATTTGGGGATTTTGATGGCTATCAAAGCATGCTAAAAGCATCATTCTTTCAGTGGCCCCTACAAGTTGCTTCTGGAAATCTGCTTTGAAATTGCTTTCTGAAAGGCCTATTCAGGGAGTATTGAAAATTAAGGTTTTTCTCCATAACAAAATGGCAATGTCAGCTAGTGGAGGCTAGAAGTACCTGCTGTTACTGATCAGGGCAAGTGATCCAGTGTGCTGCTTCTTCCAAGCAAAATCATGAAGCTAAAGCTTGATTGACAGACTGTCGTATTGAAAATCTCAAAGCTACATTTGTTTAAAATTATTTGCTGGAATGACATTATATAACTTGGAACCTATTGTAGAAAGCCTGTCTACGGCACTGCTGTCAACTCGCAGCAGCACCACAGCACAACTGTTCTCCACTGCTCTTTGAAACAGCAAATTGCCTTACTATAGGGTAATGAGTGTCCCGCAGGAACCCTCTGGCTATTTTAGTCACATCTGAAAACCTGGGATGTAGATTTTCAGGATTTGTGAGAGGATGCTACAGAAGGATAAGGCTAAATTTCAGCTAAATGTTTACAGACGACTAAACACCAGTTAGGCGAGTTTTCAGATTAGAGCTGAGCAAGCCACCATGCCCTCCTACCCTATGGAGTATAATATAGAGCAGCCCTCTTCACAGGCTGTTCTGGATTGTGTAATCTTTCACGACACCTGTAGCAATCCTGGTGCGGTTCTGTGGTTCCTGGAGTGCCCTGTATTTCCTTTCATTGCCTTTTGGCCTTGCTATATGGTTTGCTTTTACTGGTTAGTTTTGGTTGCCAGCCCCTTGGGGAGTTCATACTTCAGTGAAAGCACTCTGTAAGTTGTCTTGTAGATCAACAATTTCCTGAGGCTCATATGGGACCAGGGGAAGGTCACCCTCCAGAAGGCATATTAGCCATCTCCTCCCCTCCCTAGTGCCGAATTTTCAAGCACACATAAAAAGTCCTTTACCCACACCCTTTGCCAATTTTCAGCCCTCAGCTCATGCCAAAACTAACTTGTGTTTATCTCCTTCTTGATATTCCTAAAGCAGCTATACTTAATTAGTATATAATTGAGCATTAATCATTTCATTCTTTTTTCTACACATTCAATCATTTATTGATTTTCCTACTCAACAAGCATTTATCATGCTTCTGGGCATCATTCCCAATGAAAGAACCTTAGTCTTATGGCGGAGATAAGAGTTATGGACACTTTTGACCACCACAACGAGGCACATAAAGAAGAAATAATCATAACACAAGGCATTATGTACAAAGTAGCACCCTGAAATTCATTAATGTGATTTCCTCAAATGGATTCTATTCCATAAAAATATACTCTTTGTATGTGTTCATTGAGATTATGATGAAATGGGGATAAAGTTGGACAGATGGACATAGTTTTGCAAGGTACAAAAGATGGTGCAGAATTTCTATGGTACTGAAAGGAAGTAGCTTAGGGAAACACAAGAATAATTGAACTTAAAGGATTTTGAAATGACTCTAGTTCATGCCAAAATCAAGAAATAACGGGAAGAAAGTCTTATTAGAGTAAAAACATATCAGCATCTCCAGATACACAAAACTGCCTTGTTTTGTCTACAGTCTTAAATATTTGTTCTGTTTTCCCATTTGAATACTGATCTATTAATGGAAGTCCCTCTGGGTTGCTATTCTACTATATTATACAGTTTGTTTTTTACGATAGTACATAGAAATTATTATAACAAATTCTTGATTATACGTACCAAATTAGCTTGATATGGATTAGTTATAAAACCCAGTGAAAACCCAAATTCTTAGAAGTCATCAAAAATACACATTATAAAAGTAGTATGTAATTTGTAGCTTCATTATAACCAATAAACTCTACCTTTTCTCTATTGCATTATGGGAATATAATTTGCCTCTGAGGACAACATTGTATTACAAAGAAGTATTGCTGGTATGTAGCTCTTGCTTAACATGTGTAGTGTATTGAGATCAATCTCCAGTACCACCCACACAAATATAGTTCTGTGTCTTGTTATTATCAAGTTCAAGTTAAAATCTGTCCTTGCCTCAGAACTCAATCTTCTGGAAAGATTAATCCATGATTGGTCAGATGTCTCCTAGAGTCATGATAGGTTGTCAAGACCATTAGTGCACTTGTTATACAGTTTGAAAAGTCATCTTCTTTTGTATAAAACTTATTTTTACACAATTTGCTCATCACTAATGTTAGAAATAAGAACAAATTCTAAAAGAAGCCTTAAGATAAATCAAAGACCATTTCTTTAAAAAAAAAAGCAGTTTTGTGCACAGGAACAGCATGAAAATATTTTCATTCCACATTCACCAGCATCTTGACAGTAGACCCACCATGTTTGTGGAATAGGAGTGTGAATGAATGAAAGAAGAAAAAAATAATTCAAAGAATTTAAAAATGAATGGTGACATTGTAGTTGTAAAAGAATTACACAATTATCCTCTTGTCTTCTAGCAGTTTGAACCATCCGATTTCTTGGAGAACTCTTTCTTAATTTTAGTACTTCTGGGCTTTAGACTTTCATTATTTGAAGTGCTTTTTCTCCATATGAAGTACGTTGTTTTACATTATTTTTAATATAAAAAGAAACATAAGCAAAAACCACAATAGTCTGTGGTTTAATAGCTCTTCTCTTCATAGTCTCTAAAAGATCCTTGGGTTTCTGTAAGCCCAAAATGAAATCCATTATTAGAATGTTCCTTCTGCCAGGTTTTTATTTCTAATATGTTGTTTATTTTTTAATCATTTTTTGAATTATTGACTATTTCTTGGTGTCTTATAGTGGCAATTTCTATTTGTTTTATATGCTTTGTACAGCAGATTTTATTTTTCTGCCTCACTCCATTATATGTAATAGCTTAGCTTTGAAGTTTTTGCTTGATATAAGGGGGTGTTAATTTGCTTTAACACATTATTGTCTAAAATAGTTGAGGTTCTATAAAAGCTTTATCTTGAAACACTCTGAGAGGTACTTTCTTGTCTATTCTCCTGTTCATAAAAGATTCTTGTAATTCCCCCATGTATTCTTGACACATGCTGAGATATTAAGCAGCCACTGACTGGCTTTGATAGAGGATGCTGAAATGCATAGACTTGGATTTCAAAGCAGTTGTTGGGCTTTCCTTTGACAGTATCCTTCCAACATTTTATTAGTGCTCCACGTCATTTTAACCCAAGCCTTCTAGCAGTTGTTTGGCTCATTGTTTCCTAATTGTTTCTCTTTCCTTCAGCTTGACTCCACAGAATGACATATCTATTTGCTCTGGACTTCCCTGCAATTTTTAACTGAACCCCTAAAGTACTGTGTCCTGTCTTATTCTCTTCTATTCTTCCCCAATGAAGCATGACCAGAAGGCTGTTGTATCCTTGAGAGGCAAGTTCTTAGAATGGAGTGGCAGCTCGATGGGCAGAAATCAACAGTGCAACAACAATACTAATTCAACTCCAATTAGATTCTAAAATTGACTGGCTTTTTAGACTAGCAGTGATGTGAAAGGAACTGTTTGTCCCACTGGGATTTTGTTCCTCAGTACTAGGTTGCTAAGGTGAGGTGATGGTAAAATAGGAGGGATCCAAGAAAAGGAAAATTAAGATGATTTTGGTGGTCTTTAAGATGGTCATGATATGATTAAGCTATATTTTCCAAATATTTATTATGTATTATATGCAAAGTTAAGACTTCTATGCAATACCCACCTTTACTATGTGGTCTTCATTGTTGGGGTATTGGCTTCATTTTTCTTCAGATAACTACAAGTAAGGTGGCTTATTACAATATATCTTTATTTCTGTGAGTCAAAAGTCTTAGGCAAGTGTCTCACAAGGCTGCAAACAGACCTAGATTTTCCTCTGGAGGCAGTAATTGGTGAGGATGTGCTTTCTTATTTTTTGTTTATTCGTTTGTTTGTTTTTTTCTTGATGGAGTTACTAGTTACTTGTGATTGTTGGACTGAGATTATTGGAATGGCTGCTATTCAGAGCTGTCCTCAGTTCCTTGTCACATCCATTCTCCAGTATGGCTGCATGCTTTCTCCAAGTCATCACTGGGAGACAGAAAGACTCCTGACATACAGATTCTACAAGTTTATGTAATGAACCCATGGTTTATAATCATCTGCATCCTATCATCTTTTCAATATTTTACTGCTTAGAAGCAAATCAGAGGTGTTCCCTGTACTCAAACAGGAAAGGAAACCATAGGAAATGAAGATAGAAATTATGTGAGGGAGCCTTCGTGGGAATTTCCCCATGAGCCAGTATTGCTATTTGTCCTCCAATACCTGCCTTCTCCCATCTGCCCAAGAGTAGATTATTAGCTGAGCATAAATGACCTAGGATGAAACTCTCTTACATAGCTTCTTTCCTAGGCTTGGCTTTGTAATGAAGCATGGAGGTAGTAAAGGAATCGGGAAGGTTGAGGTTGGAGATTCTCCACCATTCTCTGAGGATCCTCTCCTCACTTCCTCAGTATGAGAGAAAGGAAACTTTATATTAAACCTCATTTTTATGGCTTTAAAAAGCATTTGTACATGAATATGTCGTTCATTAAGCTTATCCCTTCCCCATATCTCCCTAAGATCATCTTTTGTCCCTCTCCTTCCCATTGATTCCCTTTGTTCTCCACACAATTTCGATTCTGCTTTAATGCTATGTATTTTATGTGGCTGTATAAAATCTAGAAACTCCAAATGAGATAAAACATATTTGCAATTTTCTGAAACTATCTTAATTTGTTTAATGCAGTTGTCTCCAGTTGCCTCTATTTTCCTGAAGACACTGACTCCATTCTTCTTGTTAGTTGTGAAATTCCATTCTGAACACATTTTCTTTGTCCATTCCTCTGCTAATGGCCAATGGAGTGTATTCCATATTGTGACTAGTCCTGCAATAAACATAGATGCATAAGATTCTCTGTGATGTGTTTACTAGGAGCCCTTTGGGTAATTGGTATAGCTGAGTCATTCTAGGTCTCCTTTCAATTTTTTCGAGAAGCCTCCTCATCAAATGCCACAGAAGACTAGAATACATTCCCCCAGGCAGAGTAACTAACCCTTTTTGTCTATATCCCCACTAGTATTTGTTGTCTTTTTCTTTTTTTCTAAATGACTGACATTCAAGCCTTATTATTTTTGATTGCTTTTGAGGGATGTTTCCTTGAGTTCCTCATCTGGTGGCCAGATTCATGAGAATGCTGTCTTGTCCTGAGTCTATCACCTCTTTTTCGAGGATCCATCAACCTGTGAGGCAGGAGCTAGCACCTTCAGCTCCATGTCTCCATCGGAAGTTCTCTTCTTAACCCTGTGGGTAAAATCCTTCTTAGTATTTTGCAGTGAATGGTTTTTAAAGGAACTTGAAGTGACCTCCAGGTACAGCTTAAATATAACTAGAACATCCTGTACTCTTCCTCAGGTGTGTGAAATATGGTGCTTGCCAATCTAATGAGAGTGAATTAAACATTTTGCTGAGAAACTCTCTTTGTATATAGCAATACTCCTTTGTAATCATGTTTTCTGTTCTAGCCCTGACCCTATCCCATGGAGGAAAGGTCTGACTCTTGTACCTCTTGGACAGCAGTCAGCCCATAGAATATATAAACAAACTGAACTGCTTCCAGTTATTGGTCAGTATTTAAAGAATGGTCGAGAGTAGGCACATACCCCTGAGTTGCGAAACAGCAAAAGACAGAAAGACCATGAGGAGTTATCGATGACAATAGATTTAGTCACAGCTAACTCATGGGAAATTAGGTTATTCTAATCAGTATAGAGCCTGAGGATCGTCCTGTGAGGGGCAATAATTGACGTCCCCATGCTGTGGGTTTATGCAGATTTCACAAGACATAGGAATGCTAAAGTGAGTCATATTTAAGTAGTAGATTCTTTCTAAATTGTTTATTAGTCTCCACACCTACACTGTTCGTTTAAAGGTAGCATGGTAATGATCTTATTATTAGTCTTTAAGATCACAAAGTAACCCTTGGTTATTCTGTGAATTGCACAATGCAGAGGGTAGCTCTGCTTTCTTGGGACATCCTCTGCCCTTCTGTTTTCTGGTCACTTGTTTGTAGCCTTACATTCATGGACGTTCTCTGCTTAAAAACTGGCACTGCACTCTTGGTTTCTCGTTTTCTACTTTTAAAGTATTACAAGGTTTTAATTTTTTTGCCTAATTTGATAATAATATATTCAACCTCAAGTAGATAAAACTGCCCAACATTTTTGGAATAGAATGAAAGTGAGGATCCATTTGCTTCCCCCAGCAGGGACTGTAGCTATGTTAGGGAGTTAAGGGTAAAAATAAATGAAAACGATGAAAAACTGCTAGTCTCATTTTGGTTGGGCCATGGGCACTGCAGGTGTGGTTGGGTACTGTGTGTGTGAAAAGGAAAGGTAAGTGCTCTAAGAATCCTCTGAAAATAATGACACAGTGCTTAAGTTGGGCCTTAACTAGACAGAGTAAGACAGAGAGAATCCTGACTACTTTAATAATCTCTTGGCATGAGGGACAGCAATAGCTCCCAGACCCGGGTGAGCACTCTGTGGCCCACCCAAGATCTAAAGGAGAGAACTTGAGGAGACAGGCTGGAGTGGCTAAGTGAGCTCTTGAGGGCTGGCATTTAGGAGTCTCTAAAGCAGAAGGCATCACATTAGCACAGCTGCTTAAAACTTCCCTTGAGAACATACATCATGGCTAAAATCCTTACAAAATCAAATGAGAGCTCACATCCATAGTAGTTGGGTAGACTTGTTACATTTCTTATTTTAAAAACTACTTATTAGTACCTGAATTGCTATTCTCTTAATTCTTTTTAGATATTTGGAATAATGTATTTGTAGATTTTGTACCAATAATGAAAGACTCAGAAAGACTTTTCTGCTTTCACTAATTGTTTACACATATACTCATTTTACTCACGTCAAACATTCCATAAGGCTAGAATCAAGGAAGGTGAATATTAATATTGGACATTAATGTAACTGCCAGGGGAAGAATTTTTAGCTGTGATAATTTGGAAATCCCTTAAGAAGCATTTTGAGTCTCAAATTTGACATAAAATGGGTAAAATTTAAATATTCTGGCAAAGATAAAAGATACTCCAGATATAACATTCATTGTTGTAGTGAATGGGGAGCGGGCCTGCTTTTCGACCCGCCCAGCTCCCGCACGGCNCTTTATTAACCAATGAAAGTAACACATAGACAGATGACCCTCCTACATCACATTATTAAGGAAAGCTTCTGTTGGACACTATGGACCTTCCATGTGGTAAAGTGGAGAGGATGGAGTCACATGAATTTGTAAATATGATAAATATTATGCACTCACCATGGGTGGGGAAATTGAGTCTTATGTTTTAATGATAAACATGGTAAAAGTGTTGAAGGGCAGAAGTAAAGGCCACCTCTATCTTCACCAGGTCATTCACATACTATTCACACAGCATGTGCCAGTACTAGTTGGCGGTGGTGGTGCACACCACTACCAGCACTTGGGAGAGACAGGCAGGCGGATCTCTGTGAGTTCAAGGTCAGCCTGGTCTAAAGAGCGAGTACCAGGACAGGCTCCAAAGCTACATAGAGAAACCCTGTCTCAGAAAAAAAAAATCATGGGATCTTTTCTAAGAAAATATTGTGTGCCTTCTAATACCCTGTACTGATTCATTTTTGTCAACCCAACACAAGCTAGTGTCATCTAGGACTAGGGGACCACAACTGAGACAATGTCTCCAAAGGTTGAGCCTGTCAGTAAGTCTTTGGAAGAATTTTTTGGTTGACGATCAATGTATAAAAGCCAGGGGTACTGTGATCAGTGCCACCCCTGAATATGTGGCTCTGGACTGTATAAAAAAGCAAGCTGAGTGAGCCATAGGAAGCAATGCAGTACACAGTGTTGTTTTGTGGTCTCTGCTTCATTCAGTGTCTGCCTCTGTTTCTGGGGATCCACCAGAGAAGACTACTCAGACACTCGTTTAAGCTGATAGAAAGTATTAGAACGCCAGTGACTACCCTGGGTGTTTGGGATCCCATTGTAGCACAAAGCCTTTCTCAGAAGCTTTTAAGTACATACCATATCCTGGGCTGACACGCTTCAGTTAACAATAACAGTTAGCTAGAAATGGGGCTACAGAAGCCAAACATCAAGTTTAGTGCATTTAGATACTTTCCCAGAACTATGGACTTTGATGGATTAGGTCTTTGTTTTCATTTTGGCAGGTGGTGGTGTATACATGATGAATTTTACAGCCTGAATAGTACTTCCACTGTGGAGTCAGTTGTGCTTAGGTCTGGGGCCCTGTTACACTTCCAGGTTCTTGTCCTGAGTTCATACCTGACTTCTCTTCATGATGAACTAAAAGCTGTAAACCCTTTCTTCCCCAGTTTGCTTTTGGACACGGTGTTTACCACTGCAATAGAAAGCAAAAGCCAACTAAGACACAGCTGCAATAAAGCCTATCTTTGAAGCATTGGGATGGAGTTCTTAGCCTTGTCTGAGCATTATTTTATTTTCTCCTTAAATATATCATTGCTTGCCATAGGCTCTGGTCCCTCGAAATGGACACCAAGGTGTGAGTTTATACACAAGTTCCTCATTGGAAGTACTCTTTCCTAGCAGAACATACTGAGGGGAATAGGTTAAGAAAGGGAAAAGATAAATATATGTTTTTCTTTGGGTTCACCTTCTTATTTAGCTTCTCTAGGATCACGAATTATAGGCTCAATGTCCTTTGTTTGTGGCTAGAATCTGCTTACAAGTGAGTACATACCATATTCCTCTTTTTGGGTCTGGGTTATCTTACTCAGTAAAGTGTTTTTATTTCCATCCATTTGCATGCAAAGTTCAAGATATCATTGTTTTTTTACCGCTG